>OX463838.1:36048612-36254327 GCA_949825065.1 Odontocerum albicorne
CATCTTTTAAAGAGAGTATCAGTGTAATTTTCTGTACAGGCTTCTTTATCAGATTTCGGGTTGATTGTGAAGGATCGACACATGGCGACAAACCCGCCAGGTAGTTTTATATACAATGAAAGCGTTATACAATACAATAAATAACAACAAACTATTGTGCATTATTAATATTGAACCTGAAGCTAGGTTATAAAACAGGATTACTAGATGTTGATGAAAAATGCATGCATCTACTATACTCGTATACTATCACACTGAGTTACTTGTATGATAGGTAGATCTTACATTTTTCTAGTCACACTACGTTTGCTGCTTCCACATTCATATATCTCATCATGCACTTTTTTTTTATTATTCACGCTACTCACTTGAACTTTGTTCAAAATCTGGTCCACTTTGTCTAGTGACGATTCCTCGGACTACCACTTAACATACACGTGCACTGTGTATTTCAGACTTGTATATTAGTTTTATTGTTCTTTCGTCATTCATTCCATTCATATGTCTAAACCATATTTATGTTCATTTCTTCGTGTTGTTAAAAATATTCACTTTAGCATGTATTAATTTCTGATGCCTTCATTCTTCTTTAATAAATTGAGACTCCACATTTTTTCGTGTACCTAGTGAAATTTAAATAAAAATTTACAAAAATATTAACATATTACAATATTGTCAATAAAATAACATTTTCATTATGAAATATTTCTAAAATGAGATTTGATTAGTTAAATATATGTACATTAATTATTGCTCCACCTACAAAACTAAATGCAGCGATGCAGTTATTGAGGTTTAACAAGCGTTGCATATGCAAATTCAATCGGTAAAGATTCAAAGCTTTTTTCAAATGGACATGCATTTTCCATTAAATTGCACACGAAAGCGAAATTATTCAATCGAATTCAAAAGAATATTTTTTTTTATTTTGGAACACCGTTTTTATTTATAGTACTACCATGTTAGACGTGGAATTGAAATTATATAAAAAAAAATAACTAAATACAAGAAAATATGTCTTCTATACATACATTTAAAAAATTTATTTCCATATTTAAGTTCTACTCGTATTTATTCACTACATTTAAATTAAAATCGTGACTTTTTCACAATTGTAATAAATTTTAAACAAGCATAAAACTGCGGAGGAAAATCATATTTGATAACTAAAACAAGTGCATTTTCTATTAACCAAAGTTAGCAATACCATCAAGACTATTTAAATAATATATGCTATTGATTTGGCTGGCCACGATAATGCATAGACTCAGTTCGAACTCGGATTTCTCGTATTAGCAATTTGGCTGATTAAATCATGCGTAATATCGTAATACCGCCGCACGTATCTACTCGTAAGCACGGTTCCCACTTAGACCTGAATTCATAGTTCTACAACACTTAATACATCATCACTTTTTTTACTGAAGATATTAGTTTCGAAGAACTTGAGAAGAGCCTGATCTCGAAACACAGCTATATAAATTGTCCTTTTATTATTATTATTAAAGTTAAATGTCGTACACATTTGTATTATTGATAGTCTATCCCTATCGTTCGAGTACGAGTATGATTATCAGCCATCTTGTGAATAGAAGACGCAAGTGTGTGTATTGGTTTTATAGTGTGCAAGCTGTTGCGCTTCAGAGAGCACACACTCTTGACACATCAAACCTAAAGCTCCGATGGCAAGGAGATCAACATTCCAAGACGACCGGCAGGTATAAACTGCTGCAATCTTTCACGAGGTAGAGTTTTATAAAGCGCTATTTTTGTGTTACGGATGTATTTAATAACAACCGTGTGTATCCTCATATACCATAAACATGTTTCATGTGTCACTCAGCTCGTTCAGGAAAAATATCTTCAATTTAGTGTAATACTTGAAAACAATCACATTTTGTACATTATCTAACACGTGATATTTTGTCATAATATTTTAGTGTATCATATACATTTTTACTATTGTTTTTTTATCAAATAACTCTTAAAATATTGAATTGTTTAATACATGTTTTTGTACTTGCTATGTTTGGCCCTTGTACGAATTAGGGAAATCTAAAATGTGCAAAGGACTTGGAAAAAAAGTAATAAACGAAGTTTAAATGGAGTTTAATAAACAATACAATAATGTTATGGTTCGCAACGTATACATGTAACCTCGAAAAAAACATAAATTCAGATGGGAAATAGTCTTAGATTAAAACCAGTCCTGAATCGATCCTGGAGAATCCACTTGCTTATCGTGAATGCCGTTAGACCACAGCTACTGGCTTGCTCGTCAATTTCAAAGAAGTCGTGTAGTCTCATTACTCCACTTTAAAGTTTGGAGCGTATGAGGTCTGACTTTAAATAAAAATTGTGATTTTTTTTTTAGTATTTAATATTTAGGCCGGACTAAGAATTCGGGTCTTAAACGCGGTCATGTCATGAACTTTGCTGGCGCGAACTTCACAGACTCACAATAATCAACTTATGATATACTCGTAAAATACAATTAGGCAACTGGACTGTACACATCGTTAAAAAAAGAATGCAACTTCTTTCGTGTCCTGGGCATGCTACGGTTGATTCAAATGCTCCTTGAACAGGCCTTACAATGAATCAGTTGTTACTAAAACTATCATTCTCGCATGCATTGGCAACGCGATTACCACATTTTCACGCAAAAGCTTCAATAAAAACCAATAAAATAAGGGATTTCGACTGGATAATCTTAAAAGATTAGAGGTAAGAAAATACGAGTATATAAATAACAAAATAAGGAGTCCTATTTTTAACATGATCCCGTTATAATATTCTCTCACTATTTCTCTCTCCCTGGCTCCATCCCAACTCATTGTCTGCGAAGACTGTTGGGGTCAGCTCTCCTCGTCCTCAGGTTGTATGCTCTTCTGTCCCGGACTACGTCCCCCAGGCCGTGCCTCTGCATCAGGTTATCTCTTTGCACCACCCATGAATTCCTTGGTCTTCCTCTGGTTGTTATTCGAGGAAGATCCATGGAGATTGCCTGGTTCACAATGTGATCGGGTGCTCTACGTCCAACGTGCCCATACCATCTCAATCGCCTCTCCTCCATCTTGCTGTTGATGTCTGTAACACCCAGGCTTCCACGAATGTGGGAGCTTCTTATTTTGTATCTTAGGGACACACCTGCTGACCATCTTAGCATGCGCATTTCAGCAGTTTCTAGTTGCCTAGAGTAAGAGGTATACATCGTCCAGCATTCGGAGCCATAGAGGAGTGCGGGTCTGACAATTGTTTGGTATACTTTTCCTTTTAACTTTACTGGCATTTTCGGATCACATAGAACTCCTGTCATTGATCTAAACTTCATCCATCCCACACTAATTCTATGTGTTACATCTGCTGCACATCCTCCATCGCTATGGATGAGTGACCCAAGATACTTAAAGGAGTCACAATTTGGTAATGTTTCTCCATCCATTTGCATTACGGGAGTGACAGCATTTGTGTTCTCGAATGGTAGGTACAGATACTCTGTTTTCTTTCTGCTCAGTCTCAATCCATTGTAATCCAAGATTCTTCTCCATCTTTCCAGACTATTTTGCAGGTCTTCGTGTTTTTCACTTATTAATACGATATCGTCTGCAAATAGTAGGATCCTTAGGAGACTGTTCATTTCCTGGTTAGTTAAATAGTCCATGACTAAGATGAACAGTAGCGGACTGAGTACCGATCCTTGATGTACCCCCACCTTTACAGGAAATTCTGGTGAAGTTCCCGAAGTGCACCTCACTTGCGTTGTCACGTTATCGTACATGTCCTGGATGGCAAGTACATACTTCTCTGGTACACTGTGGGCTCTAAGTGCTGCCCAAATTAGGCTTCTAGGGACCCTGTCAAATGCCTTTTCAAGATCGATGAAGACCATATGAAGATCTTTCTTGGCATCACGGTGTTTTTCGACAAGAAGTCTAACGGTTTGAATGGCGTCTGCTGTTGACTTTCCCGATACGAAGCCACACTGGTTGTCATGTATTTCCACCAAATTCCTGATTCTCGAGTTTACAATTCGCTCATAGATTTTCATAGTGTGGGATATTAGCTTGATGCCTCTATAGTTGTCGCATTTCCTGGAGTCTCCTTTGTTTTTGTAGAAGGGAAGGAGAAAGCTTCTTCGGAATTCATCTGGCATTGGGGCTCCGGCCAATATTTTATTAAAGAGCTTACACAGCCACAGCTGTCCCCATTCACCACATTCTTTCCAAAATTCAGTTGGTATATTGTCTGGTCCTACTGCTTTTTCTGTTTTTATTTGACATATGGCCAACCCAATATTCTCTCACTATTTGATATATTTTTATTACAATAAATAGTTTCCTTCATTTTCTTTTTTCTCACTCACATATTTTTTTATTCTTATCATCCCATACTGTATGGTAGTATAATATATAAAGATTATTTTTTTTTTGTCAGTTTAGTATACATTGCGCCTTGAGAGTAAGAGTATTTATTACCTTTCAAAACTAGTTTGCTTGTATCATATAGGTCAATACAAAATTAAAAAAAAAGCTTTTTTATTTTATAAAAACTACTATACACTCACTAATATTGTATATTAATTAGATTGTATTTTTTCGTGAAACTTTATTCAAATCTATCATTAATGAACTTGAATGCCGATAAATTTAACTCCTCGGTCAAAGTCAAAAATGATTTTTGTCATTCTTGAGGTTTTTAAAAGAGAATTTTTAAAATGTCCTCGCTTCAATTAACTTAACATAGTCAAGGTGGATCTAAATCGATAAAATAAGTAACTTTTCTGATATTTCACCGTCTAACGTAGATTTTGTAAGTTTCTGTTAGTGTGGCAAGTAACTAAGTTTCGAATGACTGTAGAAAAGAAATGAAACGAACCGACTTTTAAATGCAGAAGACTTAGATATTTTACTTCGTTGAACGATGAAAGGAATTTGTTCAAGAACTTTTATAACGAAAAGGTTATTTTAAACTGTGTAGAGATATTTGTAACTTTACTGAGTTTTCATTTTTTTAATCAATAAATAAATTTATTTTTGTAGGTTGCTATATATTAGAGTGAGATAGGTGCATGGCCACGCGGTAACGCACTGTACTTCTGTGCGGAAAGTTGCCGGATCGAACCCCAGGCTGTGCTACTCCCCTCGAATGACGTAAGATTTTTCCGGCTAGTATTCAGGAGTATAAGGATTCCTATGACTTCGGTCACATCTATTTTTTCAGAAAAAAGAGGAAACATTCACGGTGTGTCATCGGATCCAGTACAGTGGTGTGGCCGGTGAATTTGCTGGTGTGCAACAGCTCACTCATTAAAAAAAACTTCACGGCACAGATTCACTTTCCAACTGAATTGCCATCGGAATGACTAGGGGATCCTCGACTACGAGACCTAACAACGACGTATACTCGTACATATTAAAAAGTATTTTTTTTCTTTTTCGATAAATACGTACTAAGTACGAGTATAATGCCTAATTATCGTATGTAAAAACATTATATTTCAAGCTTGTAACATCAAGAATTTTGGAAAATTTTGTAAAAAACATAAATGATGAAAATAGAATGTAAATGAGGATTGTTTTCATTTTTTATTTATTTATTAAGTAACAATACAACATTTACAATTTAATCGATTTTTATGGAAAGGATGACCGAAGAATAAAATACGAGTAAATAACATTATGGATATAGAAAACCACTTCCCTAGGCAAAGTCCGTGACGAAGTGGTCACATTCCTTAATCACAAATTTCATATATTTTCCATTAATACTACAACACTCAACTGAAACATTCACAGGATTTGTGCTATTTGGTAGTATTTTTATAAATGATGGAAGAGTTAAAAGGGGCTATCGAATAGCGTGTAGCGATAGGAAACAAAGTCAATGGGGCACTAAAACATTTATACTCGAACCAGATAGAATCAAAATCTGCTAAGATGATAGTTCACTATAGTATTTTGATGGAAAATTTTATGTATGGAAGGGAAACGTGGACGTAAAAAAAGCGTGAGAGGAGTCAAATAAATGCTGTATAAATGCGTGCATTAAGAAGAATACATGGAGTGACAATGTATAACATAATACGGAATGAAATGAAAAAGGGATGTATGTGAACTTAAGAATGATGTGTTAAGTAAGATGAAGAAGAGTGCGTTGAGATGGTTTGGTCATGTGGAATGAATGAATGAAGAAAACCTAACGAAACAGATATATAGTGCAAATATGAGTAGAAGGCGTGTAAGAGGAAGACCAAGGAAATAATGATTGAATCAATTGAATTATATGTTATTCTGAACGAAGGAAACGTAGAAAGTCAAGGAAATCGTAGAAGGACATGGATGTCAAAGAGACTAACGATGTATGTCAATGTAGGAAAGTCTGACCCTCTGTCTTATTTGCCTGCCACGATAGAGAAATGACATGATGGTATGCGTTTATGTATGTAATATTTCATAAAAAAACCTCCCAAGACTAGACGAGTATTAATCGATTTTCATAGATTTCGTTTTGTAGTTTTATATTGCACTCCCGATACATAAAGTACAACCTGTCGTGTTGATGGTAACTCCTTTTAACCAATCAGAAAGGTGTTAAAAACCTTATTTTTGAAACCCGAATGGATTCCTATTTGGGATCCATTGGGAATTAAACCTGAAACACACGGGCTAGAAGTCAAGCGTTTCACCAACTAGGGCACAAGGGTCGTACTTTATTCTCTTGTAATATTTCTGTCCCAATTTAATTTTTGTCCGTTTTTGCTTTACTTTCACCGACAAAAAACGAGGCCGTCGGTTTATTTGAGTTGATTGTTTCGTCTATTTCTGTAAGTTGTCTTTATACCGTTGGGAATAGTCAAAACAAACCGCTATTCAGGTACTTGTCCCAAAGTTCAGTTGATGATCAAACGTCAATCACAAATATCCCTGAAGGATACAAACGTGTATCTCAACTATCTACATACAAATATATATATCATGTAAATCTTTGTATCTGTTTCATATTTAACAATATTCTGAGAATTACTAAACTTCATTCGGAAACAATCTTCTTCGGCGAAATTACATAAAACAATATTGTAATGACAAGCTTTTGACTTACAATCAAATGGAGAGAAAACATATTGTACAAACCATAAGACAATCTATTTCTTTCTTACAACCAAGTGACTTCTTTGAGGCTGTTATTTTATTTGACTTTTCATCATTTTGAGTGTATTTCTTACTGCTTATTTTTTTTAATAAGAGTCACATCATATAAAAGATTTGACAAGCAGGTGCCCTTGGAGTATTGTTCTACGTGTGGCCCTTACACTCAACGTATCCTCTCTTCGCCAGGTCACAACATCCGGTGTGGTGCAGCTCCTGCACGCCTCCAGGAAACGTGTACAGTGGGCAGCAGTTCACAGCGTAGTCCATGATTTGGATTTCCCCACACTTATAAAAGGGCGACTTTCGTAAGCCTCGCCTGTGCAAATCATGTGCCAAGTCGCCCACTCCCAAATTGATCCTATAATGTAGGAAAAGGCAATTACACCGTCGGGTCGCCCACAAGATGCACCTTTTCCAAATTACACTCCATCCAACGAAACAACAATTTAATTAGCAAACACCTGTTGTCGATTTGTTCCAAAGTCTTCTAGTTTGGTCGATGGAGGATGAGACGGAGTGACAAACAGATGGTCGATATGTGACGTCCTTTTCTACTATTGAGAGTTTCTTCGTAACTTGTGTGATACTTGGAACGATCCTGGATCACGTAATGGTGGCAGGAAAATAAAGAAATATATTTGTACATTGACACGTAAAATACCTTTTACGCGCATTACACATGTGTAAAATCAAATATAAAATTAATTTGAAAACAAAATTATCTTCTTAGCGGTAAAGGACTGTGTAGAAAATAATACCAGAAACGAAGCAATCAGTGGATAAAAATTAATTCACAAAAAATGTGTATTAGTGATCATAATTCAATAACTTGGTAATAAATGTCAAGAAACCTCTTGATATCCATCAAATTCTTTTCATAACCTAAGTATTTGATCTATGGGTTAACATTGTTATATAACAAATAATTTCAATAATAAGACGTTTTTTTAAGATGCTTATAAATAGAATCAGTGTACTTGAAAAAAATCACAAATTACATCCAGGAATATATTGTATACAGAGCAATTTTCCAATACCGACTACCAAGAATTTTTGTTCGGCAGCTACGAAGAGGACAACAATACGGGTTGAACTGGGGTCGTCGAAGTGTTAAACGAGCATGCTAGCTATTGCTCCACGGCGCCGACTGTAAATGACGTAATTAATTAAAAGAATATTATCATTTTCGTAATCTCGAAGAGAAATACAAATGAAAAAATCCAACTTTAAACCAATCGCAAAACTGTGTAACAATATTCGGTAGAATTTCATGAGGAAATGTACATTTATTTTTTTCCTATTTCCTTACTTTCTAAGTATAAAATGTCTCGACGTTTCCGCTCAAGTCATCTTCTTTCTGTCTTAACATTTGATAACCCAGCTGGAATTCCTTTTAACGAGCAGGGGCGGGCTAGTTATTGAACCCACGCCGATATAAAATGTACGCCATACTTTCATCCAAATTCAATTAAACTTTCAACATTAAACAAATATTATTAATTAAAAGAAAAAACACATCGTTCCTTTTTCCCTCTCTTCTTTTTGGGTATTTAATTTATTAAGTACCTGGTACCTGGTCATCAGGTTTTGTCCTCGGTCTTTTTCATAGTTAGCTATTTTCTAAGTCTCTAAAAGAAAACATAAAAACAAACATTCTGAAGTATTAAATCCATTCAGAATTTTATTTAGAACACAAAAAATACTATTTCAAAAATATTTAAAAAATATAATGTTAAGCTTGAGTAAAAAAAAAAATTGAGCCTGAATAAAAAATTTACATTAAGCATGGATAAAAAATCTATACATTCAGTTTAAATAAAAATGTAAACGTTCAGTCTGAAGGAAAAGTTTATATATTTAGTCTGAATAAAAATGTCATGTTATTATTTTGATATAAATGCAAATAAAATTCATCACACAGTTTACCTGGTTTTAGATGTTCAGAAAAATAGTTAAGTCTATCAGTACAGTTAGAAAAATGTTAAGTCTATCAGTACAGATAGAAAAATGTTAAGTCTATCAGTACAGATAGAAATATGTTAAGTCTATCAGTACAGATAGAAATATGTTAAGAAATATGTTAAGTCTATCAGTACAGTTAGAAAAATGTTAAGTCTTACATATAGAAATATGTTGAGTCTATCAGTACAGATAGAAATATGTTAAGTCTATCAGTACAGATAGAAATATGTTAAGGCTATCAGTACAGATAGAAAAATGTTAAGTCTATCAGTACAGATAGAAAAATGTTATGTCTATCAGTACAGATAGAAATATGTTAAGTCTATCAGTACAGATAGAAAAATGTTAAGTCTATCAGTACAGATAGAAAAATGTTAAGTCTATCAGTACAGATAGAAAAACGTTATGTCTATCAGTACAGATAGAAATATGTTAAGTCTATCAGTACAGATAGAAATATGTTAAGTCTATCAGTACAGACAGAAACATGTTAAGTCTATCAGTACAGATAGAAAAATGTTAAGTCTATCAGTACAGATAGAAAAATGTTAAGTCTATCAGTACAGATAGAAATATGTTAAGTCTATCAGTACAGATAGAAATATGTTAAGAAATATGTTAAGTCTATCAGTACAGTTAGAAAAATGTTAAGTCTATCAGTACATATAGAAAAATGTTAAGTCTATCAGTACAGATAGAAAAATGTTAAGTCTATCAGTACAGATAGAAATATGTTAAGTCTATCAGTACAGTTAGAAAAATGTTAAGTCTATCAGTACATATAGAAATATGTTTAATCTATCAGTACAGATAGAAAAATGTTAAGTCTATCAGTACAGATAGAAAAATGTTAAGTCTATCAGTACAGATAGAAAAACGTTATGTCTATCAGTACAGATAGAAATATGTTAAGTCTATCAGTACAGATAGAAATATGTTAAGTCTATCAGTACAGATAGAAATATGTTAAGTCTATCAGTACAGATAGAAATATGTTAAGTCTATCAGTACAGTTAGAAAAATGTTAAGTCTATCAGTACATATAGAAAAATGTTAAGTCTATCAGTACAGATAGAAAAATGTTAAGTCTATCAGTACAGATAGAAAAACGTTATGTCTATCAGTACAGATAGAAATATGTTAAGTCTATCAGTACAGATAGAAATATGTTAAGTCTATCAGTACAGACAGAAATATGTTAAGTCTATCAGTACAGATAGAAAAATGTTAAGTCTATCAGTACAGTTAGAAAAATGTTAAGGCTATCAGTACATATAGAAATATGTTAAGTCTATCAGTACAGATAAAAATATGTTAAGTCTATCAGTACAGTTAGAAAAATGTTAAGTCTATCAGTATAGATAGAAAAAGAATAGATTTTAAAGACTATACATAAAATTGAGATATTCACAATCGGCGTTTCAAATTAACTAAAAATGTTGTGTGGCTCGATCCCACCACTATTCCGTGCTATGGCGGACAAAATGAGTACCCATCTAGCGCGATCTTCACTAAAAGATCGATTTTTTTATTTATTATGAGCGCGACGACACTTAGTGACGAAAAAGGAACTGCCGAAAGGGACTCCTCCGGTGACGACACTCGTGAGTGTGAAAATAATAGTGGCGATGACTAACTTAAGGTCCGACATTACGAGAGAAGGAAAATGATTTGCAGCGCAGTAAATATTCTGTAAAGCGGCTTAAAGTCGGGAGTTTAAATATCCCAGCAAGTTGCCAGTGCTTTCGGAGGAAGCTTTGGATACAGCAAAAGTATCCTTTGACGCCACCAGATCGGAGTAGCCAAACAGGTCAAATACTCGTATGTACCGATGTGCTGAGTGGAGATCCTTTGGAAATTATTAACTCTATTATCATTGCAGTGCCACAAAATGAGAACTACGGACCAATCCAGATGGACTAAAAACTATATGTCGTTAATTAAATATTGTTATCCTTAAAAAAAATATCTAATTAATATAATATTCCAATTTATTATTAACAGCTATAATTGAATTCTCTTAGCAAACATTTCCCTCCGAGGGTTCTCTAGATGCATAAATAATTTCCAAATAAACAAGTTGGCACATTTATCTCTACTATACTCCAGCACTGGGCAGAACACAACAACCCGCTGGCGTGTAAAATGTCTGCCGGGCACGCCCCTCTAATCTGCCCTCTCGCCGCTCCGTTCTGACAGTTGATTATAAAGTCGGCGAACACGTCCAACCGACTCAATTTTTCACTTGAATTCCGCTGATCTTCTTTGCCTTCCCCTTGCTAAGACAATATACAAAGCTATCTCTAAGCTACTTACATTTATCTTATTCTTTGTTTTAACTACATTTTTTTGTAAATTGAAAAGTGAACACTACAAAGGCTCTAATCGCAATTGAAATAAGTCAAAAGCAATCAAAATATTGTATTTCTCACTAAATTATTTTATGCTGTTCATTTTAAGGTGTAAACTTAACAAAAATGACTTTATTTGTTCACAAAGTCTAATAATCCAAAAACTTGAAATTGTTTAAAATATAAAATGTACTTTTAAAATTTGTCAGAATCTTGAAATGTCGACTCCTCAGTTTGTAAAATGTATTGCTATATTCAAAATTTGAACTTGGCGAAAGGTGTAACGGTATTTTGAAAATGAAAAAAAATAAACTTACTTAAAGCATTAGAAAACAAAGGAAAAAGAAATACTCGTAGTATAACAAAATATTTACAAATGTCAATCATTCAATGGCTGAAAAAAGATAAGGCAGATAGGAAAGGGTATAAATAATACGAGTAATGGAGAAAATATTTCGTCAATTTAAAATCTGTATTTAGTTTTCCGATGCCAATTTCCCAATAAGAAGCCTGTTGTTCTCGGGAAATCAATAATATAATAAAACGAACGATGATAAATATTAAAACTCGAATGTAGTCAATAATTAGATTATTGTATTGTATTAATTTTGCTTCCGTTGTACAGAATACTAACTACCAAGTGAACTTGTTGCCATGTATTTCTATAAAAAAAAACAGGAATAATACGAATATACGAGAGCTCTTACACCAATATACTATAAATAATCGTTTATGCCTTTAGATAATGATTTGTCTAATGGTTTTTTTATTCTCAACAGCAAGTGCATAGAGCTACGGCATTTTTTTTCTTTAAAATATACATATACACACCATCACGTTATATCCCAGTTGAGATAGACATATAATACTTCCTTCACCTCCTCTACATACATACATTTTCCGAGACAATTCCTTCTATCCATTGCCTTCCTCACATCTTATTTTTCCTAAATTTCATTCAATTGCTCTAACCATATTTTTCTCGATCTTCTCTACGACGACTCTCAGTCATGTTTGCATTTTGTTAAGTCAATCCAACCCTTCAACATGTCTCAACCACCGTAAAGTGACATTTTCCCCCATCTTAACACATCGATATTTAGCTTACATTAATCCTGAATAAGTAACATATGTATATTTCTTAATCTGGTATACATTGACATAGTCGTATCATTAACACCGCATGTTCTCAGCTCTAGTAACTCTCTTGTCGCGACACACATCCTTACCCTCCATCATATGCATATACCTTCTCATTCAACTTCCGCGATTTCTCTAACTTTCTACGATTCCTTATTTCTAAATATCCTTCGCTTGATCCAACCATACTTTTCTTGGTCTTCCTCTCACACGTCTTTCACTCACATTTGCACGACATATATACAGTGTTAGTATTTCTTTATTCATTCGTTCCACATGCCCAAACCATCTCAGTGTACTCTTTTTCATCTTTCTTAACACATCAGCCTTAAGTTCACATCTATTCGTAATCACTTAATTCCGAATTCTGTCATACATTGTCACACCATATATTCTTCTCAATGCACGCATTTATTGGGCTCCTATTAGTATTTTTCCACGTCCACGTTTCACTCCCATACATCAAAGTTGGTACCAAAATAGTATTGGGGATTATCTTAGCAGATTTTGATACTGTCCGGTTCAGGTATATATGTTTTAGTGTCCCTTCGACTTTGTTCTCTATCGCTACACGCAGTGCGATATCCCTCTTAACTCTTCCCTCATCTGATAAAATACTACCCAAATAGCAAAATGCTTCAACTTGCTCCAATATCACATTATTTGCCTATATATAATATTCACTTTTCCATTCATACTTTTCTATCACCATTACTTTGGATTTTGCAGCATTCATTCTCGGATCCTTCTCTTCGCATCTCTCATACAATTTTCTTATCAAACTCTGCAATTCTCCGCCAATACTATCATGTAATTTGCATACAGAACTCCATATACACATTTGTGACCTCTGTAGTTCTTTCAAACATAAATATATATAAATATTGAACAACTAGGGTGACAAAACGCCTCCTTATTTTACCCTTTTGAAAATATTACACATCTACTATAATCACGCAATTTAACAACATACTCATTCAATATTTTCCATAGCTCATCCTTTATTATACGGTCATATGCTTTTTCCAAGTCCACTGCTGCTACGAGTATATTTGGATAAATAAGAACGAATGAACGAGATATTTATTAGATTGAATTGTGTTTTGTACTTTTTACAAACGCATATTTATTATGAAAAATTACTATAACATTTGTTAAAAAGACAAAATTTTCACGAAATACACAATTAAAATAACGTTTCTCTAAAAATAATAAATGAATTAAAGATAAATAATGTATTACTCCAAAATTTTCATACAATATTTCGTACGAAAAAACACTTATCGGTGAAAATACTGAAGATTTCATATCGCTAATTTTACATTGCGCTTTGTTTTTTTTTAAATTTCTGTACATTATATCCTAGCAAGCATATTTCGCTTGTGCTCGTCTATATACCTCGTCATGCATGCTCTCATATTATAAAGTTTTTTCCCTCTTTCAGAATTTGATGATTTGATTTCCAAACATCTCGTGCCTTCTATACTACTTCTATACATTATTTTTTGAAAATCTGTCTTCATTCTTTCTATGTGGTCGAACTATCTCAATGCTCCTTACTTCATCTTTAGTACTGCACCATCTTTCAATCCATGTTCTTTTATTATCTCCGTTTTCCTAATTTTCTAATTCGCGCGGCCATTCAATGAGAGGCTGTGTGTTCATTCCATTACTGTTTTTACTTTTTTGTTCCTACTTTTTTGGATCAATTTATATTTATTAATTTATCAATATGATTTCTTTTCTTTCTGATTCCACCGTCCAGAAATAAGTGAATGCTTATTCAGCCTCTCCCGGTACAATATTGAACATGGACCTCGCGGCAATCCAATATGAACACACTTCCATGATACAAAACTACACAATCCTGCTTAACATTATTTCATCTACTGAAATCCCTAAAACGTATCGTTTCTGACTGTTAAAATGTAATTTGTTTTTCCGATGTTATCTCTGACAATGAGATTTCTTATCTCGGTCATATATTCAATCTTTCTTTCAATTTACAGTCCTTTACGGTTTGACTGAAGTCCGTTTTCCAGCAATTACGTCGAAAAATTGTTTTTCTGGCGACAAGAAAAAAAACACAACGGACAACTAATCCAAAAAAATAACAGACTCAGTGGACGGGGCTTAAAAGCGACCAGCCGATGTCGTAGGGCCACAAGATAAATTGATTTGCCGAGGGTGCGGTCGTGCTTGAGGCTAGCGACGTTTCTACTCCACTAAACTGCTACAACTATTTTCAGTTTCTAAACAATACGAGTACAACATGAAACTTTGACTTATTTCAACTGTTGAAATTCATGCTGAAGTTGCATTTAATGGGTTTGCATTGAAACAACTTTAAATTCAGGAGTGGTCAATAACTTTCAATCAACGTCATCGTATTATCAGTACCTACTCGTATTTGGAATGGTTATCCATTCATCTTTGCATTAAGACCGGAACTTCTTTAGACCAAAACCATTAACTGTAGTATTTACAAAATAATACAGAAAAAACATATTAAAATGAAAATAAGGTTCATTCATACACGTACATATTTCCGTTTCCGTTTCGGGGTAGGCAGAAAAAACGGAACGTTAGATTTTTTACGCTTGTAGCACAGATCTGTCGCTTTTTCACATCCATACACTTTTTCACACAGTCCCGTTGATATCACACACTTTTTACTTTCACTTCGTTTTAAATTGATTGCACTTCATTTAGCAATTTTCTACTATCATTTGTATTGAACATTTGTTTGTTCAATATTCTCTATTATTAATAGGTAATCGAAAGTATTAAGAACTTCGATCGACAGAATCAATTATAGGAAATATATTATTTATTTTATATGACAAGTATATTATAATAAATTCACAAAATAAGAAATGAAAAAAACAGACAGGCAAAAATAATGTGATTTCAAGTGTATACTCAAATTGTATAAATCTGGGTTATTTATTGTATGTCATTTGTTGTGACCCCAGTATACTAGGCATTTTCCTGTATCTTACTGGGGGCATACGAACATGAAAAAAATAGTGAAAACTTTTACCGTTTATTGATTATTATTTAATTCCTTCATCGATAAATCTCATTCGCGTGATAAATTGTGAGACCTACAACAGTTGCGAGCATGTACTCGTACCACGTGAACCAGTCCTAAGTGTGCGGTATGACTTTAAATAAATTTAATAAAGTTAACCATTTTGCACTTACCAATATTGGGGTCCCACAGAGTTTTGAAAGATGACAAATAATATACAAATATGTGTAATGTATAGTACTATTAATTTGTTTATATATATACGTTTGTAATTTCGCCTAATAATAACAAAATTATTCCATTTTAACCTATTCTAATTTACATTCATCAATTAGACTATTGAACCCACATACTCGTATCTACCTGTTTAAAGATTTGATGATTGGCTACTAGACACGATCCAGATATTATATACAAATTTCGAAACAATATGCATTTTTGTCGAGTACGCGCTAATCGTTATTTAGTCATTTCATCCACAGTCGAAGCCATTCTCTAAATTACTAGTATATCCTACATTACTATATTTAATGCAAACAACCAATTAAATTTAAGTTGTCAAAAATATAAAATATATAGTCAAACGCGCATAACTATGAAATCTACTAATATGGGTATGTATGGAATGAGACCTGAATCTCATTATCTAATACATACTTGATCATTTCGACTTTTTATCCTGAATCGGAGGGAAAAACTTGTTTTACTTAATCTGAACCATATCATTTATTTTACAAGTGTACAACACGATCCATTTTTAAATATTTAATTTCAGATACTCGTACGTACGAGTATATTTCTATCTGTAACTATTTTCACGAAAACGTGAAATATCGTACAGACCCATAGAAGATCAATCACACAAACAAGATATATAGTAGTAGAAACAAATAATAATATCATCAACTTTCAAACAGAATTTAAGTATCCCTAACTTTTAGCGCAATTAGCTTCATCATTTTATCCCTAAAGAATAAATACCGACCCAAACTTCTCACAACCAAATCGTGCCCAAAATAAACGATTTCACTTCAATAACAACAATAACAATCCCTTAATATTCCTACACTCTTAAACAAACTATTTGCCCTAAAATACAACCCTTATAAATAAATATTCCGCATACCCAGAACCCACTACTCCATCCATTTCACACATAATCAACCTTCCACCCAATTCCATTAAAGGTTATATCAACAGACGTCAAGAAAGAGAAGCATCAGCACATGTCATCAACCTAGTTATAAGTTAGTGTTTAAGAAATATTTTTTTATAAATTTACATCATTCTGTCAATGCTTTAAGATCGAAACTTGTCAGTGGTCAAGTACAATGGAAAAATATTGTATTCGCATAAATATTTATACATGAAATCGAATGTAAAAAAGTCAAAATGAACCTATTTGTATTTTATTTTTTTAAGAGTAAATAACAATGAAATGTCATTATATTATAAATGTATGAAAAACATTTCTAAAACACTAGTATTAACTACGAGTACATTACCGTTTTCGCGAAGACAAGGAAAATACCCCTCCTGTAAGAAGAACGAAGTCTGTTGTCAGTTTATAAGCTGTTGTACAAAACGACGCCCAGAAAAATTCCCAACAGAAAAGCTCGCTTCTGGAGTTGAGACGGTTTCCCTCAACCGAAACACAAATCGGCATTACACAATTAAATGTTAAGCTACCGGAAAGTCCCTGGAGTGTGAGGCAAGATGAAAATTAACGTGTAATGCCATGTTCTCTCTGTGTTCAGGTATCACTGTGATAACATTACGCATCACGCCAAATTACATTATAAAATAATAAATACTAAAGTACTTTGTCTGCGGTAGAAAATCCTTATATTTCATGTTTCTTTTTTTTAATAAATGTTACCCTTTCGATTTCTCTCTGATACGTGTATTTTTTGTTTTAAAATATATTTTTATTATGTATATCCAGAACATAAAATTAATTACATAATTATTCATATTCTTTTTAAAAAATACACCATCTTCTTTGAGGTGTAATTTTTTTTCAAATTTGCTTAAAAAGAGACTAACTAGATCATTCCTATATTACTCAAACTAATTTTCCTTATTTACAATAAGAAGTAAAAAATTGAGTTTTAATTTATTATTTTCAGGTCATAACTCACATTGGTGAATTCTTACTGCTTCATGATTCCTGTTATCTTGAACAACAATGGTTTAAATGTTATATTTATGATATATATCTATAGTTACGAGGTACTCTAATGATATCTAACAGACCTCAAACGACCGACAAGACAATCGAGGGGCATTGAAAAGAGGTTATCGGTCTCACAAACTGCGGCGCACACGGTATACAAAGGAGAGGCGAATACTAGGGTAACATAGGTCTTATCTCGTGTAGTAGATATAATTGTATATATAATATTATATGTGTATTGTGTGCTTTATAGTCAAGTGTTGGATACATAAAAGATGTAAATCAGCGGCCAACAGTAGGAACTATTGACCATCGCCAATGCTTATAGGACATATTCGAAGGAGATACTCTTGGTTTAACGGGACTCGCTCTGTTGGATCTGAAAGTTTTGTCTCACGCCCAGATTATTCTCAGCAAGAGTCACCCCACATGGATAAGTGAAGTTGGCCTACAGTCCGTGCCATGTATACCCCTTCGAACGATTATTAAAACCTCCCTAGAGTCCCAGTTGTCAACTTGTCATCAACGGTGATTGTCCTACCCCGTGTGAAGACCAACATTTCAATGTTTCCTTGAGCCATGGCACGCCTCGGTCCCCTATGGATGTACTCAAGCTGTTGGACTAGCCATTTTATTTTTTGAGATAGTATGTCTCAGTTATCCATAAAAATATACAAAGACCTAATTATTCAAATAACCGAGACAACACCAAAAGGATTCTAAAAATATGGTATAGCAAACAATTTCTGATAGTAAATTTATAATGAAAAATAATAAGCGAGATTTAATATTTATAATGAAATAAATAAAACTTGAAAATGTATTAGTAGTTTTAAAGTGGTAGTAAGCAGAATAGCTTTGCGTATCTTTGACAAGCTAAAATCCTGTAATCCGTTCTACTGGAAACTACAGAATGGGGCATAAATCTTGCTACAAAAAAATAATTTAAATAACTTTTATTTCAATTACTTTTATATATTTTTGTTTTAAGAATAATTTGAATACATCATATTTTCAATGAGGGGGAGATATTTAGAAGCAAAACAAAATATGGTGGTTCAACTGTATTTTGTTTTAGTATCCGCGATTTCAGTTCAACTCGCATTGAGAAATGAAAGAAAACGGGATATTCCGAGTAGATGGACCATAATCGGATTGCGGAGCAGTTCAACGAGGCTGGACATGTCCAAAGGAAGCCGTGTGAACGAATTTGTAGAGGAAGATCCAAACTTTATGAATTGCTTATTCATATCGGATGAGGCCCATTTCGACCTTAACAGCAATTTTAACAAGCAAAAGTGGCATATTAGGGCTATGGACAATTCCGAAAAACTGCATTATTGGTCCACATTTTTTTAACGAAATGATGCAACCATAACAGTAAATGGTGAATTTAGAGATGTTGGAGCGATTTTTCATCCCGTTATTGCGCTGACGGAAGATTTCATTAAATAATGTATATAGTTTCAACAAAATGGGGCCACTTGCCATATTACAAGACCCGTAATAGATCCGCCTTGCATAGAAAATTTGGCGAAAATATAATCTCACGGAATAGTACCTATCGTTGGCATTCAATGCCGTCAGATTTTTATTTATGGAGTTATTGAAAACAGGAGGAATTTAAAACCAAGCCGCCCAACTGAAACGATCTGAAAGCATCAATCAGGGTTATTATTGAAACCATGTGTTTTCACCCCAAGTCACATTAACTACTGTAATGAATAATGTTTTAGTTCGAAGAAGGCATTGTGTCAATAGCGTGAGGGAAATTTAAACCAAATTATTTTTAAAAAATTACATGTTATAAAAAGTATGAATTGCTGATTTTAGTAAAAAAAAGTTTTTACCAATTAAAAATTAATTAAAAGTAACTTTTACAGCAAGATTCATATCCCACCTGTATAACCTGATTGAAAGAGGAAAACAAACAACAGTCTACTAGAAAACATAGCCACGTCTCCGGAAGGTTGTTGCACTCCATGAGACATGTACAAAAAAGATGCTCTTATTTGTGAAATCGATCAGCAAACAAAATACGATCAACACGAACCGAAGAACAAAGGAAAACAAAAAATTGCGATTTATACAAATATATATTTTAATTTTACGTAAGAATGTGTGAATATTATTGTACTGTGTATAAGTCGAGCCACCACCATTATTGGAGGAAGTGGTGGGTGCCATTAAGAAGCTGCATAACAATAAGTCGCCTGGTACTGATAATGTTTCTGCGGAGCTGCTGAAGTATGGTGGACCCGAACTCCACTTCCATCTGCATAAAATTATTGAAGCTGTTTGGCGCTCTGAAACCATGTCAGGCGAATGTAACTGTGGAATAATCTGCCCCCTTCACAAGAAGGGAGATCATATGAAATGCAATAACTATAGGGGTATTACTCTCTTAAATGTTTCTTACAAGATTCTGTCAAACGTATTGTGTGGTAGGCTGGCGAAATACTCAGAGGATATCATTGGACAATATCAAACAGGGTTCCGAAAGGACAAGTCCACGACTGATCAAATATTCTCCTTGAGACAGATATTGGAAAAGACAGTAGAGTTCAACGATGACACGTACCACCTCTTCATAGACTTTAAGGCTGCATATGATACGGTAAATAGAGAAAAGCTATATAGTGCCATGGACGAACTTAATATTCCCAGGAAACTACTAAACCTAATAAAGCTCACAATGGCCAACGTTGAGTGCCAGGTTAGAATACAAGAGGATTTGTCTGAACCCCTGAGAACTTTTAATTGACTAAGACAGGGAGACGCACTCGCCTGCATATTATTTAATTTGGCGCTGGAAAAGGCTATCCGAGATGCAGGTATTCAAACTACTGGCCATATTTTCAACAAGTCCGTGCAGCTACTCGCTTATGCTGATGATATTGATATCATCGCACGCTCTGTAAATGATCTGAAGTCTGCCTTTAGAACCCTGGCCACGTCAGCTAAAAACATGGGACTGATTGTCAACGAGACAAAGACAAAATATATGCCAATACATTCACGCCAGAGCCCTCCCAACATACAGATTGATGATTGTACTTTTGAAACTGTCAGCGAGTTTGTATATCTTGGCACTATGGTACTAAACAACAATAATATGTCCACCGAAATCAAACGAAGAATAGTGGCAGCAAACCGGTGCTACTATGGCCTACTGAAGCACATGAAATCTCGTCACCTTACAAGAAAAACCAAAGTCCTTCTTTATAAGACCCTCATCTGACCTGTACTCACATATGGCTCGGAATGTTGGGCAATCAGTAAGGTCGATGAAAAGGCTCTAGAAACGTTGAAAGAAAGGTGTTGCGCAAAATCTATGGCCCAATCTGTGACAGCAGAGAGTGGCGTATTAGGTACAATCACGAGCTCTATGATCTGTACAAGGATCCTACTGTTGTGAGGGAGATTAGAGTTGGAAGACTGAGGTGGGCCGGACATCTTCAGAGGATGGGCGAGGGCGAGATCCCAAGGCGAATCATGAATGGTGCGCCCGGGGGGCGGAGAGCAGTGGGAAGGCCGAAACTCCGATGGCTGGATGGAGGGGTGAGGGATGCAAACAACATCGATATCCGGAACTGGCGTAACGCTGCACAGGACCGTCAGTCATGGGGGCGAGCTCTGCGGGAAGCCCCGACCTGGGTTGTAGAGCCATGGATGGTATAAGTTAATTACAATATATACGATTCTAGATAAAATTTTCTGTTGTGCAAGATTTTTCATTTATTTCAATAAATACCACATTTCAATATTTTATAGTATTTAGATGATTTATCAACATTTGTTTGTCATATTTAATTACATTTTGGTACATTTATTTACGTAAAAATGTTCATTTGTATTATTTTGTATATTTACTTATTGGGTGTATCATATATTGTTTTACTTGACTATTTTTTGCTTTTTCAATTGGAAAATTCTACTTTTTATTGCAACTTTCAAACTTCTGTTTGTTTAAAGCTGTGACTTCAGCAAATATATTTATGTTTCAAGTCGTCGTCGATCGTAGTGAACGTAATTATTACGAAAAGATGAACTACGGTCTTAAGATACATTTTCACATATTATTTTCATGTAGAGTATCATTGACGACTCTACCCTATAAATGACGAAGATAATGTTAAGCAAGCTTGGACAAAGTTGAAAACAAACATATATGACGCATCCTCCGAAGCTATAGGCAAAAGACAAATTAACATTCATGGCAATGCACGGAAAATAAAACCATGGTTCTCAGATGAGGTGAAACAACTAGCAAATGAAAAAAGACAAAGTTATTTAACCTATAGAAGCAACCCAACAGCGGAGGCATACAGAAGATATAAATAAGTGAGAAATAGAACCAATGCAGATATGTGTAAAATTAAGAAGGAAGTTTGGATAAAATGTACAAAGGACGTGGAACATGATCTATACGGAGCACAGAGAAAGGTCTGGAAAATGCTAAAGAATCAAAAGAAACCTGTTAACGAGTACTCACAGACTAATAAAATAAGTGCCGAAACATGGGAGAAATACTTTGAGGAATTATATAGAGATGACGAACTTCGCGAAACCTTGAAGCAAGTTGTGACAACACCAGAAATCGTCACAGAAACGGAAATGTCTTGTGCTGTTAAGAAATTAAAAAATAGAAAGTCTCCTGGAGTAGACAATATCTCCGACGAAATTAAATATGCAGGTGAGGAGCTAATTATGGAAATTAGGAAATTATTCAATAAAATATTGGCACATGGGAGACTCCAGTAGAATGGTGCACTAGCATCACAGTACCGATATTTAAGAAAGGAAAAAAGAATAACCCAGAAAATTACCGTGGGATCTCCCTGTTGAGTGCTGTTCTGAAACTGCTGACAAGTATCATTAAAATTAAATTAGAACAAAGAATAGTTAATAGAGAGGTACAGCAAGGTTTCAGAAGAAATAGGTCAACTACGGATGCAATATTCATCATGAGACAACTAAAGGAGAAACCATTGGAGTTTAAAAAACCGATGTTCGTGTGTTTTGTGGACTTGACTAAGGCTTTTGACAAAGTTCTGCTGGAGGATGTCATTAACATAATGAGAGAGTACGAAATTCCTGCATCAATAATCAAAACCATTCAAAGTATTAACAAGAATGGGAAGAGACGAATCAAGGCAAACGGAGACCTTACAAAAGAGATTCCCACTGCAACCGGTATCAAACAGGGAAACAGTCTCAGCCCATTCCTTTTTAACATTATTATGGATAGAATCATAGAGGAGGAGACTTCTTTGGGCCTGGGTTAAAAAATGGGAAATAAATTGAACAGTATCGTGTGTTATGCCGACGACGCTGCAATATTAGCAGAAAACGAAGATGATCTTCAGAGAATGCTCTACAAATTTCACCTTGCTTCTAAGAAATACAATATTACGATTTCTGTCAATAAAACAAAGTGCTTAACAATATCAAAAGAGCCACTCAGATGCAAACTGATCATCGATAACGTACCCATCAAGCAAGTCATGCGATTCACTTACCTAGGTGTAGAGATCTCCAGCAACAGTGACCTATACAGTGAAGTACGAGCACAAACTAATAAAGCGACAGCTTTGGCGGGCTGCCTGCGGGACACTATATGGAGAAACAAACACATACTAACCAAATGTAAGGTCAGGATATATAAGACATGCGTTCGCCCCATCATGACATATGGGATAGAAGTGAGAGCCGATACCAACAGGACAAAAAACCTTCTCAGAGTGGCAGAAATGAGAACCCTACGCTCCATCGCAGGCAGAACTCTTAGAGATCGGATCAGAAATGAGACTGTAGGACACCTACCTAGTAAATAAATAATTGTCAAAATAATAAGTGAATTGTTAAACACAATTAAATTAAATTAATTATTGTTAATAATAAACATACAGGGTCAATGACCGATGAAGCATTCATATATTGTTACACGCTACGAGCAACAACAATGTTTACTATTTACAGTGTCTGCGACTTGGCTAGCCATCTCCAAATACAAATAATTAATCTACCGCCAATGCATGCGCTAGAGCAAGGCAGATATGTATCGCGAATGTATTCACTCATTTGTATAAATTGTCCGCGCGCCGAGAAATAAACATATTATTATTGTCATTCATTCAACTGTCAAGACTCGTTATTTATTTACCCGCTGTCCACTTATCATTTTATATCCGCATTCCTGAGTCTATATTCATCGAATACAAATCAAGATCATCATGACTTATAGAGATAAGCAAACCGCTATATTGATGACTCTGAACGAGAAGTAACGCAGAATTGACTAAAACGAAGAGCGATGTCGATATCAAAATCATCAGCACGTCCTAATAGGACACACGCTACATTGATAACGACCATCGTTACAAGACAATAAGGTCTGTCTGTGGTGTTGAAGACATAGTGAGGCGGAGAAGAAGCAGAAGGCGCCTTTGGGGCATCATGTGGACCTCATGGAGGATATAAGACTGGCAAGAATCGCTAAAACTGAAAACCCTAACAGCAGGAGATTACCAGGAAGGCCGCCGAAAAGGTGGAAGGACAGCTAGACGTCATCATCCCAGGACAGCCCACCGTCACAAACAGGTCATGCGACCTAAACCAAGAGGAAGAAGAAGGAGTATCATTTATTTTAAACCTATCCAACTTATCAATTATTTTCAATTTCATAAGGAACACTGATTGAAAATTAAGATATAAACCCAATTTTACAATGACTTCTTCATAACAATCAAGAATGAGAAATATTATTGTATTATCTGCAAATTTTAAATTTTCCCGCTTGACTAGAGCGTATATTATGTTTCTTACTTCAAATTTCATTGTCATCGATCATTCTATTTAAAACGAAAATCATCGATTGATTGTCGTTTTAAATTGAGGAAAATTTTAAACACTTCCTTGGTCACTGAATCATATGAAAGATAAATTAGTTACAGAATTTCACGGAAAATTGTTGCAATATATGATATATTATATACAATATATTTGTCTCAATCCACTTAGACTTGCATTAAAATATCAATTGAATATAATAATCTTTTTCTTTTACTTCAACAAATTAAATGTTGACATTTTAGACATATTTTTGATAATTTCGAATATTCTCGACCATTTACATGTTATCATCATTAAAAAGAGTTTCGAGCTATGTCAGTAAATAATGGAACGTTCTTTGCTAGGAAATATTTGTTCATTTGTTAATATTTGACAGTTAGGAATCTGCTTTATTTATTCATTGAGTCAAACAACTAATTTGTATTGCTTTAAACCTTTAGAAATTGGATTGAAAAGATAATAATTCTGTTTAATATGTTTGCATGAGTTGAAACTTGGGTATTATGCATCTTAAACAGCACACAATGTAAACCAAACATGAGATGAAGGAACCATTTCTGAACAAACAGTGCGGTGTTTCTTCAAAAAATCAAGAAACGGAGACGTAAGTTCTGCTACTGTTAAAAACAAGGAATTGGAAGCTTTATTGAAAACAACACATACCAAACGATACAGGGAAATGGCACAAGAATTGATTGTTGGTGCTGCTACAACTTTGTACACTTAAACTAAATTGGAAAGGTGGAACAAAAAAATGTCGCTTTGAAGTGTGTTCTTTGTTGCTATTTTGTAACTGTAATTATTCATTTCTCAATTGTATTGATCTCAATTCAAAATATTAAAAAAGAGTTGGGCTATGAAATATTACCTTATCCGCCTTACTCGCCCAATCTATCGCCAACCAATTTTTACTTTTTCAAGCATCTCGATATCTGTACAGAATTGTATTTTCTGAATGTATTTACGGCAGAAAATAATCAAAACCAGGGAAGCAGTAGAAAATGTCTTGAAAGAATTCTTGGATTCTGATCCGCTTGAGCTTTATTTTTTAGGCACAAAAAAGCTTCTAACTCGTTCGTAAAAATGCATCGAGTCAAATGGGTCTTACTTTGATTAAATTAAGTTTATTTACAGCTAAGTTTTTTTTTTTCGGTATTTTTTGATACATTCATCATATTTTATAAGTTTTCAAGAATATTCAGTATTTTCGTGTATTATTGATATTTTTATAAATATTATTGATTGTTCACTTTCTTAAAAAAATAGCAAATGTTTTTTTATATCTTAACTACTAGTCAATAATTACCAGCCTTGAAAAAAATATGACCGCTCAAGCTCTAATTTAAAAATATATATTCATTGTAATAATTATTGTTTGCGACTATACATTTAACTCACCTTAAGAAGATAGCATAAATAACTTATCAAAATACAAAGGTTCGTTAAAACTTTATAAACATTGGAATGAGAAATCCAGGATATCTTTAAAAAATCTTGTATTAGCCCAAAAGTATTTTTAATATCGCATTTACCTAATATTTACTTCTCACGTTCAATAATTTAATAACTTTAAATTGTTGAATGTGAAAAGTAGATATAAGGTTTATAGTAAATATTGGAAGTGTCGAGGTTTGCTGAATGTTTTTTTTTTCATATGGAGTGAAGATATTAGCAAGAAAAATAATTCACAGTTCATTAGATTTTATTATTAACACTCACACTTCATTGCTCCATACAACGAAAACATTCAGTAAACCATGGTACTTCCCATATTTAGATTAAAATAAACATTTAATAGTATATTTTTTTAGCTCCTGAAATGGAACAGGTATTATCACGGTTTTCGTAAAAATATTGTAATTTATAATCAAACCATATAAGGACACAAACAATAAAATCGTCTAAACAGAAAGAACAGTAAGAACCAAGTTTAATTTATAATAACTCAAGGAATTTTGAAAAATCTCTTATTTATTTATGTTTCGTATGAATCGGGTGTTCAGTACCTGCTCAAAAGTCAATCACAAGTTATACTAGTCTATGCGCATGCGCTCCATCATAGAAGAATTGTCTATGATGCATAATTTCAAACTTCAAATTCAACGGACTTGTGAAGTTTTTTTATTACCTACTGGTGTTTTATTTTGAAAAGTTTATATTTACATTGATTTGTTTTCTGACATTTACATGACTCAATTTAAATGATTTTGTTTTAATTATTTGTGCTTGTGTGTGCATATTTTACAATGATTCACGCGAAGAAAGATTTCAAAGCTACTTATTCTCCTAAGAGAAATAAAGCGAGAATAAACTTAAGAGTTGAAACGTCGGTTGTAAAACCATCTCTATCTGGTTCCACTGATATTCCAGCCAATATAAAGGTTGCTATTCGTGTACGACCGCCTAATGAGAGAGAAATAAATTCCAAACACAGGTTGGTTGTCAAGACGCTTGACAAACAAATGCTTATTTTCGATCCTAAAGAAGATGAGAAACCATTTTTCTATCAAGGCGTTCAACAAACAGCTCACAACTATTTGAAGAAGGCTAATAAAGACATGCAATTCATGTTTGATAATATATTCAGCATAGATGCTTCTAATGAAGATGTGTTTAATGAGAGCACCAAGGATCTCATCAAATCGCTGATGGATGGATACAACTGCTCTGTTTTTGTGTACGGGGCAACCGGTGCTGGTAAGACTCACACAATGTTAGGATATTCAGAATGTCCTGGGATCACCTATCTAACAATGCGTGAGCTTTTTAAAAGTATTGAAAACCATAAGGAGGACAGAGACTTTGAAATATGTGTGTCTTACTTAGAGGTAAGTGAACAGTCCTTGCATTTATGATTCGGTAAACATTTTGATTCACATGATTTAAGTAATGCTCAAAATCTAATGACTAGTTAAACAATTTACATGGACCAAGTTAAGTCTCTGGTCAGCCTCGAATTCATTTTCGTGTGTCAGACTAAAATATATTATATAAATCACTGCCATTTATGATATGTATTTAACATTTAACTCTAGTCACGAAATTCTTTCTCACTTATGACATTTTTATGTAATCTTCGACACTCATCAATCAGCAAATTAACTAATTTATATAGCTAACTTATTTAAAAGTTAAGTAAACTTTGTTATTTAAATTTGCAGCATTTTTTACCTCAGAGAAAATTCTAAAATGAGAAAATTCTACATTGTATCTAGAATTTTGAAGCTATGAACAATCCATAAATTTTAAAAGGTGCACTGTTTGTTAATTTACTATTTCTGTAAATAGTAATATTAATTTACATTTCGACATTTTAATGAAAAAATCACCTCAGTAGTCTTTATAAATTTTAACTGTTGATTGTTCGGAATGCCTTTTAACAATTGAGATAATCATATATAATGCTTTTTTTTTCAAATCAACTTGTGGCATATTGATTCATCTTATTTTAATAATCATAATGGTATTGATAACTAATTCCATAACAATAATTATATCTATTTTTATAGATTTACAATGAAAATGTTCATGATCTTCTGAGCCCATCAGGTCCTCTAAATCTACGAGATGGCAATTACGGTGTTGTTGTCTCAGGTCTCCACAGCCAAAGTATAGCAACTGCTCAGGAATTGTTAGACATGCTGGACAAAGGAAATAAGAATAGAACACAACATCCTACTGATGCTAATGCAGAAAGCTCTCGAAGCCATGCTGTTTTTCAGGTTAGTAGAAATATATTATTTGCTGTCTTATTATTAAAATTCATTAGCTATTTTGTGAAAAAAAAAATATTTACAAATCTCTTCTGGTTTTACACATGCCAGAAAATTAGAATGGGAAAAAAATCACACTGATAGCATCAGAATTAATGTCAATATTAGTTGATGTTGATTCATAGAGGAATTTTTGCAGCCAAATTGAAACCATATAATATTGAAAGCGTTCATGCAACATATCGTCATGGTAACTGCAATAGGTTGTGTGGCAAAAAAATTCACATCGATGAGCAAATGGTTGTATGTCAACATAACTTAAAAATACAACTTACAATAAAAAACTAACGGTTGTATTAATCCGGAGTACAATCGATCATGATGTTATTAAATTTATGAAAGCAGCCGAGAAGATGAGGGCAAATGGGAATGTTTTTTGTCTCTCCTGTAAAGTTTGATATATTTGACATCTGATGTATTGCAGTTACCACGATGATATATTTTAAAATAATTATTTTGAAAATTTGTTGAATGTTCAAAATTTTGAAAATGATCACGCAAATTATTTCGTACACCGTTACATATTATAAGAACTTACAGTGTCAGTGGTGACCATTTGGCAGATAGAACAATGTTGCTATGACACAAATGATTCAGACCTCTGCCAGGCGAAGCTTCTCTTCATATCTGTTACTTCTCACCTCCTTTTCAAAAGATCACCCGAGAACCCAAACCTTGTGAAATAACTCAAATTTATTTAAATATTTAAGAGACGGTCACTAGGACTCTAAAGAAATCATATACTTAGTTCACAATAATGCTTGGTCTATAAAAATTTAAATTAATTAATACTACTACTTACTTAAAAATATTTTTTATTTTCGTCCTTAAATTGCATATTGATTGAAGAATGTCTGACTGAGAAATGGAGCTCCTTGATCAGAGTCTTCTATGAATCTAATTCATTTTGATGTGGGAGAGTTAAATAAAGAACTTGCAGGGGTTTATGTTGATATGGAAATTTGTTGTAAGCCTGGTATTGAAATTGAAGGTTGGTAGATAACTTTTATTAATTATGAAAGTGAAATGTAGAAAAGCAGGTCCCTACTGTATATGTCAAATAGAAAAGTATTTGAATTCATAGTGTAATAATTGTTATACCCTTTGTTGGGATAGTTAAAATTATTATTTATCAGAATTTTAAATAGACGTATAAACAGGCAAAAAGGACCCAATCCACAAAAGTTTTTTTCCTTGGTTATTTAATATATCAAAAAAATATAAATCAATCCCCGTATGCCAAAATATCAATCCAGTTTAAATTGAATATTTATTGGTTTAATACCTTAAACAAATTTGTTCAATGCCTCCGGCAAGATGTTTTTTCAATTATCTCAGAACAGGTAAAATGTGAGCTTGATTTTTTTTATATACGAGGCGTATCCAGAAAGTAAGTGTACTGAGGCTCTCACGACCGGATGGATTTTATTTTCGATATGTTGGCTACACTTCCGTGTAGCCTGACCCTTCCCCTCCGCAACGAGACCGGTTCGAGGTCAGTACGTTGAGAAATGTCAACGCGACAACACGTTTCGTGAAAAATGTCAATCCAATCTCCCGCCAAGTGCGAAATACGCGGCGTCATCCGTTATCTCGTTTGGAAGGGAAAACCTCCGGTTGAGGTTTATAATGAGGTGAAAACTGCATATGGTGATAAAGCTATGAATCGTACGAGTGTGTACAAGTGGTGTCGCGAGTTTAAAAACGGTCGTACGTCTGTGCATGATGATCAGAGGAGCGGAAGACCTTCAATTGTGACTGACGAAATTGTGGAAAAAATCGAAAATGCGCTCCGTGACGATCGCAGATTGACTGTGGATGAACTTTCTGCGATGTTTCCGCAAATCTCCAGATCTCGACTACACGAAACCATCACAGAAACCCTCGGATATCGGAAACTGTCCGCGAGGTGGGTCCCAAAACAGCTGACAGACCAACACAAGTTGAATCGAGTGGAGGCCGGGCAAGAGTTTTTGAGGCGCTGCAAACTCCATGGAGATGAATTTCTCCGCTCCATCATTACTGGAGATGAAACTTAGGTTGCACACTACACGCCTGAAACCAAAAGGCAGTCTCAACAGTGGTGTCACACCTCTTCACCCTCCGCCAAAAAGTTCAAAACCACAATTTCAGCCAAGAAAATCATGGCATCCGTGTTTTGGGACTGTCAAGGCATAATTTTAATTGAATATATGCCTCAAGGGGATACCATCAACTCTGCAAGATACTGTGAGACCCTAAAAAAATTGCGGAGGGCGATTCAGAACAAGAGGAGAGGCACGCTGACAAAGGGAGTCTGCCTGCTGCACGACAATGCCAGACCACACACGGCCAACGCCACGAAGGAACTGCTCGCCTCGTTTAAATGGGATGTCCTGAACCATCCCGCGCATTCCCCTGACCTAGCACCTTCAGATTACTATCTCTTTACCTCCCTGAAGCTGCACATGGGTGGAAAAAGGTTTTCAACTGACGAGGAGGTAAAGGAGGTGGAGAAGTGGACGCAGGGGTTGGCGGGAAACTACTTCGAGGAAGTCATCAAAAAGTTGATACCCCGCTTCACCACCTGCATTGAGAGGAATGGCGACTATGTCGAAAAATAGGTTACAAATGTACTACGGTAACCACGTAATTTTTTTTTAAATAAAGAAAATTGTAACCTACAAAAATTCAGTACACTTACTTTCTGGATATGCCTCGTACATACTTCCAAGTACAGTTATAACATAAATATTGGGAGTACAAATTAGTTCGGTCCGTTTCCAAAAGATGGCTCTGGCTGTTATGAATGCTTCATACTGACAGCCGATTTTGGCAGTTTCAGAGAGGTTAGACATCTGCCAATAATATTCAGTTTATATCGCTTTGAGTTTCATGCAAAAACCTTGTTTTGTACAGTGTTGAAAATGTCTAATTTTGTGTTAACCGAGCAGCATTTGCGGGAGGTTTTAATTTTCTGCTTTAATTGGAAGAAAAGTGCAGCTGAAGCCCATCGAATGCTTGTCGAAGTTTATGGTGACGCTGCTCCAACTGATAAATCATGTAGGGAATGGTTTCGACGTTTCAGGGATGGAGATTTCAGCGTCGAAGACAAGCCTCGCTCTGGACAGCCAAAAAAATTAGAGGCATTACTTGAAGAAGATCAGAGTCAAACGCAAGAGGAGCTTGCAGAATCATTGGGAGTGACTCAACAAGCCGTTTCCGTACGATTGAGAGCCATGGGAATGATTCAAAAACAAGGAAATTGGAGGCCTTATGAACTGAAACCGAGAGACGTCGAAAGGCGATTTTTCACTTGCGAGCAGCTGATTCAAAGGCAACAAAGAAAAGGTTTTTTGCATCGGATTGTAACGAGATGAGAAGTGGATATTCTACGACAACCCCAAGAAGAAAAAATACTACGCTAAGCCCGGGTCAATCGTTACCATCGACCTCAACATCAACATCAAAACCAAACATACATGGTTCGAAGATCATGCTCTGTATCTGGTGGGACCAAAGGGGTGTTGTTAACTATGAGGTGCTGAAACCTGGCGATTCCATTACGGGCGATCGGTATCGGCTACAATTAATTTGTTTGAGCCGTGCATTGCGAGAAAAACGGCCGGAATACGAGCAAAGACATGATAAAGTTATTCTTCTTCATGACAACGCTCGGCCTCATGTCGCAAAAGTCGTAAAAAAATATTTGGAAACGCTCAAATGGGATGTTTTACCGCACCCACCGTATTCCCTGGACATTGCTCCTTCTGATTGCTGGTTGTTCCAAAGGATGCTGCACGATTTGGCAGGTCACCTGTTCACTTCTTTCGTAGAAACCGAAAATTGGCTCCAAACTTGGATCGCCTCAAAAGACGAGTCATTTTTTCGAGATGGAATTCGAAAATTGCCGGAGAGATGGGAAAAAGTAGTAGCCAGCGATGGACAATACTTTAATTGATCTGTTTATTCATTTTGTTTAGAAATAAATGCATTTTTGAACACAAAAAACGGACCGAACTAATTTGTACACCCAATACATGTCCAACCAAACGTTTCTTTCCATCACATCACATACATTCACTGTTCATTTTGTGACCTGTGAGCTATTTTAGTCATATTCTTAGCTATTCTAAACCTAATATCTACAACTGAGTCACCTGCGCGCAGTCATTATTTATGCACAAGGTAGGAATTGAATCTTGATACAAAAATAATTTCAAATAACATCTTTTTTTTTCTTAAATTGAATTTTTTTCACTATATGCAGTCATTTATACATTTTTTGTTGACATGTCATTTAGTAAAAATAAGGTTTAAATGTCCCCTGCGCTCATTGAGGCAATGCCTTCCTTCAACAAAAACATTGTTCATCAGTTGCTAATGTGGCTTGGGATGTTGCTTCAATAACAGCCCTGATTGATGCTTTCAGCTCGTATTTATTGCATGGCTTGGTTTCATGTACCTCTTGTTTGCAAAAAACCCATAAATAGAAATCCGGAGCAGTAAGATCTGGTGACCTTGAAGGCCAATGATGCATACTGTTCGATGTTATTATTTTTTACCCAATTTTCCTACACAGAGCATCCATTACGGGTCTTGTAATTTGGCAAGTGGCCCAATCTTGTTGAAACCATGCATTTTTTATGCAATCCTTCATAGGCGCAATTCCTGGATGAAAATTTTGTCAAACGTTTACTGTTATGGTTGCATCATTTTGTTAAAAATGTGGACCAATAATGCACTAGGCTGATATCACACACCATGCAGTGACTTGCTTTAGATGTAGTTTTTGTTAATGCAATTTTTCAGAATTGTCCATAGCCCTATTATGCCACTTTTGCTTGTTAAAATTGCCGTTAAGGTCAAAATGGGCCTTGTCCAACAAATTTGAATCTTCTGCCACAAATTGTTACAATTTTTGGCAAATTTCTAGGCGAATTTGCAGATCCCCTGGATTTAGGTTCTATGTCAGTTGAATTTTGTAAGGGAATAAATTCAAATCCTTATGCAATATATGGGACCTACTCCTTTGACTGGCATCAATGTCCAATACTTGCCTTGTTGAAATTGTTTAATAATTTTGAATGGTGGCAGCCACTTTGGCGATGTTACTCGTCTGAGCTATCCAGTCTCGTTCGTAGGGCTTCCTTTGGACATTTCCTATCTCAATGAACTATTCCACAATTCACATTATGGTTCATCTGCTCAGAATATTTCGTCTTCCTTCATTTCCCAATTTGCATTGTTCTGAAATCGGGCAATTCAAATTACAGTTAACCCACGCTCATTCATTCTGCATCTGAATATCTTTCAGTAATTTAAGACAATCATGGATATTAATAACTATTTTGAAACAAAAGCTGGTTTATGTCAAATAAATTGCTTTAAACCAATAAAACTGCTAGGTTTACATGAAAGTGTTGAAATAAAATAAATGTTTTTTTTTTGCATCATTTTGATATAATATTCCAATTTTTAGTTTGTGTCGTGTTCATCCTTACCAAAAATATTGTTTTTTTTTTTTTAAGGTGTATGTTAAAATGAGTAACAAATCATCGGGGCAAGTCAAAATAGTAAAACTTTCAATGATTGACTTGGCTGGAAGCGAACGTGCTTCTGCTACTGGCTGCAGAGGGGAGCGATTTAAAGAAGGTGCGAATATCAACAGAAGTCTACTTGCCCTTGGAAACTGCATCAATCAACTTGCTGATGGCTCTAAATTTATACCTTACAGGTGATATAATAAATTAATACTTTTTAATTTTCTGCGTACACAATTTTAAGTAAAATTAATTATTAAAGATTTTATTCAAATTATTACAGAGTTCTTATTCTTTTTTTTACATCTCAGAGATCTGCAATCATATGATTCTAAAATTGTAACAGTAATGATTATGGTCCACTGGTTGCTATAATACAAAAAATTTGGTTGCTCTGATAAGTTATGCTAGACCACCGCATTGTTACTTAATTCCCAACATATTTAGTATTTTGAAATTTTACTTTATTTGTTTACATAATTCCACACTGGATCAACAGCCTTTATCAGCCATCTCGCTAGAATCATTGTCAGTTCATATATGAACACACATAAACATCCCAAAATATTCCAAGCTGCAGCCGCTCATGAAATTTGACAACTATGAACAAAAGAAAAAAATTTGCACAATTTCATTGAATTTCCCTAAAGCTAGGTATATTTACATCAAACCCAATCTATTGAAATGTTATAAATATATAAATTAAATTGCCACTGTGCCAGAACTCAACAATTTAACAAAGTCACCTGTCATACACATTTTAAATGATCACTACAATCACTAGTATTGACACCCTGTGCCTCGGCCCAACGAATATAAAAACAACAAACTGACCTGTCATACACATTTTAAATGATCACTTCACTACAAGTATTTACATATTTCTCAGCTATAAACTAAAACAATTACACAACACTAAAATGATGGTGATCATTTTAACACTGCTGTCTGCATAAATTTCTGGTAACTTGAATCAGCAACCTGCATTTTTTTGTGACAATCTCAATTTTATGAACTTCACATAAAATCATAACGATTGATCCACTATTTACATGAAATTTTCAGGATATATTTAAATATATGCAAACTAAGCAGGAGAGAGGAAAAACATGAATAATTATAACATATCAATCAACGATTCCCGGGACTAATCAACAGATGGCGCCTCTAATAACAAATCCATACCATTCTCAGTTAGTACCAACCTTTAGAAGTTATGTGTCAAACTTTCATGACTATCCGACATTATGTCATTGAGTTACAGTGGTTTTAGTGATGCTACTTTTGTTATTTTCAAAACAATGGAAAAACCGAATTTCGTGTGTTGATAAAACATTGCTTTTTAATGGGAAAAATACCGTTCAAACTCAGCAATGGCTTGAAAAGTGTTATCCGGGCTCTGCTCCATTGAAAACAACCATTTGTCGGTGGTATGCTGATTTCAAATGCGGTCGTACAGACACAAATGATGCTGAATGCTCTGGTCGTCCAAATAAGGCTGTTACACCAGAAAACATACAAAAAAAACTCAAAATCGTGATGGAAAATCGCAAAGTAAAGTTGCGTGAGATAGCTGACATCCTGAAAATATCATTTGGTAGTGTTTACACTATTTTGCATGAACATGAAAAAGCCTTTTTTCGAAATGGGTGCCGCGTTTGCTCACAATAGAACAGAAACAACAACGCACCGATGATTCAGAGCGCTGTTTGGCACTGTTTACGCGAAATAAACAGGAGTTTTTGCGTCGGTATATGACAATGGATGAAACTTGGATCCACCACTATACCCCGGAATCAAAACGGCAGTCAGCTGAGTGGAGAGCAGCCGGTGAAAGTCGTTCGAAGCGACTAAAAACTCAACAGTCGGCCGGGAAGGTTATAGCCTCCGTATTTTGGGATGCACATGGTATAATATTCATCGATCACCTTGAAAAGGGAAAAACCATCAATAGCGAATATTACATAGCGTTATTGCAGCGTTTGAAGGCAGGAATTGCAAAAAAACGGCCCCATATGAAGAAGAAAAAAAGTTCTCTTTCATCAGGACAATGCACCGTGTCACAAGTCGATGGTGACGATGGCCAAATTGCATGAGTTGAACTTTGAATTGCTTCTGCACCCACCGTATTCTCCAGATTTGGCCCCCAGCGACTTTGGCTGCAGACCTCAAAAGGATTTGGCTCTAATGAAGAAGTGATTGCCGTAACTAACGCCTATTTTGAAACCAAAGATAAATCGTTCTACACGGCTGGAATAGAAAAGTTAGGAAAGCGTTGAAATTAATGTATCGCTCTTGAAGGAGACTATGTTGATGAATAAAGAAGAATTTTGGCATACAAATGTTGTTTTAGTAGTTAGTCCCGGGACTTATTGATCGATGTGTTATGTTGATAATCAAAAATTATTTTTAACATATATCAGGTCTGTAAATATGAAACCGGAATTTGCTCATAGATGGCTCTAGTTGTCAATGTAGTGACTGTCAAACCGCGTCATTGGCGCCTTTTTCTTGTGTTTACATTTGTCAAAAACTTTTAACTCACAACAATACAATTTTTACAACTACATATGTTTTCATAGCGTTGAACATGTCTGTTTTTGTGCCTGAAAACTACGATTTGCGGACAGCATTGATTTGCATTGAGCACATGAATTTATTCTCAAAAAAAGTAAAACTTTTGCTTCATACTGTATGCTAAAATGGCACCCCAGTTTGAAACCGGTTAGTAACTCTTGGCTTGCGTGTAACACCAAAATGTTTTCACCGGCAACAAAACGGTCAGCTTGGGCCTGACACCGACGTGTTGTCAACAGCAACTAACTGTAGATTTAAACGTGACAACACGGTAATGTCACCGGTCATGAGTGTTAAAATCTCTTTCAATCTAACAAAATGTCATTCTTTCATTCCATGTGAGAATTTAAGTGATGGACAACAATAATTTTATTTACTGTGGCACATTCTCCAATTTCTCACCGTGCAGTGGCCACATTAAAATGTTGTATCTACTTCGTATAGCGACCTTACATTTAAATAACTAAGCACTCGCGTATATTAACACAAACACACATACATACATATGTACATACACGCACACACATACACACAAATTCATAGGATACACAAGCATAAACACATACGCAATAGGTATGCATTTTTAAACCACCATTGAAGAAATAAATATGTATTAAACATTTATTTGACACTGTTTTGTCACTAATACTCTTAACCTTTTTACGGCGAAAGCTCGAGTATCTTTGGTATGTACGTACTGGCGGCGGTGTTTTACGTCTATAAATTTATTCTGTATCTACATACAAATATGACTCACCGCCTGGCAGCCATTATCCCGAAGTGGAGTGGTGTGGAACTGTGCGCCGATGCATTTTTTAGCTGACACTATACACACGTAATATTAGAAAATATTCTTATAACACTATTATACAAATAAAAGTATGTTTTTGGATTTTGACGAAAAGATTTATTACGATAAGTACACTGCAATAATAATAATTCTACTGTGGAAAGTGTTTGCTGGCGTGAAATGATCAAAAACATGTTACACACAGACTCACATTGTACTCACCACACATATATATCTAGATCTTTTCCTTAATTTATGTTTATGAGCGCATTCATAGCATCGACGAGAAGGTTCCGCACAGTTTTCAGTTCCTGGAATTTCTATAGGACTGTGTGCGACTATTATTGAACCCGTTAAACCAAGATGTAGTGGATTGCTAGTGGACGGAGATGAATGGGACAATTTTGATGCTAGTTTATATCTTTCAAATATTTGTCTTATAACTGCTAAATGAAATTCTGCTAAACCTATTGTTTTTCCGGTTGTATGCTTGTAAATAAAATATGAATTTAGCATGTATAGATCAACAAAATGAAAAGCCAGCTTTCTATACCATTTTAAAGTTCTTCGAAGGCAATTTAAACTACTAAGCATCATATCGGTTTTGTCCACACTACCCATATTTTTATTGTAATCCACAATGCACTCAGGTTTTGTTACCTGTTCGCCAGTTTTATAATTTAATTTCTCTGTTGAAACAAATCTGTCACTATGAATTGTTGTCAGCATATGAATTTCTCTCTTATCATGCCATTTTATAGCCAACAAGGGTCCACAATGTTGAGAATCAATGTCTCCTTTCTTGGTTTTTTTGAAGTTGGGCATACCTTTACGAGATTTTCGAACGGTTCCACATGCATTTGTTTTATTGTCATGTAAAAACTTAAATAATTGTGGGCTTGTGTACCAGTTATCACACCACAAGTTGTGTCCTTTTCCAAGATAGTCATTGAGAAACGTTTTGATAACTGCACCCAATATACCCAACGATTTATCATAAATTATTTCTGTTCCATCACCGCAATACACAATTAGATCTAACACACAACCGGTTTCAACATCACATAAAACAAATAATTTAATGCCGAATCTGTGACGTTTGGAAGGGATGTTTTGTTTTATCATAAGACAACCTTTGAAAACAACTATGCTCTCATCGATACACAAGTTTTTGTGAGGCAGCATGACACTTGTAAAAACTTTGCGAGTATGATCAAGCAATAATCTTATTTTACACAATTTGTCACCACTATTTTTTATATTGTTATTAGAAAAATGTAACATATTTAAAATCAGTTCATACCGGTCCCTTGACATAGTCTTGCCAAAAATTGGGCTATTTAAACGTGGGTCTGTGGACCAATGTTCCCGTATGGTTAAATGCTTATTTCGTGTCATCAACATTGTGACACCAAAGAATACATATAATTCTGGTACATTTGTATCTACCCAGCGTTGAATTCGTGATTTAGCGGAATATTCCTTACTCAATTTTTTAAAATTATGAAATTGGTTAGTCTGTTGTACCACATTTTCAATTATATTTTTATTTAAAAAATATTCGAAAATATCGAGTTCGGATGATTCTGGTGTAAGTTGGCACGAGGGCAAGATGCCAGATGAAAATTCATCAAACTCGTGGATTATTGGCGCAAACGGACCTCGGCTCCATGAAGAAAATACATTTTCTAATAGTTCGTTTGGTTTCACATTGCCGCTGGTTGTTGCTCCAATATCTGGAATAAATGTATCATCCATTCTCTGCTCTTCTTCAAATGGATCAACATCATCTGCAACATCGTCTTCTTCATCGGTTAATTCAAAATCGGAATCAAGTTCTACCGTGATATCTTCAATTTCCTCTCCAGTCAAGTTCCTTTTAGCCATATTGATAATATAAGCGGTGTTGATTTTTTAAAGTTATTTTAAAAATTTAATGAATTGTTACAATGGCGTATAACACACGTAACATAAAAAATAACGACGATTTGAAAATTTGTAAAAGTAAGTGAATGTTAAAATCTCTTAAAAAACAGTTCGTGTAATGGTAGCCAAATCAAAGCTATAAATAAAGTGCGACAATATAAGAAGCAATAATCGAAGAAAACAATCCATGAAAAAGGCAATTAATTCAATACACAATACGCGTACACAAACCTCACAATGATCGGGAGAAATCGTCATTAGAAACATGACCTTCGGCACGCCCGAACGAGTAGCGCGAAACATTCAAACTGATTGAAATATCGACGGCCTGGAAGGGGTCTGTTTAAATCCTTCTTATGGATCAAGTACTTGAAGTTTTGATGATTTTAAAAGAGATGTCACTAGAGGACACGTTTTGTCTTATATTCAGGTTAAAAATTTTAAAGAAGATTTAATCTTGACCGACTTATCGACACGCAAAGTTAGCGGCCATTTAAGTGGCCGCTCGCCAGTATGACATGTCTTATGTATGGGCCATTTAAGTGGTCCCCCGCCATGATTGGGTTAAGAACCTCTAAATCATAAATAGAATACTTTATCATTACACTCCTTATGTAATTTTGTATGATAATTTTGTTTTACATTTTTTTAATAACATGATCTAGTTCTAAAAGGATAATCATCCTGCAACAGTGGTCCAACAATAATAAATATCTAATTGCTATGGATCAATATGATATGTAAGCAGAACTGAATAAGAAATGAATAATCATTAATATATTTGGAGTACAAATTAGTTCGGTCCGTTTCCAAAAGATGGCTCTGGCTGTTATGAATGGTTCATAGTGACAGCCGATTTTGGCGGTTTCAGAGAGGTTAGACATCTGCCAATAATATTCAGTTTATATTGCTTTGAGTTTCATGCAAAAACCTTGTTTTGTACAGTGTTGAAAATGTCGAATTTTGTGTTAACCAAGCAGCATTTGCGGGAGGTTTTAATGTTCTGCTTTAATTGGAAGAAAAGTGCAGCTGAAGCCCATCGAATGCTTGTCGAAGTTTATGTTGACGCTGCTCCAACTGATAAATCATGTAGGGAATGGTTTCGACATTTCAAGGGTGGAGATTTCAGCGTCGAAGACAAGCCTCGCTCTGGACAGCCAAAAAAATTCGAGGACAAAGAATTAGAGGCATTACTCGAAGAAGATCAGAGTCAAACGCAAGAGGAGCTTGCTGAATCATTGGGAGTGACTCAACAAGTCGTTTCCGTATGATTGAGAGCCATGAGAATGATTCAAAAACAAGAAAATTGGGTGCCTTATGAACTGAAACCGAGAGACGTTGAAAGGCGATTTTTCACTTGCGAGCAGCTGATTCAAAGGCAACAAAGAAAAGGTTTTTTGCATCGGATTGTAACTGGAGATGAGAAGTGGATATTCTACGACAACCCCAAGAAGAAAAAATACTACGCTAAGCCTGGTCAATCGTTACCATCGACCTCAACATCAACACCAAAACCGAAGATCATGCTCTGTATCTGGTGGGACCAAAGGGGTGTTGTTTACTATGAGGTGCTGAAACCTGGCGATTCCATTACGGGCGATCGGTATCGGCTACAATTAATTTGTTTGAGCCATACATTGCGAGAAAAACGGCCGGAATACGAGCAAAGACATGATAAAGTTATTCTTCTTCATGACAACGCTCGGCATCATGTCACAAAAGTCGTAAAAAAATATTTGGAAACAATCAAATGGGATGTTTTACCGCACCCGCCGTATTCCCCGAACATTGCTCCTTCTGATTACTGGTTGTTCCGAAGGATGCAGCACGATTTGGCAGGTCACCGGTTCACTTCTTTCGTAGAAACCGAAAATTGGCTCCAAACTTGGATCGCCTCAAAAGACGTGTCATGTTTTCGAGATGGAATTCGAAAATTGCCTGAGAGATGGGAAAAAGTAGTAGCCAGCGATGGACAATACTTTAATTGATCTGTTCATTCATTTTGTTTAGAAATAAATGCATATTTGAACACAAAAAAACGGACCGAACTAATTTGTACACCCAATATATAATACAAAAATGGACCTATAAAACTTTTAAATGTAATAAGACATTTGTTCTTACAGAGATTCAAAACTTACCCGTTTGCTGAAAGATAGTCTTGGAGGCAATTGTTATACTGTTATGATTGCCAACGTAGCTCCAACCAGTTTATCTTATGAAGATACTTATAACACTTTGAAATATGCAACAAGGGCAAATAAAATACAATTAAGAATGAAGAAGAACATTGTTACATGTAATGGACACATATCACAATACATCAAGAGAGTAGAAGAACTCACTATGAGAGTTCATCAATTAGAAGAAGAACTTGCCAAAGCACAAAGTCAAAGCAAGAGCATTGAAGGTGGTGTTTCTTCACCAGTTGCCAGTAAGTGTTTTCACTCATTTCCCCTAGAATTTATTTACTGATTTTCACATTTGTAAAATAACAGATCGCCTTATACTCAGGCTTATATTGTAATTCCTCCATTGCTTTTTATTGAACTGATTACAACAAAAAGGCACCAGAAACATCTCAAACTCTCATATTTATTACTAAATCTTTGAGCAATCTAAGGTGCATTTTTGTGTATATCTATCTTCATAAACTGCCTCAAATATAAATCAAACTACTACGATTATTTAAATGACAATGATAGGCAATCCCTCATGATTGAGTACGACTGTCAGCCATCCTGCGGATGGAAGATGCCTGTGCGTGTATGGGTTTATTTTGTGCAAATTGTTGCACTTCAGAATGCACACAATCTGGACATCAAATCCAAAGTTCCAAGAGGATCGACAGGTTCAATCTGCTGCAGTCTTTCTATTAAATCTGCTTATTTGTTTTTCATTGGGCTATTTTTGTAACAGAACTACATAAATTCAGATGTAATCGGCCAAAAAGTAAAACCAGTCCACAAATGAATCCTCCAGGAATCAAACCTCTGAAGTGGCCCGGCCCGGCCCACTTATGAATGCTAACTTGGGATATTTTTATTTTAATGTCTCAATCTAAGCGTTTCAAAAATCTGTTCTTGTGATACAACTTGGCCATATGTATTAGCAAAACTTCATGTGCAGCTACCAAAGGAAATATACTCCTTAATAGCTTAAATTTTACTTGCAAACATTTGATATACAGTAGGCTAGAACCCTGTTTTATGTATTCACCTACATATTAATACCTATATTCTACCTTTTCAGATAAACAGATCAAAGAATGGCAAGCTAAATTAGAAGCTAATGTCAAACCATATTGGGAACTATTGAAGAATTATCTTCACAATCAAAGCCGGCAACGAAACCTTGTAAACCGTGCTGTTAAGCGACTCCGTGCAGCAGCCACACTCTCTGCACTATGCTGTGATTACAGTGATGTTGATCTGCGGGAGGTAAATTTTTGTATTGACAATCTGCTAATTTAAAAAAAAAAGTAATTATATTAGGTGAACCGGAAAGTAATCAAAATTTTGAGGCGTGCCCTTTTACAACAGTCAGTTTATTTCGAGACACGGTTAAGGAAACACGTATTTTTTGTTATCATTAGAAAGTGAGAGCTGTGAATTGGTTGTTTTTGTTTTGAATTATTTTTTACCGTTATTTATAAACAATGTCAAGGTCAACAATCTATGAAGAACATTTGCGTCATTGTATGCTGTTTTTATTCGACCAGAAAATGAAGTCACAAAAAAATACAGATACGTACGGAGATATTTTAAAACTTAATAAATGTCATAGGTGGTTAAAAAATGCCCATAGTAACTTCAGGGGCATTCCTAAAACGGGAAGGCCCCATAAATTTGATGATGATGTGCTGACGTCATTAATGAAATCAGATCCTCGTCAAACAATTAGGGAATTATCAACTTAGCTTTGTTGTCCCTGATCAATCTTTCAGAAGTACCTTCATTGTGTAGGTAAAATAAATAAACAAGAAATTTGGATTCCGCATGAATTATCGCTGATTGCACTAGATCAGCAAAGAACTATATGTGCATCTCTCTTGTCCAGGTATGAAATCGACCCGTTTTTGCGGCGAATTGTGACTTCCGATAAGAAATGGGTACTGTAAAAGAATCCTATGCGAAAAACACTGGCTTTCTTCAGGTCAGGTACCTGTTCTTACCCCTAAACCATTACTAATAATGAAAACTTCCTCTTTGTATGGTGGGATATCACCGGAGTAATTCATTTTGAATTGCTTAAACCTGGTTGGATAATCACAACAGTGGTATACTGTCAATAATTAGAGTTAATCAGTTTTAGTCAATAGCAAAAAAGAATACTTCAACAAGATAACGCTAGGTCTCATTCTGCAAAATTGACACCAGCAAAAATAAAGGAGCTTGGTTTAAAACATCTACTCCATCCACCTTATTCACAGGATATTGCAACCTCTGATTACCATTTGTTTAGGTCCTTAGAACACTCATTATGTAATAAAAAAAAAATAATATTAGTGAGATAAAAAATCAATAGACACATTTTTCAAAGAAAAACCTGAAAGTGTTTTTAAAAATGGGATTGAAAAATTGTCCAAACGGTGGCAAAAAGTGATAGAAAATTATGGAAATTATTTTATAGATAAGATTTAAGTTTTTTTTTTAACCCTTCCCTTACAGTGTTCAAATTGAAACGCGTGCTCCGGTGTTGGGTAGTGAGTACGCGATCAAAAATTAGCGATTTTAAATCGGAAAAATAAGAACATTCATAGATAATCCCCTTAATGAATTATAATTGAAGTTAAAAATTATAATAATTGAGATTTATTTGCTGAAAACATTAAAAAACCATCTGGCAACGCCCACGGAACGGGCGTACGTCTAACCTATTTGCAAGCCTAGAAGCTACTGTGGCGCGGAACGTCAGTCGCATACCCCGGCGCTTACACTTATGCTTGCGACGTTGAGACAATTCAGCTCCTCGCAATTCAGTGGAGTATGCAAGAGTGAGATGCGAATATAGTGTCGCGCTTCCCGCATACTATTCACCTATCGTCAAGACGAGGCACTCGCAGCGTTTAAATGCGAATTTGTTTTCGATCTTTACAAAACACCTACGATGTAGTCGATAAATTCTGATTATTATTAATATTATTTTTTAAATCAATGCGTAAATATATTATGGAGGAATACCTAAAATCTTAACCTTGTATTTATTATATTTATAGAGATATTGATGGTTATTAGAAGCAACGTGTAGAAGATACCCAACACAGGGAAGGAAAGGTTAATAAAAGTTTTCAAATGATCAAAAATTTTGATTACTTTCCATATATTTAAAAGATACATTGAATTATAAATCTGATGCAAAAATAATAAAATAAAAAGTAAAATACTAGCCAGAAAGCCCATCCAAGGATATACGAAAAAAAAATAAAAAGTAACTAAATACTTGTTAATTGTTATACTTACTCAATCTGAAATAAAAATATTTGAATGCAGAATATTTCTTTGTATACAACATTTTTGATAAAAAAATTATCGGATTCGTCTAGTAATTTTCCCTGATTGGGCTCAGGATCAATTTGAATTTTTGCATCAGCTCATCTTTGATCTCTTGAGAAAGCAACATATAGTTGCCCATGGCTTAGTACTTGAACAATAACTAAATATTTGTTTAACAGATTTGGCAATGCATGTGTGTCCTCTGAATGTGAATGACAAATCTATCTTCATTTGTTTTGTAAATCTATTTGGGAAAATCAATTATTCTTATAATACAAGTACTTCATAGGTGCCTTACCGAGTTTTTACTTTACAATATAATGTATTTCAGAAATAGAATACCTGCATAGTAGATCTGCACATTTTAGCTTCATTTCGACATTATTACCAATGATATATTGTATATATGTGTAGCTACTGCTATTTTTGATACGTCGTGATGATTTTGATATGTATTCAAAATAAATATAAAACTCAGGAATGCGGATAAAAGTGAACAGTCAATGAACGGTCGAGTTAATAATAATCTTTATTTGTCTACAAGTAGGTATTTTATAGTAGTGAGTGAATGTGCCCGCGATACATACTTTGTCTCACTCTTGCGCGTGCACTGATTGACGGTAGGATATTTATTTGCTGAGACATCGAGACGAAACGTAAATACTATTTGTGAGTAAACATTGTTGACGTTTCTAGTATGTGACAATTGTAAATAATTCAGAGTTTGTTTCATCGGTCGTTGACCCTGTATGTTTACAATTTTGACAATATATTATGTTTGACAATTATTTATTTATTTCGGGGTGTAGGTACGCTACAGATGCATCAAGGCTTACAACCAAAATGGAATCTTTACAAATGCATTTTGTGTATATGTAGAATGTTCAACACTTTGAATTTTAGATTATGTTTGCAGTTGAATATCTCAATTTAATCAAATTAACATCATCATCATCACCCTATACCAGGGATGGCGAACCTATGGCACGCGTGCCACAGGTGGCACGCGAGACGATTTTGCGTGGCACGCGAATGAGGAGAAAAAATAAAAGTGTATAAGAAAAAATAAAAAAAGTTATAGAAATAGTATTAAAAAAATATTTAAATAGCGACGTGTATTTTCTTCGTTCATAAATAATTTCAGAAACGAAGGATATGACGACATTCATGCATAAATAAATCGCATTGTTTAATGCTTCCCGCGCGGTGCTAGTCCCTTGAGATGTATTTTTTTTTTGTAATGAACTTCGCTCCCGGCACGAGCCGTTCCGAAGTGTGTGATTTATCCACGACATACGTCGCACTGCGCGCTCTCGATGCGCATTAGATCATCAGCTCTCCTGTGGTTTAGGTGTATAATTGCTACTCTTGTGGATGAATATGATTTATCGACAATTTAAATTCGACGATTTGATGTTTCAGTGACAGAATAACTCTTTACCTGATCGGAGCAGTTTTGTTATCAATTTGTGCTATAAAAACAATCTAATCAATACAGAAACAAACTGTTTATTGGCACCCACAAAGATGGCTGTACCATATAAGAAACAAAAACTTGGTGAAGCCAGCAGTAAAAATTCTGGCAGACAATTCAAAATTGATGTACGGTGTAATTGAAAGAAGTGACAAAGCAATATGTGTTATATGTTCTGTGTCAGTGGTATCTAGAACATCATCTGTAAAAAGACACTATGAAACAATTCATAAGGAACTTCTTGGCAAAAGCAGAGATGAACAAAAAAAATATATTTTAAGAGCAATCAAAAACAAAAATCTACAATCGAGTGCTTTAAATAAGTTTGTTAATAGTAATTCCAATTATGTTGCTGCTAGCTTTGAAATAGCCAAAATAATTGCCGAAAATGGAAAACCATTCAGCGATGGAGACTACATCAAGAATGCATTTTTAGAATGCGCGCCATTTCTTTTTGAGGATTTTGGAAATAAAGAAAAAATATTCGAACGAATAAAAGAATTGCCTATCGCTCGAAATACAATAAAAGACAGAATCTTGAAGATGGGTAAAAATGTAACATATCAACAAAAAACAGATATAAAATTATGTGATTGGATTTCTATTTGTCTTGATGAAAGCACTGATGTCACTCTCTCGGCTCGATTAGCTATTTTTGTTCGATATTTTGTTGGCAATAAAATAATGGAAGAATTAATAAGTTTGGTATCTTTACCAGAAACTACTAAAGGCACAGATGTTTGCAAAGCAGTTGTAGAGGCTCTTTCTAGAGCAGAAATAAATTTGTCGAAAATCGTTTCAGTAAGTACAGATGGTGCACCCAGTATGATTGGCCAAACAGCAGGATTCGTCAATTTATTTACAAAGTTTGTTGGCCATCCACTGTTAGCATTTCATTGTATAATACACCAGGAAGCGCTGTGTGCAAAGGATGGTCTTAAATCTTTTGAAGATGTGATGAAACTTGTGACTAAGATAGTCAATTATATTGCTGGGCATCCTTTATGCAAAATAAAATTTGAATCATTATTAAATGAGGTCAATTCGATGTATAATGGATTAACGATGTATAATAACGTTCGTTGGCTTAGTCGCGGCAAAGTACTTCAGCGTTTCGTCGAGTGCTTTGATGAAATTTATATGTTTTTAAGTAACCAGAAAATAATTCAGTAGGAAGAATTATCAGATGTTGAGTGGATTTTGAGATTGATGTTCTTTACTGATTTTTGCTCCCATTTGAATGATCTAAATATAAAATTACAAGGCCGTGGCAAAATAATTACTGTTATGTTTGATAATATAAAAGCATTTGAAGCTAAGTTACAAATATTTAAGCGTGATATAATGACCAGAAATTTTAAGTACTTTCCCAACCTAAAAAAATACATGATGGATCTGGAAATCCATGAAAAGCCAGACGTAGGAAAATTAATAGAATCATTTGAAAATGCTTTAGACGCAACAATAGAACAATTTTCAAGAAGGTTTGTTCAGTTTCGACAGCTTGAAGAAACTACAAAATTTATTACCCATCCAGACACATATTATATAAGTATCAACAATTAAACTTAACAATGTTTGAATACATGGAATTAGATGATTTTGAAATGGAATTGGTAGATTTTCAGTCGAGTTCGATATGGACACAAAAATTTAAAGACTTAAGAATTGTTTTGGAAGAAATTGAGCGAGATCGATTCGTTGGACCAGTTCAGAGGAATGCCGAAAATGAAGTACTTACAACTTGGCAATCCATCCCGGAAACTTTTTCTTGTCTTAAAAGAATAGCAATGGGCATATTAACAATTTTTTCGTCGACGTATTCCTGTGAATCATTATTTTCTTCCATGAACTTTATTAAATCAGACATAAGAAGTAGACTTACAGACGAAAGTACTACTGCTTGTATTTTATTAAAAGCTACCAGCTATGAACCCGATATCAAATATTTGCATGGCATCTAGCATCCAACAACAAAAATCTCACTAATAAGTTTTGAGGTTCACAATTTTTTTCAAGTCTATTTTTTTATTTATTTCTCTTAGTTCGCCATTAATAAGTACTTAATTATTTTCCTCGGTGTATTAATTTTTGTTTTCATTAAAAATCTGAAGTCACACAAACATTTGATGCATTTTTATTTCCATGGCATGTGGCACGCGACATATTATTTTATTGAAAAAAAAAATTTTTTGGCACTCAGTCTCAAAAAGGTTCGCCATCCCTGCCCTATACTATCCATCAAGTACTGCCAGAAGAGGCCTTCATCAAGGTTGGCCCTCAGCCTGGCACACCACATCCCCCACGTTAAGCCTTTATATCAACTATAATATGATAATTATTCCATCTTGACGAAAGTCATGTTGTCATTGTTGCTATCAATAACGTTTTTGGTAAATATAGTTTATGCCATGAAACTACTTTTCTTCATTTGAACCCATGTGAGAATATTTGTTTCAAATCTGTTTTTAATTAACTAGCTAAAAGCCGGGGGTTGATCGGACTCATTATTTTGGAAGTGCACAAACAAACTTCCCAAAGTTCAAAATTTAAAAGTTTTTTTTAAAACAGAAAAAATAAGTTATTTAAACTTACTTACTTTTAAGCACCAACTTTAAACTAAACTTGTTAACAGACCTTATTTCTGTAAAGCACAATTTTAAAGAGTTGGAATATTTTACATATAATACAGAAAAGTAGAATACTAGACCATATTTGTTTAATTTTAATGTAAATAATTGTTAACTTATCTTATTACTCGTTCGGTGTATCAAAACTTTCATTGAAAAAAGTGTCAATATATATATTATTTTAATAACCGGCCGTTTCATTGCATGAACTAACTTTTTATAGTCAAATGTAAGTTTGAAATCCAAATTTGCAATATTTAAATATGTTTGTTGCTTGGAAAATGAAATTCTGCATATGTTTATGTGCGTACAAAAATGTGTCCTTCCATGTGTCATATTTTGGAGAAACGGGGGTCACAAATTTGAGGCAAATATGGATTTTAGTGGGAATGTAGACAAACATTGCTTCGCTTGTCAATAATTCATTATTATGTAAACTAAGTATTTTCTTTATTTTATTGTTGTGTATCCAAGAATAATTATTTGTATCCTTTTCAGGCATGTTTAAAACATACCTCCAGGCTTAAACTCGCTGCTAATACATTAATTCAACAAGCAACTGGAATGAACAAGGATATGTTAGATGTATGGAATCGATTGCAAGCATCTGAAAAGAACTATAAATTACTTGTTGACTCCGCTTTGAAAACAGCTCCTGGTATCGTAACCTTTACCAATGCTTTGGAGTGTGAAAAATCATCCATCATCCTTCAAGCTCAAGAAAATCATCTGAAGGCTATCACAGTCATGCAGTATGAAGAAATGAAGCACTTCCATGATTTTATCCGAGATTCACTAAAAATGTTGAGAAAATACTACCTATATCTAAAAGGATATGGTAAAGTCACAAAATCAATGACACAGGAGTATAATGATCTTATACGTCAAGCTAAAAATGCAAAATCTATTACTTGGGAAGATGAGCAAGGCAGTGTGGAATATGATGACACACATATTAAATTCATGCTAGATTTAAGTCCCTCGAGCATACCCAACATTCCTGAACTACCTCAGATAGAAATTGAAACAATCAATCTTGATGAAGCTCCAACCTTTTCTCCAAATATGGTTAATTTAAATACAACATTCAAAACTTCTCCATCCCATGTAAAAACAGATGAATCCTATGTACTTGAAGACTCTGAAGAAGATTTAAATGCAACTCGTACAATTGAATCTGCCTCTAAACCTTGCCTTACATTCCCTGAAAATATTCTTCCAGATATTATAGTCAAACCGATAAACTGTAATGACCTAAATTCAACATTTGTGTTGGCACAGAAGTATAAGAAAGGCGAACCTCCATTTAAAAGATCTGCTAAACTAGCTGGTGTTCAGAAAAGGGTACTCAGTGAAAGAACTAATTTCTTAAGTGAAAACAAAAGTAAGTGTATTCATTTTTCTTATTCTATTTTTAATCAAATACGTAGCAGATTGGGTCTAAAAGTGTACGTAAATAAAACTTAAATTATTTACTCTCAATTTTCTTCTTCATATGGTGGAAGAATTAAAGTGGCATGGGTAGACTCCTCAGCCAAGTCAACGCATTAGGAGTAGCCTGATGTATTTCAGATATGCCACCTTGAAAGGCATAAATGGAGGATGTCTTTGTTTTGTGATTGGTTGTCTGCACACTCAAAAAGGGGTTACTCCTTTAGATCCCACTTATGAATATTGTATGCATAACGGAACTGACAGCATCAGTCTTCAGTTTCATTGAATACTCAAATTGTTATTATGACAATAATAGAAAATCACAAAAGTTTTCTAAATTTTAAATTTTCCATGAGAAGAAAGCAAAATACTTTAAAATGGAGGGAAACATAAATTGAAGGATTAGAAATGATTACAGAATATGGACAAAAAATATATTTTTTATTCGTAAAACATTAAAAAAAAGTGAACTCCATATTGACCTAAAATACATCAAAACATTGAAAATATATCGCGATCATGTATCCGGTAAATGCAAATGAGTTAAGATTGATGTTAAAAGAGTGTTAAAACAAATATGATCTTTCTATACGTAATATATGTGTAGAATGCAAGATACAATTTAACAAAAATGTAATTTTTGGGAATATTTTCTATGAACTTGTAAGAAAACAACTAAAGTTTCATTATATAATAAAGGAATAAGCTTTAAAAAAAGAATTTCAGTCTAGTTTTCACTTAAGGCCTGTTTAATATATTTCTGGTTTGATGGAAAAGATTACCACATGGCAATAAGCCTGCCAGTTGTGTTGTATACAACAAAAGTGTAATACAATATGTATTAATTCAAGTACTGTTTAATGACCTGTCATTCTGAGAATACTCTCATTACTATTTAGTTATATGTCAAAAAGTTGCAACTAAATAACTATATACACGTATGCTATATCTTTTTACTGTTTGCATTGCAAGATAGAAATAATATTTAAGAAATTAATTTTGTTTCAGCACAACAAATTAAATCTTCTTTTACAAATTGCAAGCCAACAACCCCATTCAAAAAACATAATGCTACCATCGCAAAAGAGAACAAATCTGGTTTTGGGTCTTCAGCAAACCGCTTCCAATATAAAGAGGGATCTAAAAATAAACAAGGTAGTATTACCAATTTAATTTTTAACAATATAAATAAATTTTCTTCTTAGTTTCATTGCATCAATCCTGATAATTGCATTGCCATTATGATTTATGGCTTAAATTAATTTCCTCTACTCGACACATATACCAATACCAAAAAAAATATTTATTCTCAAATTTAGACAGATTATTTATTTTTATATTTGCCTGAATAAGTTGAATTACTGTGTGTTTTGTGCTTATGATATTAATTTTCCAGAATCTTATTTCATTTTAATAACTGAGTAATACTAATCAAATTATCAAACAGTTACATACTTTTATTTTATAAAATGTTTAAAAATTACTATAAACCATCATAAATGAAGAGCAAATTGAAGATCTTTTGCAGACCTTAGAGTCTGAAGATGAGTCAGATAATGAAATGGATCTTACTCAAAATAATATTTAGAATGTCACAAATAATATTCCACGAAATCAGATATTTTCAACCCATCTTTATTTCTATTTAACAGTAAGTCATCTGGCTCAAAAGCAAATGCTAACTACCGATGCCACTGAGGCAAATTACTTCAAACTCTTTATCAATTCCTCAATTATAGAAATATTGGTTAAAGAGACAAATGAACAATTAAAATATGCAACCAAAAATATCTGCAGCGATGGGACAAGCATTGATGAAATGCACATTTTTTTACTATTTGTTAAGAAGATGTCTGTATTCACCATTTTATTCAGAGTTAATGCCAATGAACCGTTATTAACTTTCGCTTAACATGTTACATTTTTGCTGTAATTAGAAACAGACAAAATTAAAGAAATAATAGAGTTCAAAGAGGCATACAAAACCATCTGTATTGATAAAGGTCTTTTTGCTTATCAAGGGTAGACTACTTTTTCGTCAATTCGTCCGAACATAAAGCCCGACTTGTTTCAGTATAAAAACATTCATTATTGCTGATGTCAGCTTGTCTTCGAGCTCTTGAGAAAGTAGCATATAGTTTTTTTTTTAATAGATAATTCACCCATGCCTAATATTAAACTTGAGTGACGGGGTGCCTATCGATGGAACTGGATGATATTTTCATTGAAGCTGTAAAGATCCTTTTTTTTTTCATGTTGGTTGGTTGATTTTGTCTGTTAGCAAAAATAAGTTATCTGGTGTAACGGGCAAGGATCTTTGAAGTTGTTATGGAGAGATTTTTTTCCCACTGAGAGGGCTTACCACCATTCTACTTAAAGAAGTAAACTCTCTCCGTATTGGGTAAAAAGTACGAACGTGGCAATATGGATTATATAATATTTCCATGCCATTAATTGTTATTAAAAAAGATAACATTAAACTAAACAAACAAATATTTAGCCAAGGGATGGCTAAATACTGGTGTAGGTTGATAAACATAAACTTAATCCAAAGTCTGTCCCTGAGACTTGTTAATTGTAATTATCATGTCATGAAAATATAATTCTTATTGCCAGGTTCGTATTTTTTTCTAAGAGATAATGTAACAACCCTAACTTTTTCAAGTATTTGGACATTATTTACTATCAATTGTCTAAATATAACGATTTTTTCATGTTCGAATTGCTGTTCATAAGTAGATAATATTTTAAATCTTAAGTAAAAAATTGTTTTTAGATTTTTGTTTAAATGGGGGTGGGGACGTTTGATTACCCATATAAGGCTGCATTGTTAAAAGGTTAATCAAATTTTACTTTTCATTCACTACATCTATGGAAGCCAAATATGAATAAAAAACTGGTTAATTGGAAGAAAATGTTACAAAGTAATAAATCTGACAGATATATATGTATGCATGAGTGTCCAATAAAGATTGTTTGCAGTATTCTAAAAAAAACTTATCTATGTTTCAAAAGCGTTTTCTTTTTGCAGTTGGGCTAAAGTCTGTTCGCCGCGACAGAGGCGCCCTAGCCAACACAGGACCTTACAATAGACCACCTATTTCGCAGACACCATGCCGATGATTTACAAATCACTCATAATTGTATATAATTGTATATTTCCATGACTTCTTCATAACTCAATTTATGATATGTATTTCATTGTTGTATTGTATCAGTCTGTTGACCAGGTTGAACAATGCACAATTATGCTGTGCTCTTCCTCAAACCGGCAATATTTTATGTAAATACTCTTATAAGAATTTCAGATTTAAGATAAAATGACAGACTGAGGTTAAATAATTGTACAATGAAACCCTTTAAAGATGTTTTACAAGGAACCAGCCAATTTGAGGTATAGTATAATAATAACTCATTAGGTAGGAAAATATCTTAAACAAGAGCATCTTAAGCGAGTTTTATCTATAATGTATAGCAAAACACATACTCAGTGCAGGTTAAATTGTAAAATAGAAAAAGAAAAAAACTACCTGTTTCCATATTTTTAATTGCCTGTTTGAAAATATGAGTCATTTGGCATGAGGTTTATTGAGTAACAAAAATTTTATTTAAAATTTGCTTTTTTTTTTGAAATTTCTTACATCACAAAAAAAAACATTTTCTAAGTGTTATTATAGAAATCATATATTTTCACATTTCAAACATAGACTTAAATATAATTTTATTTATATTATTATTTTTAATTATACTGTTATATATTACTTGTGCATGAGTTTGCATGATATATAATTTTATGAAACAATCTATTTTCTAGTACAGTAAATATTTATCTATTTTGAAATTGCTTTAGTAGTTATAAATTAATTTTGTGTGAATGTTTATATGCATTTTTTTGGTATTTTAAAAAATAAAAACTTTTTGAATAATTGAAGACTATTCAAATAACAAAACTTGCTTAGTTTCTGCTTCTAAAATTGTACAACTCATATGGCAGCCTGTAAATATTAAAACACTTCTTATAGTTTATTTAAATTACATTTGAAATTGTTTTTTTTTTTTAATTATAAATATCTACAAAAAAAAGAAATTGAGAGTGCATATAGATTTTTTGAGTGTTTAAAAAAATATTTTATAAATATGTATTTTTTAGCTGTAGGTTATTGTTTTTGTAACTTTTCTTATTAAAAAGGGTTTTCTTACCTAATAATTTGTTTCACTTGAATATCCATGCACATGCATTTTTTTCTATTTAATATATTAAGAAATAAATTATTATATCTCGATAGATGCATTTTTTGTGAACTTTTTATGACGGGAATTTCATGTCGACATTAAGATGCAAAAATCCAATCAACATTCTTCCTGTTTTGAAATATTTGGGTAAATGTAAAAGTTGTTAGAAAAGTAGAAGCATTTTGAGTTCGGCCTTTAGGTCTCGTCATTCGGGTAGATTCTTTCATCAAAATTTGGGTTCCAAGCAAGGCCTTCACCAGAAATAGAAATAGTTTCCTCCCACATTTTACTTTAAAATAATTTCAATTTCAGTCTTTTTCAAATGATAAATTATTTTGGAGGTTAATAAAAAATTGAAATGACATATTTTCCAGTATAATGTATAGTAACAATAAAGAAAGAAACAAGTTTTTTCAATATAAACTGAAGTAGTGTGCATTTGCCCTCCCTTATCACACAGTTGGAAGAGTCCATTATCTGAATGTATAACACTGTTAATTAACATTAATTTTTTTATATTCACAAAAAGAACATAATTCAGGATTTTTTTTATATTATTAGGTGTACAAATAAGTTTTCCGCCGTTTTTTTATCAAAAATTGGGCATTTATTGTGAAAGAACGGAACCTCATGTTTTATTCGAAGTATTGCCCATCGCTTGCCACTAATTTTTCCCATCTTTCTGGCAGCATACGGATACCGCATCGAAAGAATGCTTCACTTTTGAGGCTATCCACGAATCGACCCAATTTTTGGTATTTTCATATGATGTGAAGTGCTGCTCAGACAGGGCATTCGTCATCGATCGGAACTAGTAGAAATCAGAAGGAGCAATGTCTGGTGAATACGGCGGGTGGGGTAAAACTTCCCAATTGAGTGTTTCCAAATAGGTTTTGACCGGCGCCGCAACATGTGGATGAGCATTATCATGCAGAAGAATAATTTTGTCGTGTCTGGAGTAGTAGTGGGCGCGCTTTTCCTTGAGTGCTCGACTCAATCTCATCAATTGTGTTTGGTAGACAGCCCCAGCAATGGTTTAGTTCGGTTTGAGCAACTCATAATACACAACACCAAGCTGATCCCACCAAATACACAACAGGAGTTTTTTTCCATGAATATTTGGCTTACTATGTTGAAGCATGGCCAGGGGGTCCTCATGATTTCTTCCTTTTTCGATTATCATAGTGGATCTATTTTTCATCACCAGTGACTCTACATTGCAGGAAACCCTTTCGTTTATGCCTGGCAAGCAGCATTTCACATGTGGAAAATCTGCGTTCAACGTTTCTCGTCAGTTCATATGGAACCCAACTTCCTTGTTTTTTAATCATTCCCAATGATTTCAACCGATGTGAAATTGCTTGAGTCACTCCTAATGTAAGTGCAAGTTCTTTACGTTTGGCACGAATCTTGATCCAATAATACTTCCAATTCCGCGTCTTCGTACACTTTCGGCCTTCCGCCACGTTCTTTGTCTTCGATGTCAAATTCACCGTTCTTAAACTTTTGAAACCACTCACGACGACTTATCTCACTTAAGGCAGCCTCACCATATGCTTCTACAAGCAATCAATGCGCCTCAGCTGCAGATTTCTTCAAATTGAAGAAGTAAATCAAAAGTTCCCACAAATGACGCTTATTTGGCTCAAAACTTGACATTTTCACACACAAAAAAAAAAATATTATACTGATAAAAATTCACTAATATTTCAAGGTTATGTTGTTGGCAGATGTCCAACCTTACGACAATGATGTTTTACATCTGACAATTTTAACCATAACTTACTGGTGGCGCCAACTTTTGTCAAACAGCGGCGGCTTATTTGTACACCTGATAATATTTTTATTAAATTGTGAAGATTTCTTGATATGTGTCAATTATGAAATGGATGGAATTTCAGAATATTGTTTAAAAAATACAACACTAATGACCATGACTTGTATGTAAACAGAATAATATTAAACTTAAATTTGCTCACATGAAGTTTTTGTCCTAGAAAATGTCCTCATAAATTGTCAATAAATTTTACATTAAAGCCTACAATGCCTTTTTCTATTGATCACTGTTATTTTCTATAATTATAAGTCAGAGCAGGATTCAAAAAAGTTTGCCATATGAACAGCTGGCTACTATTATATTTGGTGTACAGACTACTGAATTAGATGATAAATTTGGAAAAGCTGATGTATCCAGTTTTTGAAATTTTTGATATATTTAAAAATGGTAACTTCCAATAGTTTGATTTAAATACCAATTGGGAATAAACCCCGGGAAACTATGAGCCTAGGACTTCTTAAATCCCAATAAAATGCTACCAAACCATGCATTAGGTTTTGTTTGAGTACTAATGACATGGGGTCTCCTCTGTAAAGACTATTGTCGGATTTTCTTTTTTTATATTTTGTTACGAGTTGCAGAAACTAGATCCTTTTGTACCTAATATTCAATGTTTCCATTAGAATTTTACTCTGGTTTCCATTAAAATTATCTGCTAATAAATAACTGCGTTATCAAAACTCTATTGTTTTTTTATTTTATTGACTTTTTATATGGAGTCAAAACCTTGAAGCATATTTTTCAGAGATAATATTCTTTGAGCTTCAGCATGATATGCCTGTGGTATTTATAACTCTTTATTTTATTTTTTCAAATTTAATATATCTTGACATTTTTCTTACATGAATCTAAACAAATTGAAAATCAAAATTAAGTTTGCAAATATAGTATTTTACTCTGACTGCTCATACATATACTTTCATATCTTTGACATGGTGAAACTAATAAAAAATGTCAAACCAACACATGTAAAGTTTTCTCTTATGCTAAATGCACTGTACACTGACAACACTGGTTAAGTATTGATTATGATGTGCATATCATTACTGACTAATTTATACCAAACACCCTCTTTGTCCCATTTAGAACAAAGGGATGCCATAAAATGCCTCCATCCAGGCTGGTCCATAGCCTGGCAGTCCATGACATTCCACCCTCTGCAATCAAACCATGGCCACAACTACCAAACAGCATCTTCAACATATGACCATGCATTGTTAATGTGAACCATAATTTCCTATAATTAGTGGCTGCAAAATTCGAACAATCTTTATTTTGTTACAATCAATGTTTTAGGTAAATTAAGATGAAAAGCATACTTAAAATAACAATTGCAGTAATTGTGCGCAAGTGTGTCCAGCCCCAGCCCTAGTTACAGTCATATGGAGATGAGAAACACACAAGAGTAGTGTACAACATATTGGAATATCTCACACTCTTCTTCATCCATACAACTCCTGCTGTTTCTCTGACTTTTTACATTTCCTTTCAAAATATCATTCACTTGATCTGAATCTTCAATTATTGGTACGTAGTGAACATTAGTACGCAAATGGTAAATTTGAACAGTTTATTGTTTTACTAATTATATACAATTCATGGGTTGCAAGAAAATGTTACAGTGCTGTTAGTATAGTATACAGTGTTTTTGCCTGTGGAGAAAATAGAAAATGGGTTCAAGTTTTTATGTGAGAAAAATGTTTTTTATCCTAAAGCACAAGACATTATTGATTATTTTGAACTCCTGGATTGGACATCCAGATAGGCAGCAACCACAATTTCCATATTAGAATGTGAAATTTGTATCAAATGGTTTTGGAGGGATTGTTTTAAACCAGGGCTGTGGAGTCGGAGTCGCGGTGTTTGGGCCGGAGTCGGAGTAGGAGTCGTAAAAAACGAGCGACTCCGACTACTTTTTTGTTAAAATTTAAAATACATTTTTTTTAAATTATTATAATGAATGTGTATTGTGCACGAATATTAAACTTGCAGGCGCAAGTCGCGCCGATATGGTGAATCACCGAGATCCATTTAATGCATCAAGTCTACGAAAATGTGTTTGTCTCCTTCTTTCTCACGTCGAAAGAAAATTCTGTTGGCTGGGATCTATGTTAACCCCATGGTTCGATCCATATTGACGGAAGAACAAATAAATAGAGCTAAAAACGCTCTGTTTGAATTAACCGTTCGTATGAAAGGCCTTCGACTAGAAAAAGAGACGACAGCAGGCAGCGTACACGAAGTATCATCATCTTCATCCGACACCGCTGAATCTGAAGACGATTTTGAAAAATATCTCAATGAACAAGATAAACTAAAACGTCCTCGTTTGAATCACAGTCCCAATATAGATGAAGGAGACTCTATTTCAAAATTTAAAATTGAATTTTATGATGCATTGAAAATAATGGAAAAAATTGACCGAACTTATAAGTTAAATGTTGAAATGGCAATACAGCGGTATCTAGAAATCGTAAAAGATTCAGCATTGATCGTTACAGCATTACCGCCAACCCAAGTATCCGTAGAGCGGTTATTTTCCGCTCTTAAAATTCTCAATTGTGATTTGAGAGCCTCTACGAATACAGATTTAATAGAAGCAATGTTGTTTTTAAGAATAAATTCTATTAAATTCTAATAAATAATTATTAAAGTTTGATCTTGTTTTATTTTTATCCCTATAACATGAAAAAATGGCTATATGCAAAGGTAGGAAACAACCTGATAAAATTGAGCTTTTTTGAGTCGGAGTTGTGGAGTCGGAGTCGTGTTGTTGGCAAATATAGGAATCGGAGTCGGAGTCGTGTTTTTTTTTTCCGAATTCACAGCCCTGTTTTAAACTAAACCAACAATTCTGTATAAAGAAGGTACAGAGGTTTCAAAGAACAAGTGGCAGTGCACCATCTGAATATATGGAAATTCATAAATTGTATAAAACGGGCGCAGTCTCAATGAAGTGTGTATTGAACAATATATTTGTTGAATGAACCCCAAAATTTTAAGAAAAAAATATCAGGAATGTGCTGCAAAACTGCTTGAAGTTGTGTAAGAAAATGTATGGATATAGAAGAAACAAAAGATGTGTTTTGCAATAGGAAAGTGTGGTCCTATCTTCTTTCAACACCAACAAAGAAACGGCTTGATGGTATGTATAAAAAGACAGAATTGTACATGAAACAGCTTTGGATAAATGTAAAACAATCTGTCAAAATGCCATTATAAAAGAAGTTGCATTTAAAAAAAAATGTATTTTTTCAATATCCAAAAATATTCCTAGATCCGACCTTATTAGCACTGCTGATATAATATTTGTTTTGTATATGAATATGAATTTTATATGTTTGCACTGAAACTGCCTTAAAATCTGAAATAAATAGTTTTATTTGACTTATTTTCTCCCTTCGTTACATATGTGTATTAAGTATAATAATTATAACAAAGAAAAACACTTTATTATAGTGAACTACCAAAAATATGATTTCACTTGTTATTAACAATAGTTTATAATTAATTGTTACACACTTAAATGGCTAAAAGTTGAATAATGCAATTTATTTATTCAGCATAATCAAATGGCTGGCTTGGCATTTCATCCTGTTTTCCGATTCCTATTAACCTTTTTTTTAAGGTTATAAAAATGTTCAAATAGCATTTATGAGATATTGTAGAATTATTTTCCTTTGATTTTCTGCTTTTCTTTATTTCCAACATAAGTGTGATAACTAGAAGTAAAAATATAATTTAAATTGATTGTTAATTTTTAAAGATGTTGGTGGTATTTTCCAATGTTATGTTTACTGTTTTTTTTTTTTTACTAAAAAATTAAACATTTTCAGTTTGTTTTCACCATCAACAGTTTTAAAGAGCTGTCTTCATCAGATATCATTAAATTAACATCAGGTATTACTAAATTGAAATATCTATACCTATATTTGTTAATGGTTATTGTCAGTGACAAGACTATAATTGATGCATGTTGACTTAAACAGGATGACGATAAGCTGGTTGACTTAAACAGGAATTGCTAGTTAGTTTTCCCGCAGGTCTAGATATAAATACCAAATATGGTAGGTGGGGGGGGGGGAGAATATATTTTTATACAATTGTTAGTGTATCTCAACTTTTGTTATTTATCTTGCTTTCTATGTAAAAAAAGAATAAATAAATAGATGTCAAAGAAAGAGATAGACTTAAGGGTAAATGTGCGGACTGAGTCAAAAAGGTAGTGCCTAAACAGAAAACAAATTGAGGAAAGAACTATGATTATTTATAGCACTTAGATTAGATTTGATGATTTTTTTGATCTTGAAAATGTCCAAGTTGTGCTTCTATGATTCCGCTAAGCTTACTTGTAAGATCCACAAAGTTGTGATTCCGCTAAGCTTACTTGTAAGATCCACAAAGTTGTGCTTCTGTGATTCCGCTAAGCTTACTTGTAAGATCCACAAAGTTGTGATTCCGCTAAGCTTACTTGTAAGATCCACAAAGTTGTGATTCCGCTAAGCTTACTTGTAAGATCCACAAAGTTGTGATTCCGCTAAGCTTACTTGTAAGATCCACAAAGATTGGATTGATATGTAACTAATGGTTTTCCTGAATTAACTTATTATCTATTGTAACTCCGATGAAATATTATTTTTAAACATTTCAAATATTCTCTTAATAGTTTTAGAATTTTTTGTTTTACTTTTTGTATAAAATGTAATTGCGTATCAGTTTATACATTCCAGATTGGAGTATTGTAGCTTATAATCTTTATCTTTATGATTTACTAATCGTTTTTTCAATTTATTTTCTATGTAGAACACTGGTTTCATTGCTCTTGGCATATTTTTATCGCTCTTGGCTTATATTGTTATTTATGGAAATAATCTTACTCCATAATTTCCATTGAGTTTTTATCTTGGGTATATAAATATTAATTTGTTAAAAAAATTATATTGGTTATCTATCCTAAAACTCTGGTGGAACTTGATGTATAAAATAATTAATAATACCTGATATGACATATCCAAGAAACAGAATATAAAATGCTCCTTGAAGCATATGCATATTTATCGCCTCTAACTTTTGCATATTAGCATTGGTAGACCCTCCACTGACACCCCTATCTTCACCATTCTTAACATTGTCAAAGGCGTTTGAGTTACTCTCGGTTGCACTGTCAGCGCCCAGCTTTTCGTACTCCTCTGATGTCATTTTGGCTAAAATACCCGCTTCAAATAAGGACATCAACCTGTATAGAATAATATATGTTTATCTTCAACACATATTGCATTCGACATCTAATACTCTACACTTCTTTACCTCCAATGGCCATATTGTTGAAAAACCTTAGACTCCATGATGTAGCAGTTCCACTCTCAATGCTATATTTCTGTCTTCAGTCTTCCTATACATACATCGATCATTCTTAGGCCAGTCAAGTGACCTAGTTTTCAAGAGCTTACACTTTCATGCATAATTTTTATCATTCGGTTGTCTTCTCAGTGCACATAGCTGATAAATGTAAATCGACTGGCTTTTATGCTGCTGATGATCCAAGGTTCAAGAAACAAACGCTTCTATAAATTCTTAATTTTCGGATATCTGCTGCAACTGCTGGTTGTGAACCCAGAATTGTATGTACAAAAGATTGTTCTCAATTCTTAATATGCAATATTGTTCTTCCAATTATGGTCCATAATTCTGTCCAATATGAAATTATTGGTTTGACTAAATACAATAATTAAAACTAACCCATGCTATGCTTGGTTTACGAGTTTTTTTTTTATGACATTTCTGAATTTTTTTTACGACAAAATGGTGCTTGAAGACAAACAAATGAAAAATTTATGTATGTATTCACAAAAACAAAATGCCATTTACACACATATGCTAAACTGCTACACTGCTACATATGCTAAATACTACAGTATATAACACAATATTACAACAAATATTCATGAGGTTAACTACCTATAGTACTACTCCCATAAGCACATTTTATATCAATTTCCCAAATAAAATACAGCACTAAACACAATTATAATGTCCCGACACCCATCGCTCAACAGCTGAATGTCAAAAATATAAAATCATTTTCGTGACTATTATTTATTCAACTCACGTCAGAACATGGATAAAAAAATATTAAAATTTTTATAATTGAATTATTACAGCGCAGGTCTCATTTTATTTTTAAATGTGAAAAACAAAAATAGTGCAACATCTATTATGACAAATCAGAACTGTCTTAATAATTATCGATAATAATGGGCTATTTGGGTGACATCTGTTTTAAGATTTTATAAAAAAAATTCCCTTCAAACAAACTTCAGAACGCTCCGGATAGATCTGGCTTAGTATTATTATAATTGTTGGATATTTGAAACTTCAACTTTCCACAAGCAAAAGCTTCATGAATGCTACAGATCTCGAATCTTTCTGGATACTGCATTCAATCATGGTTTGCATATAATTTGTATGCATCAAAATAGTTTCAAGATAAGTCAATTTAGCACTTATTTCATTCTTATCTCTTTCAGTACTGAAAAAGACTTATTGACACAACCATACATTGGTTTTTTTTTAATGTTAATTACTAAACATATTTACTTCCCTCGGTATTATATGCATATGTTGCAAACCTAATTCAAAGTTGCACTCTGAATCTCACAGTTATGTAAGTTATCATTTAATTTGAATAACAGGTTGCAAAATAGAAATCTTATCAACAAGGCCATGGAGGTTGTTAATTCTTATTCTATCATATATTATTATCCTACATATTTGACGCAATGCTAGCATTTCTGTTGTATTTACATTGCTTTCATCCCTCTATTGCCACACCCAAACTTTACTTGCATTATCTGAGTGGCATTGTGAATAAGCATCTTTGTTGCTCTGGAAGTGTTTCAGTCTTACTAAATTAAATAAATTCTTAAACATTTCAAAATACAGTACATTATTAATATTAACCCTTTCCGGTCCACAAAAAAAAAAAAAAAATGTTCCATCAGGTCCACAAAAGATTTACAGAATTACAGGGTAAAATAATACATCCAGGTTGTTTTTAATAAAACTATATTTATGTTCACAAGGTTGTTTTTAATAAAACTATATTTATGTTCACAAGAAAATTTTTGGAAGAGATTTCTACATGGCAATAACTCGCCAGGTTAAAAAAAAAAAAAAAAAATGTCAAATGACATTCGACATAGGACTCACTGGAATAAAATCGATATCGAATGACATTCGACATAGGACCGGAAAGGGTTAAACTTATATTTTTATTCTATTAATAAAATGTAAATTTAATACTACTTACACCTTATTAAAATTTTCAACATATGGACATCCAATTTGCAATGCAATTGCGGAATACCTTGTGTATAATTTTTCACTCAATTGAAAATTTGTTGTGCCTGAAAAATATTTGTTGTACCTGAAATTGTGTGAAGCAAATGTATGTAGACACCAAAATCTACATGCATTTACTTAACACAATTTAAAAATATGTGTTGTTGCCCACCTTGACGTATGGATAAGTGAAATTTGGACTTGGCGGAAGGATAAAAGTAAGATTAATGCTGTGAAGACGTGTGCACTAAGGGAAATATGGCGGAATGAAGACATCAGAAATTAATACTAAAATAGCTTTAACCTCTTCAGACCTGAATTAATTCTAAGGTTTTAATAAAATATTCTAGCTTGTGAGTGTATTGTTTACACTAAATGCAACATTATATCGTATCAGTTTATACAGATGGCGCCCAAAAAGTTAAAAGTCGATGATAATCCAATATCCTACACTTTATTTGTTATCAGAAATATACCACACTGCATATGAACTTTGTGTCTATTATAATGGATGCCAGGTCTGAAGTGGTTAAGATGGTTGGACATGTGGAGAGATTAAATGATGAAAGAATGGCTAAGCAAGTACACAAGTTAGAAGTGAAAGGTGTGCATGGAAGATGAAGACCGAGAAAAACGTAACTGGATCAAATGGACAACATTTTGATAGAAGTGAGAATTATGAATAATAGAAGATTGTGCATGATGAGGTGTATAAATGTGGAGGAGGCGAAATTGTGTGCTTGGGTAGAAAAGTTTGGAAATCTGTCTTATCTGCCTACCCCGCAAGGAACACGGCATGATGATAAGTATATATTATGTACAGTTAAAAAAACTTAAAAGTAAAACAGACATTTTAGTCCATAACATAATTAATAGGTGTTAATGAAAATAATGCTTTTACACAATTATTTCTCAGATAGTCAAAGCTAAACATTCACATATGAGCTGTAAAATTACAAAGCTACATATTATTGTGTTTTTGCTTTCATTTAGATACTTGAATTCTTAAATTAATGCAATTTAAAGTATTAATTTATGTATTTTATTTGATGTAAAAATGTTTTTTTTTTTATTTATTCCACTTGCACTGGCAATCTAACTATCAGAATTGATACACCTTCAAATAAATTTGAACCCAAGTCCTGTTGTCCTTTGAGCATGTTACAGTTGGCTCACGGTCAACCTAAAGATAGTTCCGGCAATGACTGCAATCAAGTAGGAATCCAGCCTAAAATTCAACAGAAATATACAAATGATTTACCAAAACGTTTTGTATTAAAATACAAAGTCTCCCGACCAGCGAGGACAGCTATTGGTGAATTGTGATGAAGAAGTAGTCTAGTCCCTTGCTCTACAGAATGGACTGTCCTTAAGTTTTGATGCTCCATTAACTTCCATAGCCTTCCAAAGACACCAGTTCCATTCTAAAATCTCACAAATATTATTAAATACTATTTCTATTTTTTTGTATGACTCTTATTTCTTGTCATCATTTTCTTCATCCCCATGGAATGAACTTTCGGATTTAAAACCAATGGAGTGTTGTGTTGACAATATTACATCATGCGGAGAGGTAGCGATAATTTTATCAACAGCTTTCAATAAACTCTAAATCAGACTAAAATTCTTTTTTTTTTAATCAAGAGTCGAAGATATTACCAACTAGGCGGCAATAGTTACTTATACAATATAAACAAAGGTAGAATGGAAAAACAGATGCAGATCATACATATCCGTGACCATCAGCAATTTGACTAAAAGTAAGAATAATATTTTTGAATGTGTACTCTATAACCGAACTCCTTGAACTATTTTCTAAACAAATCAAATATTTGAGATGACATCAGTCGAAACTCTCCAACACTAAATTCCACAATAATCTAAGGAAACATTATTTTTCTAGTAAATTTGTAGTCTTGGAACAAACTGCCCAATAATGTAGTGAGTGCTGTGACATTGAACCAGTTTAAATATCATCTGGACAACACAAACCCAAAGGAGCTGTTTGTCCTTTCAGTGTTTTTTTTTTGTTTTTCTCTTACTTTTTCTTTATGAACATGTGATACTTAAACTTGATATAGATATTAACAGCATTCATGTTACTTATCTATTATAATATTAATAATAATATTTTTACCCACCTGGAGAATAGCTAATGATGAACTATATTTCTCCACCAAAAGATTGTAACCTCTCTTGAGCATAGCCTCTTCAAGAGCAGGTAGGGTGGCCAAAGGTGGTTCAAGGGTTGGTCGGGCCAATAATGAAGTCAGCATAGCTGAATAAACATCACTGAGAACATATGTGGCAGCAAATGATAATAGTAGAGCCACTGCACGGACACGTCTGTTTTGGGATGGCACATGATCCGCTACAAAGATTTTTTTTAATTTTTATCACTCAACATTAATTCCAAAAAGCCACTAGAATTGGTTTTGGTCTCAGTGTAGACACTTTTTCCGACAACTGTTTTGGTCTCTAATATATTTGAAGACTAATAAAAAAAGTCATTTTAACATGAACTTAATCTGCCATGATCATCTAGAACTTCATTCATAATACTATTATGGTCTACCTTAAGTTATAAAAATGTCTACATATCAATACACTTGCTAGATACACCATGTGTAACAAGTACATAAAATCATAAATAAAAAAATACAAGAAGCACTATGAGCGAATTCGCCCTTGAATCTGATTAATAGCAGATTTAGGCTGGATTCCCATTTGACTCATGGTCATGCCACAATCTACATTTAAGTCATGTTAGTCAGACAGTGTGTCAAGTCACATTGTTAGGTTACCTGCCTGAAACTTATTTTACAAGTAGCATTGAAGCTTACAGTATGACTGCAGTCAAATGAAAAACTGACCTTAACAATCCCATTGATGATTCAACCATATTAGCTAACTAGCATTGATAAAGTTATTTATAAATTATCTCTGCACACGACTTGTTCACATAGCAAATCAACTGATTAATGATAATACTGAATCTTTAACCCTGATTATGAGTCGAATTTCTGAAAACTTTTTTGCTATCAAAAATGCATCTTATATGTTGTCGAAGGCATGACGTAAGTCAAAATCAGAATATGTCGATCAACCACAATTGAATTTATTTTATGAACTACATTCAACATCATCATGGGCTCTTACATTGCTTCAAAAAGACTGCCATCACGAACCAAGAGCACTGACCCATTGATGGTCTCCGTTGATATCCTCGTGGCTCCCAAAATGCTGATCCCACCGCAACCATCCATAGAGCGGGCCCACCAACAGCAACAGTGATCAATATAGCAGGCCACACCTATAAAAGTTAACTATTTACCTAAGAAAAGATTTATCAGTGGACAGAGTACAAATATTTCCTCTCTGACCACCTGAACAAACCTGTCAAACATATGTAAATAAATTAGTCAAACATCTGAATTGAGCTGTTTCATTTTCTTAGATCAATACATGCATACGCATAAAATTATTACAATTTCCGTATCTAACTATCCATAAAGCCAAATTGTGATAAATTTGTAATTCTAATAATATAGAATTATAGTAAAAAAGTTATATAAATAATATAAGTATGACATTAGTAACGTCTCCAAAAAATATAGTGTGATATATTTTCCAATAAGAAAAAAAATATTCTTTACTCTCTTTTACAATGAGAATGCACTTCAAATATAAAACACATTCAAAATTATTTCCAAGGAATATAAAAATTTATAAAGCAATATTCAGGTGCTGGAACCAATCGAGATGTAAATGTTAGTTTATTTAATGCGGAACACAAGTGATACATGGTTTGCTCCTTATATAGAGCATGACAAACTTAGACACTACAAGATGTTTTGTGACAATACTAAACAAAATATATTCAGAGCATTGTGACACAGAGTATTGCCAATATGGTGAATACAAAATGTACCCGCATATCAACACGCCTCCTTACAATTTATATTCACCAATTACAAACATGACAGAAATAAGCATTAGTTACATTTAACCTTCAACTCAAAACAATACTTAAACTATTCAAAAAAAACTTTTATCAACCTAAAAGTTACACAAAAATTCAAATGCAATTTAGCCTAATCAGTTTTCTGTCATAAACAAAATTTATATTAATTTCAACATTTCCCTGAATTTAACAAATTTAATTCTTCCCAACAACTTAATAAAAATATCAGCAATATTTGAATCTGAGTCTATCTTAACAATTCCAATTTTAAAATTTTCATGAACATAATGATATTGTACTTCTATATGCTTAGAATTTTTTGTAAAGTTTCCATAATTATCTTCATAAATTTTAATAGGTTGAACAATTTTAACAAAAAAAACATCATTAACAATATTTATTTTCACATCTAAAATTACCTTATCCTCTGGTTTACTCACTAGTGTCCAAGTGTTATTTTTTAACTAGAATTTTTATTTCACTGTCCATTGCATCTTTTCATCGTCCAGCTTTATTAGTTGTTGTCGCCTCCTCGAAATTAGCCGGAATTGTAGGTATCACAAAGATTTGCAGAAACACAATAATATCCTAATTCTTCATCGAATCGAACTGGCAGTTTGATTTGCCTTCTTGGTCTCATTCCACTTTTCGCTTTGTCATCATTCTTCACATCGTCCTTGGAGTTCTCATCATAACTTACACACATAATGTCTTTTTCAATAATGTAAACATGCCTGGCAACTCATATTCTGCCATTTACCAAAACTCTATATCCAAGTAAAGTTCCAAATTCAGCTTTTTTATCCCACTTTGATCTTTTCTTTCCTTCAGGTATTCTAGCATAAACTCTACTTTCATACAATTTTAATTCATTTGCAGATGGTTTCTTTTTAAAAAATATTTCATAAGGTGTCTTCCTTACTACAGTATTTGCCAATATCCTATTTTTCAGATAAGCTGCTGCTTTAATCACTTCAGGCCAATAATGCCTGTCAACTTTTGCTTTTGCTAGAAGACATCTAGCCATATCCATTATTGTTCTATTATATCTCTCCGCAGTACCATTCAATTCATGTACATGTGGTGGGCACAACTTTATCTTTATACATTTTTCTCTTGCAAATGTATATATCTTGTTATTTATATATTCTCCACCATTATCACATCTTAATTCTTTTATCATCTTCCCAGTTAAATTCTGAATTTCATTTACATATTCCATTAAACAATCAGAGACTTGATCCTTCGACTTAATACAATAAACTTTTGCCAATTTGCTATAATCATCGATAAAACTTACGAAGTATTTTTCACCATTACATCCAGTTGTTCTATGAGGTCCATTCACATCTGTGTGATTATTTCTAGTATTTCTTCCGCTCTTCTTTTACTATTTTTAAAGGATAAATTATGCATCTTGTTCTCGATACATATAGCACACTTCATATAATCTGATTCTATATCTTTTGGTATCCCTTCCAGCAACTGATCCTTACACATAATATCCAGATATTTAAATTCTATATGTCCGAGTGTACGATGCAGTTTTTCTTTTAAAGTTAATGTTTTATTTGTCACATTTGCAAGTATTTTATTATTTGAAACATAACTTGATATCTTATATAATCCTTCATCCTTCTTCGCTATTGCTGATAATGTACCATCCAATTCATAAATTTTTGAGAATTGCCTTTTTGAGACTATTTTATGATTGTCAGTGATCTTCGAATAACTTAATAAATTTGCTTGCATTTGTTTGATATAAAATACATTTTTTACAGTTACTATGGATTCAGTGTTATAACCAGGAAAAGAGACTATAATATCACTAACCTTTGTTGCCTCCAACATTCTTTCATCACTAACTCACCTTAATAGGATTTTTCAATGTTACTTGGTTTTCAAAATATTTATCACTATTTATTGTATGATCGGTACACCCGCTGTCCAGCAACCAATCAATTTGATTTTTATTTATCACCATTTCTTTTGAGCTTGACATGTTATTTTCGATTATTGTTACAAAAAAAATTTTTTTTTTTAAAATACAGGTTTATTGATAGCAACATAGTATGTACATAATACATTTAGACACATTTCAAGAACACATTAAAAAGAGAATACATTCAAAAACAGAAGCTATCAAAAGGTCTGGGCTCATCTAATAACATCCCCCGGCCAAGATACCATTGCCAATATGGGGAATACAAAATGTACCCGCATATCAATAGTAAATTTATAGGCAACTGCTGTATGCGAGTTGGATGGACAGATTTAGAAATTACAAAATGATGGTTTGGATACAAAAGTACAGAGAGTGCATTAGGAGCTTTAAAATCCGAAAACATGTCTTGAAAAGTAGCAAATCCATCATCTAATAATTCTGAGTAAAATTAAAAGACATTGAAGAAAGTATACGAGTACATCATGGCTAGTGAAATTATTGTAGTTGGGTTTAATAACTGGATGCCCTTTTCAGGCAGCTTTCAATGTGATTCTGATAGATGAAAAGGGCACTCCAAGAAAAAATATTTAATATCAGCCTGTGTCTATTCACTGCTCAGCATGTGTATCTCTTTTCATGTCACCATTTAATCCTTTACCTTCTGCATCCAGTCAGATCAAACAACTCTGACTATGTCATCTAGTTCACCTCATTGCATGCCTCCAACACTCTTATTTCTAGTTTGTGGTCTCCACTGAACAACCTCATCTACCATCTTGTGAATGTGAACAGCCCATTGCCACTTATTCTTAGTGATCTGATCTAAAGCATCGTGGATCTTAGCTTTTCCTCTATTTTTTCTGCCAGAAGTCTTGTTGAGAAATTACTCATTCATAAATATCATTGTTTTTGTTGGTGGACAATGGTCAAACACTTGAGTTTTAAGGTATTGTGGTAGAGTTAATCCAACTTGGCCAACTCTGTTGAAATTCAAGCTGAGAAAATCGATGTTTTTTATGAATTGTGAAAAATTTGAACTTAAATATGATGAAAAAAGTAAATCGAATTTCAATACCTGTGAATACCAAAAACTCCAACAAAAATAAAATATATCTGCCTTATATCCAAATATGTGAAAAATTTAAGTCAACTTTCTGCAACCTTTTCCTACCTCATACCCTTAGAATCAGGCTTTAATACTGTGAATCCTATTGTCACCAAACAGACACTGTCTGAAAATTACTGAAAGAGGACATCTTTGCTTGTTCCTTACAAAAATCTAACCAAATATTAAACTCTTATTTTCTAAATGATGGACTCGAGGATCTCATTAAATTAATGATAAATTCAATTAATTTTATTTTTTTATAGAATATGGAACATTTTTTCCAGTTAAAATATTAGTGGGCGGTAAGGAAATTTTACTCTCACGGAAATTACTAAAATGGATGCTAAGTATTGAACGGTTGAAGAACACTGATTTAGATAAACGAGTTTGAATGGAAGAGCAAATATTACCTACCTGCCATCGAAATGGTCTTGTAAGAGCAAGGGCTTCTGAAAGCCGACGTCGTGCGCGAGTCATAAAAGCACCGCTGTCAACCAATGTTAGAAAAGAAAATTCCACCGCTCGCTGCCTTTCCCAAGATATTGTTACATCACCCAGGAAAAAATCCGCTTCCTAAAAATATTGAAGGAACTAAATAGTAACTCATTGGCAGATTGATAATCTAGGAACAGTAGACACCGTATAACTTGTGTTTTTTCCCAAATGGAGTGATTTGACAGTTTAATGTTTGTATGTTTATAAATGTATATGAGTGTTTGCATAAATTTATGTTTTCTAATTTTTCAAAAAAAATATATATATATATTTTGGTATTTATAATACAATTTGTCACCATGACATTTGGAAACAAAGGTACAACGAAGAACTCTGCACCCTGTACGGCAAAGCTAGTTATGTGTAAAATAATTAAAATTATTTTCCCTAACTAGCTTAGAATACTGACTGCAAAGATGGCTCATTTTATCAATCCTACAGGGCATAGGAGAAAAGAAGATTAAAATTAAGATGGCTAGATGGTGCAAAGGAGATCTGTTGCACTTTGGATTTAAGCAACTGTAGAAAAAATGGAGATAATTATTAAATAAATATTATATTACTCTTCGATAAATAAGTCCCAAAACTCCTTTGAAAGATCCATTTTTTGTAACCCCTGCTCCTTGGCCGTGTTGAGGTGGGTCAAAATATTGATATCTATAATATAAAAAATCATAGAATAAACAAAAATGATCAACACTATAATATTTTAGCAAAAATTTTAAATTACTCTGACAAGGCTGTAGTGGAAACTCTTACCTATGTAAAAATTATTGTACTAACATATTAAGCAGGACTAAAATGAACATTTTTATATCTCCTTACCAATTTAGATGCAAGATATGTACTTTTTTGAATAAGCACAAAATAATCAAGTCATGCCTAAATTGGATACATACATATGAAAGAATCCAACTTCTTATAACACTGTTATACGATCTTGAATGGTCATTATGAGTGCTCAGAATTCAGCCATCAATTTTTTTTCCTTAATACACGCATTTGGAAAGACATCAAATGAAACTCTTCAAAACTAAATTAATAAATAATCCAAGGAAACATGTTTTGCAAAGTTATGGAGTCTTGAAGCAAACTTCCTAATAGTGTGAGTAAAGTGATATTGAACCAGATTAAAAATTGCCTGGATAAGTTCCTATATACAAACTCGAAAATTGTGTTTTGTTTTATTGGCTTTTATTGGCATTTTTTTCATGAATATATGACAGTTAAACTTGGTACAGATATTAACAGCTGTCTGTCTATAATGATAATAATTAAAATCTTGGACTGCTTGAAAAGATGTTGGATGACATTGTATTCTATTACACTTTTGTTGTATACAATTACAAGCTGTTTGTTTATTTCAATAATCAACCACAATGGTGTAAAGAAGCTTTAAAGGAAAGCCAGACTGGAACCCTTTTTAAAAAATATGGAAATTGAACAGTCAACCCCGGGTCGGAAATCAAACATCTTGACCAACGTACCAACTTAACCACAGAGGTCAAATTTCAGGCCAGATATCGCTAAATATATTATATTGGTCATAAATGTGAATTTTGTTTGGTTTAAATATATGACACATGAAATTACTACCATTTATGATACGCACTCGGTATTGAACTTGTAATTTGAATACCAGACATTGTTTCAAAAGCAAATATTTATTACAATTGCAATATATTTTGAAGATGAACACGAAATTATAAATAAAAGTGTCATCATACATACTCGTATATTTATCACAGACAAACCTGAGTGAAAACAAGTCTTAAAGCTGTAATACATCAAATGTTTTTGTATCATGTTTATGATGCTAAAAATGGCGGTATATACCATTATTTTTTATGTATAAAAATTTTCATATGGGTAGAACCTAGCAGCACTGTAACAGGTATGCTTAGTTTTTCTTTCGGTAATTATTAAAGAGAGAGGGAGAAATATTAAACCATGTACTGATTAGAGCACGTGTGTGAGCCGTGCTAGTATGTACCTGTGAACACAAGTTGAGAGTGATCACCGTGAGCCGTGCCGTGTCATTTTTTTCTCTATGTTCAAAGATGAGCGAGTCTATGCTCAGCGCTCAATGTGAATAGCTAACATATGTAGTGCACGACATAATTTCGATATGTGGGATAACGGTTTTATGGTATGCAAAGTATGTGAATTTCTTGAATTGACCAAGAAAGAAGATATTTGAAAGTTTAATTCAGGAATTCTAAATATAGATTTTGAAGAAACATAAAAGATGAGCAGTTTGTTCTAAACAAAAATGATCCTCTTCTAGAGGAAAAGGTACTTATGTCAATGTCCTCAGTGAGATACAGGCAAAAGCCTAGTTTACTGGGGACACGACAAATGAAAGGCAACAAATCCAGATCCATTAAAATTGTGTGTCCGAATTAAATTACCTGTTGTTTTTTCGCAAATTGTGTATATTTCTTATCATGTGTAAAATAAATAAAAATAAATAAATAAATGATTGTAATAAAACAAAATTGTAGTCATTTTATTAATTTATTTTAGTGCAATGGATTTACAATTCTTGCTGTTTTTTACAGATTCTGATGCAATTTAAAATCCAAATGGTTTGCATTTGAAACAATGCAAATTTTAACCAAAAAAAAACTATCCAACATCTTCAATGGATATATTGAACGTAAGAGAATCTTATATATCCTTGCACACGAATTACGCAAATATTACAAAATCACCCTAACGTGTGTGAAACACAATAAGTAATATTTTATTTGAAGCAAACAACAGTGATACGGTTAATAATTATCGCCAATACTGGTATAATACATACACTATAGCAAATTAGACACCTTCGCCAAACGATAGTAGTAATAGTCAATCATTTGATGTTGAAGCACAGTGTAGACAACCAAACAATAGCCTCACTGAAATTGGCCTATCGAAATCAGCTTCTTGAACTCATCTGAATTTATGAAGGATGTGTAATTTTAATTTATTAAACAATTAACTCTTTTTTCAACTTATCTTGTAGTATTCTTTTAATACATTGATAATAGCTCTGGAAACCTCCGGAGTTATTACACCGACAGATTGCTTAGACACTTTGAAGACTAATGTAGAATACCTTGTAGCTAGATATCTCAAAGTAAGAGTAAATGTGTTCGCCACTAGTATGACTTTATGAAATGTCAAATCTTTTTTCCTTATTTTTAGCTCGACTAAAGATTCAAGTATTTTCTAGACACAGCGTAAAATACTGAAAGTGAGGTTCTTGGCATTTGATTATTATTTCTTGAATGAAATTTGCATTACTCTTTTCTTGCTAAGGATATCTTTCACTAATCCTACCGTCGCTTATTCCTTTTCATAATTTTACTCATAGTTAAAGCATTAATTAAAATAATAAATGCCACAGCTATACATATATAATATGGATGCTTCAACTGAATGCTCAGGCTAACTAGTCATCATAGCGACTCACACCATTGAGCACTGAATCGCTTTCGGCCAAAATTTTCCAAATAATTTCGATGAACCTTCTCACGCGAATAAGTGGCTCATGCATGTGAGCGTGCATAATCAGTACATGGCTTTAAGTGCACTAAAAACCCACCCATGGGCCTATGGATGACGATAAAAACTAATTCACATCATCCATAAAATAGGGAGAAAAATATTGTCTATAGTCAAAACTCTGCAGTTTCTTAATTATCAGTTGTATTTTTGAATATGTTATCTGTTTATCAAAAATCTACATAAGTTGTTTATTTTTTTAATTCAAATCCTGAAAATATAAATAGGCTCATTGTAATTTGTTTAGTCCAACACTGTTTCTTCCAATTTATATTATATAATGGTATAACCCTACCTAGGTGGGGTTATACCATTATATAAAGTGGAATAAACAGTGTTGGTCTAAATAAATTACAATGTCTTTAAACCTCCACATGTGCCTTAACTATAAATAGGCTCATTTTTTGTCCTTCAATACCATTGCAATACTGCATCCCGGATCCTGATGTAGATGGAATAGAAAAGATGAATCTGTTCATAAAATTTGCATTTCAATATTATCTTTTTTGACTTAAATTATTTAACACTACTATATATTCATAGTTAAACTAGAATTCGAAAATAGTTTTTTCAGTTGGTAAACTTACCTAAAATTCAATTTATTTGCTAATAAATTCAACAGGTGATGATCTCTTCCACCAGTTACTTTAATTGAAGAATCATTTGAAAGCTTTACAACAAAATACCATGGGGGGGCCTGAAAATTCAAGAGCATTAAAAAACCAGCATTGTAATTAAGCTGTATTAAGTCAAAAAGTAAAAATATCACTAAGAAGTTAATATAGTAATGATGCTTAAAAGCTTGATAAGTTCACTTGAAAATATAGTCGTTCTTTTAGTGAGTTTTGAAAAGCTTTGTGCCTGAAAACTAAAAAAACGTGCACTCTCCCTAGATAGGATAATGTTAACATTTTTATGCAAGAATATTTTGTCAATATAATAAACAAACACTAAGAGATGGAATTACTAATGTAGAAAACAAATAATTTATTGATTGTTAGATATTTCCAATTTAGATTACTATACTTCTATTGTAGTCTTGAATCAGCATATTAATTTTTATAAATACACAAACTTCTGTGTTTCTTAGATATATCTTATTTGGAAAATATCAAAAGGTGACTGTTATTTTGACTATTCAAGTCCACATGAAAAATATCTTGGCTGTTTGCTGATAACTCTGCATGTAATTTGCAATACACACAATTTTGCGAATTCTAGAGCCAATCCTACTCCATTGACTTTAGAAAAACACATAAAAATATAGCCGATTCATTTTTATTGAATCTCTGGACTTTTAATGAATCAAACAACTGTGTAAAGAAACTAACCACGTGATAAACTGTATGTCATTGAATGACACCAAGAAAAAAACGTAGTATATAAAAAGACCAGCTTTATTCCCACAGCCAGTACATAGATTGTTTGCTTATCATTAAGTGTGAAATTCAACCGGATTTTGCGCAATTTGCTTGAATACAAACACGTGAGTTGATATTAAATATAAAACGTTTATTCTTACAATTTTAAAAGTGCATCCAATGTAATATGTTATTTGTAAAGTATTTTTTAATAACTAAGTTAATTAAAACAAATATATTTATTATTCATCAATACGAATGCAAAACAAAACAACATATTTTGCATTACAAGTGTATTTAATAGTCCTAGTTGGTACATTCAACGATGAACCAAAATTTTTAGTTGATTTTATTTAAAATTTACAGATTTATTGCATCAACAGGTGTTTGCCATGAACTCACTGCTTTGAATATATTTTAACAAATTACATATATTATACTTCATATTTTTGTTGATTCCTAGAATATATCAAATTCAATAATGGAAGTACTGTTACTATAAAATATACAATAAAAGTTTTTAAAATAATGTTCTTTTGAAAAAAAGTTAAATAAAAATAGCATTCAACTTAATTTAGCAGTTAAAATACATTTAAATTTTTTTAATGTTTGATAAAATAAGGAAAAATATTTCAGATACATACAATAAATGAAGATTGTTCTAAAATCGACATATTTAATAATTCATTAAATTAATTTTAATTGGTCGATATATTTTTTGAGGAAATTTATAAACATGTTTATTTTGTTTTGAATTGAATAAGAAAATTGAATAATAGATAGAAAATAAGAATATAATAAGATACAATATCAATAATCAAAGATATGAATTATCTAATTTATTCAGTAAATGTGTAACAAGTTTTTATATCTAAATGTTTAATTTTTAAATTTCGAATTATCATTATACCTTTAAAAATCAAATATTTAATAGTGGATATTGCATAATATCACCAAAAAATTATAAATGCAGATAATATTTTCATTAGAGTAATAGGTACATTTGTTAAACCAATTATTCGTATGAATGCAAATTTATCAGCATTTTTATTATGCTACTGGCTAATTTATTATTCGAAAATTTTGACATTATAAGTAAGCGTCGATCATACTATTTAATTGTGTAGGTAAAGGAAAATCATTAAAATATGAGGAATGATTTCCTTGAAACTTTAATTAATTACTCTTTTCTTGATTGACAACAACAGTAAATAACATGGAGATTTTTAAGAAAACTATATTTATATAGAGAATAAATTAAATTAAACAAATTCTATTATTAATATGTTGCCATTCAAAATATCTAAATGAGTAATATAGATATGTTGAAAAGGATGGCCAGGAGTCAATATTGTCTTCAACCCCATTAATTGGGCCTTATTATTAAGAACCATTGGATTAGGCACCTAACTCACAGTTCATCATTACATCTACTGACAATATTACCACACATGGATATGCAGCAAAAATTATCTAGTCTAGCATATGCAAGTATTGTTACAAGATGAACTGTTTAAAGACTAAGACCCTGTTATTATTTTTTGTATAGGAAATGAATCTGAAATCACCAAGTAGAGACAACTATATTACCACCTAGACCAGGGAGATCGCCAATTGATTGATGAACACGTTAAATTCTAAGGTGTATAATAATCTAAATCTAGATACTCAATACACTTAGATATCCCAATAGTCATATTTTTGACCTCATCAGAGTGGGTCCTTTTCGTCAAAAAATTATCAATGGCCAAAAAACCTACTCTCTTTAGAAAGTAATTAAAGTTGACTCGATCTAATACTTACTTTAATCTGGTTTAATATCATCTTTGACTTGGCTTGGTTGATTTTTCACGACTGCTTACCTTGAAAGCAAAATGTATGATGCCTTCCAGAACTACAGGAAACCTTAGATTTTATACGAATTAATATGTACTCTAACATATAAAAGCAAAGCAAATAAACTAAATCACATGTAATACTGGGACCCGGAAAACTCTGCCTTCCATATCTGAGTAAACATCTCGAGAGGGAGGCAGTGTGGGAGTATTGTATAGCTTGCCCTTGGACCACCAATTCACCAGAGGCAGCAAGTGTTCACCTTCCTTCCTTCGAGCTTGATTGTAATATAAACGAAACCTTAAAAAAGACATAAGACTGAATTCAAACGAAATGCCAAGAAATCCGCTCGTTTCAAATATTTATTCTCTCTAACTTTAGTTGATCAACTGTCAATCGAATTAAATCTCAGCAGAGGTAACTTAACAATCTGAGTTGACAAAGCATATGGATACAAGCTCTGTTATATTTCAGTCATGCTGAGGACAGTAGTAAGGAAGTCTACAAGTTTGCCGCAATCACATATGAATCCAGTCTAAAACTTTTTTTCTTCTTTATCTAGATCGTACCATCTACTATGGGTCGATCGTAAGCTAACTTGTAGCATCACTGCAGTAAAACAGGGCTTACAATTTTTGTGTCAAGTTGTCAACAACGTGTCAAGTCGGATTGTTAGGTTGCCTAGTCGGTTGATCATTGTGAATTGCACGCTAGCTTGTGGTGTGACGTCGATCAAGTGGGAATTCAGCCTTAGTTTAACTAAAGTCTGAACAAGATGAATTCTGAATTTATTTATATGTTGTTTGTGTTTTGATACAGAATCTTGACAATGATTTTCATTTATACACTTGTGTGTATAAATAAAATTCCAAATACACATATAATTATCATTAATTGTCTAAAATAACCATTACAGTCTTTTAGATTTTTATATGTTTTTCAAATAACAAAACGTACCAAATATACAAATTTTCTCACTATCCTGAAAATCTGCAAAAATGCTTTCCAAGAATGAACAAATAACTTCAAATTTCAATACCTTGTATATTTATTTCATTACTCACCTTTGAATAGTAACCTTTACATATACACAAACCATCACGCCATTTCCCTGTTGGGATAGGCAGAGAGGATAAACCTCCAGACTTTAATTACTTAACACACATCCTTCGCCTCTTCCACATTCATATACTTTCTCATACAGTTCCTATGATTTTCTACATTTTACTTCTTTCAAAATATCTTTCACAAGATCCAACTAAACTTTACTTAGCCTTCCTCTCGCATGACTTTTACTAACATTTGCACTATATATCTGTTTTGTTAGTCTTTCTTCATTCATTTGTTCAACATGCCTAAAACATCTCAGCATGCTGTTCTTTATCTTACCTAACACATCAAGCTTGTTGATCCGAACCTGATGCTTTTTTTTTCATGCTTTTTAATCATTTTTACTACTTCTAGCCCAGTAATTTCCCAATGGGGACAATATCGCGCCCCTGGGAGGCGTTTTTAATTTTTGGCGGCATTGAGGTATACATAATTATAATGAGGACGATAGAGCTTTCAATGGGTCATGGTGGTATTTATTAAATAATCCAGTAATATATAATCTCAGCATGAAAGTATAGCTTACTTGAAACTTAATTTTTAAAATATGGAATTAATGGTTTTCGGTAACATCTATGGCATTATACATATAATGCAACTTACATATATAAGGAAAGAAAATTATTTTATGAAAAACTAGAAATGAAATCTATGGTTTCATTGCAAAACAAATAAACCAAAATTGTAATATTATTGAAAACGTATTACCTTCACCACGTTGCAAGAACTAAAAATGTCTAATGTCATACTGGGGGGCTTTGACTTATCCTAAGATGCTCCAAAAGAGTATTGGTCCAAAAAGGTTGGGAAACCCTGCTCTAGGCTAATCTCGTTCACACTTTCCAAACGTTTGTCATATTCAGCTGTACCAGACTCACTGTTGTTTCTACCACCACTCCCGTACAGTTCTTCAAAATATTATTTCTAGAACGAACTTTTCCATTCTTCTCTATGATTTCACTGATACCACCTGTATAATTTTTTCCTCGCATCCTCCTTCCAAAATATTTTTATATTTTCCTCTGCATTCATACTCAACTTTCTGCCTTCTTGTCTTTTTCTCAACCAGTATTTTTTGTTATTCTTTGTTCTGTCTATTTTTTTTCATTGCTGTATCACTATTTAATTTTCTTGCTTTGATAAATATTCTCCATCCTATATTTTCCCTTTCGCGTAGTTCTGAACTTCCTTATCCCACCATGTATCCTTTTTTTATATCCAACTTACGCAGTACCACAGACATCTTATGCTGTGGCCACCAATATATTTTTCATGCTCATCTATTCTTTTTCAGTATTTATTCCATCATTTATCGTTCTAATATTTTCTTCCATACTTTTTCTAAATTCCTCTTTCTTTGCGTCATCTTGCAGTTTCTCACGGCCGGTAATTCTTTATGTATGCCAGATCGCCATCCATGGAGAGTATTTATTCTCCTCACCGCTAAATAATGGTCAGAACTGATATCTGCTCCTCTAAACACTCTAGCATCGAGATTGCTCTTTTGCAGTAAAAAATCCATTCACACATAGTTTTATTTAGTGGTCAAAAACCATATGATTTATTTAGTGGTCAAAAACCTATTTGACACAAGAAGATTGTTATACAAATATAATTCTTGCATTCAATCCCCACTATCATTTGTCCGTCTATCAAACTTGCCTTAACCCTTTGTACTCCTTAATCATTATTTTTTACCTACCACTAACTCCTTAATTAATTTACAAAATAGACAAAAAAGGGAGTCTCTATAACATGTTGTATTGGAACAGTGTAGAGTGCGTAATTTTTTTTTTTTTTGTTTAAATAAAATAATGTAAATAAATAAAAATATATATACTCAACAAATTTATTTACCAGAATTATTTATAACTTTTCAAAGTATGGTACTTTTAAAAACATTCTCCTGGATGAAGGTCGGGCTTCCTATCACAAGTATCATATTAGAATGTAGTTTATTTTCTCCCTCCTTTGACCTTCCCATTGGAACACACCATGCAGTTTGTGTTGTTATGGGTATAAATAAAATTGCTCTTCCCATCCAAACGCTGGATAGTATCGTCTGTGGACAATCGGCCCAGTTTTTGTATCAGTGCACGAATGTCTCCGATTAGTCTCATCAATAATTTGTTTCTACATTTTTTATGTGATATTCTTTGCATATTTTCCTTCGTAGCATATTCATTGAATAAAATGAATGAATTCACATTACATCACAAAAAACACTAAATATTTTTTTCCAAAACGTACCGCACTTCTTTTCGAGGACACAGACACTTCACTACTGATAATAGTAGTATAAGTACTTAAATCATATGGCCAACTACCTGCAAACATCATTAAAGTATCCCTTGGACCTTGAATTCGTGGAATACCGCTGTCTATTACAAATAACCATGTTGGTCCTATAACAATAATAATAATGTAAAACTGCGTAGAAAGTCTGAATATGACAAATTCAGCACCTTTTTTTTAAGTATTACAAAGTATTTAAAAAAAAAATCAGATTTAATCATTTAAAATTATTTTAGAAATTGCGTCGTATAATGTCGAGTCTAGCTCGACATAGGAGTTGGCGTAAGAAATACGATGTCGAGCCACACTCGACATAGGAGTGGTAAGAGTTAAACTGATTCAAACCCATTCCTTTTAATGCAAACTCATACATTCAAGTCACCTGCTAATATAATCTTATTATTCATCTTCTTTTTTGCTAAAACTTTTCTTATACAGTTCGAAAATTCTACCTTGCTTTCATCAGTCTCACTGTTGACCAGAGAATACCCTATCACAGTAACCTTTAGCCATGAGACATTTGTTTTCAAGATTATTTAGAATACATATTAAAATTAAAATAATTCTCACACATCAGGCCTGGGGTTAGTAATGACAGCCACCCTCATTGCCTCATGAAGGGCGGCAAGAAACCTGTTGCTGGCTTCTCTTGCTCCCCAGTAGAAAATATACACCAAGAACCGATGAATCAAATTCTTTTGACGAATCTGAAATAAAATCATACTATATTTTCGAGAAAATTTCGAGAGACGAATCTGAAATAAAATCATAATCTTTAAAAACTCATTGTTTTTTTTGTTTTTATTGCATTTTTTTGGAATTCATTCATTCTAGGTGGAAGTTGTACAATTTTGAGCACTATTTCGAATATTTCAACTCTAATATTTAAAAAAGACTTTGGAACAAAATCAATAAACGCATTTCTAATCCTACCCATCAAATGATAAATCTAAGGGTTTAGACCAAAGGTGGCCAACCCGCGGCCCGCGGGCCGCGTGCGGCCCGCTAGGTGTCTACTTGTGGCCCGCGGAGCATATGCACACATTTTTTTCTTTTAGTGTACATAAAACCACCAAAAGAACATTCTATCGTGCGTAGTTCGTATCATATCCCATATATGGAAGTATCTCATTACATTGATTCAACTATCGTGACAATTTCTTCTATGGTATATTTGTGTTAACAAACGAATCACAACGTTAAGCTGATTTTAAAAAGCGCTTTGACTATCCACGCCGATCTTGCGTGGATAGTCAAAGCCAATATGCTTGATATGCAATCATTATGTTTCTGTCTTGAAAGAGTATAACATTAAACGTCATTACGAGGCTAAACATGCAAATAAGTTTGATAAGTACGAAGGGCAATTTCGACAAGACCAAGTAAATGAATTAAAAAGAAAACTTTGTGCACAACGTCGGATATTTACTAGAGCGGCTCAAGAGTCAACATGCTATGCAAAAGCTAGTTATGCAGTAGCCATGATACTAGCAAAAAAATCGAAGCCATATTCAGATGGTGAAATGGTTAAGGAATGTTTGGAGAGTGTCGTTGAAATTCTGTGCCCAGAAAAGAAAACGGATTTCTCAAAAATAAGCCTGTCTCGTCAAACTATTACTAGGCGTGTGGACGACATTGGAAAACATATTGAAGATAATTTAAAAAATCGAGCATCCAAGTTCATATTTTTTGCTCTAGCATTGGATGAAAGCACAGACCTAACAGGTACCGCCTAAGTGGCGATTTTTATCAGGGGCGTTGATGTTCATTTTAACAAAATAGAAGAATTAGCGGCACTGTATCCACTTAAGGACACTACTTGCTCACGAGATTTGTTAGGAGCTGTTACATCGACATTGAATCGCTTTTCGTTACAACTCAACAACCTATCGGGCTTAACAACAGATGGTGTTCCAGTAATGGTTGAGAAATACGAAGGTTTAGTAAAATTGATTGAAAATGAGGCCTGCAAAGTTGGTAATACTTCGATGCTAAATTTTCATTGCATTATTCGTCAGGAGAATTTATGTTCCAAGTCCCTTAAAATGGATCATGTCATGAAGGTGGTCATCAAAACAGTGAACTTTATTAAGTCGAAGGGGTTGAATCACCGTCAGTTCCAAGAGTTTCTCAAGTCTTTGGATTCAGAGTATAATGATGTAACATTTTATGCAGAAGTAAGATGGTTGACCCGTGCCAAAATGTTGAAAAGAGTGTTTGATTTGAAGCAAGAAATACAATCATTCTTCGCAAGCAAGTCAAAAAGTATCCCAGAATTTGAAGACAAGGAGTGGGTTAGTGACTTTGCATTTCTGGTCGATATAGTTAGCCACCTAAATGTTGTTAATTCTCGTCTACAAGGGAAAGATCAACTAATTAATAACATGTATGATCTTATTTCCGCATTCCAAATGAAACTTGGGCTTTGGGAACAACAGTTAAGGACAAAAATCTTCACTCACTTTCCTACATTGTTATTGCAGCCAGACGTCTCACAAATGGCGGCAGATAAATACGCTTGTTGATATCCGACTTGAACCTTGAATTTGAAAACCGATTTCAAGATTTTAAAAAGCATCGTGTGTTTTTTGCTGCATTTACAACGCTATTCTCCGTAGACGTGAATTTATTGCCAGGAATTTTACAAATGGAACATTGTGAAATGTGTTGTGATGCACAGTTAAAAGAGAAATTCAATCAAGTTGGTTTGGAAGAGTTTTACAAAACATATTTGGGCAAGGAGAAATATCCTGCATTTTACAAACATACTCTATCGATGATTTCGCTATTTGGAAACACTTACACGTGTGAACAGCTTTTTAGTCGAATGATTAAATCTCAAATGAGAACACGAATCACTGATGAGCATTTGGAAACCTGTTTGCGTGTAGCAACAACATCAATCGTTATCAAGATTGATGCACTTAGTTATGACAAACAAAATCAGATGTCTCACTAAAATTTATTATACTCGTATTTTGTTTATTTTTTATTATTATTTTTTGTATTCCCTAACTCTAATCTAATAAATATGTTTGATTCTGATTTTTGTTATATCTTCTTAAAAAAACAATATATTTCTTGTTTGCTTTGAATAATAAAAGAAATTTTGTTGTATGGCCCGGTAGGAAATCTCATTTCTAAAATCTGGCCCGGCTGCTGAAAAGGTTGGCCACCCATGGTTTAGACCTTATTTGATTACTTTGGTAGATAGGGGGTGTTTTGTGTGATTGCTGGTTTCATATAATGTAGAATTTGTACAATTTGAAAAAAATAAAATAAGTAGATAAAGCATGAAAAATACCTCAGCCAAGAGATCCTCACATCGTATAGGTTTACAGAATATGATGCTTGTAACTTCATACTCGTAGACATCTGTCAAAGACACGGAAAGATGCTGAAAATATTTTTCCTGAAATTGTAAAAGCTGATTAATCGATTTTTTTTAATTTGCATAATTTATAGTATTTTAATTTTATTAATTATTATGGTTGTCTCTCAATAACCTTAAAAATATTATTTTACATAAAACAAGAGCATTGAAAATTGTGGCACCTATCTGCGATTTAAAAATCGCATGCAATTTTCTAAATAAAATGTACATTTTTGTGTAGTTATTATAAATTTGTTCCATTTATAAAGTTTATTTCAAAATCGTAGATTACAATTTTGTTATGCAATCAACCATAGAAATTTAAGTTTTAAAAACTATAAAGCGTATGGAATGTAGCATCATTTCTAGCAAGCTTTACAAATTTAGAGTCATACTTTAGTCTTCCCATCAACCAAATCCAGAAAGTTTCTTTATGCTTAATGCCATTGCTCTGACAAACCAAGAGAAAACTCATGAAGAAACAGCTGACAGCCTGAATGAAGAAACAGCTCACAACAGATGAGTATTTCAGTAACTAAAACCAGCCTCCTGAAAACAATAGTGCTGTCTTTCCATCTCAAGGACACACAAGCCTCATGAAGTTTATGTTTTTTTTTACTGGATGGAGAATCCAAAACGTTACTCACTCGTGATTCTGGGTATCACTCTAACATAGATATGACTTTCTACTGTAGGAATCACTTTGAATTCATCTGTAGTGGAATATTGTTGACCTGTTGAAAGAGTAATACCGCAAAAAAGTTGTGGATATCCGACTCAATGTAGCAATGAAGAATATCAATGACACTTTAAAACCATTGCCTTTACTGTGGCTCCAAGTTTTCTATAATATAGCACTACCACATCTGCTGCCATTCATCAAGGAGTTTAACAAGATGACACTGAATTTTACCAATCAATACACCAAGGTACGTGTCACCATATCAACATCTTAAATTATGACATTCACTCCTGCTAATCAATCGATAGTAGAAAAATAGTTGATAATTGTTAGGAACTGTGGACAACCCCAATGGCTATAAATGGAGAAATGGTATTGGACCCAGCTTAGAAACAATTTGGCTTAACTTTGCCAAGGAAAATCTAATACACAGTGAACAGGTTTATGTGCGAAATTGGCTGCACAGCCTATAATCTCTATCAGTGGGGGGGGGTAACTGAATCATCTACCGTATTTTACGGACTATAAGACGCTACGGACTAAAAGACGCACCTTAATTTTTAGGCAATTTTTAAAAAAAATAACATTTTTACCATTTTTCTTATTAGATTGCAAAGCCAGACTAAAAAAAAATCTTAGTTTATAAAACCGAACTGACCTTTAAAATCCCTCAAAATCGTCATCTGAACTTTCTTCTTCTTCCTCTTCATTGTCCTCTTCATATATAAGATGGTTTTCACTGCCATCGACAGCGTTACTTATGCCGCACTTCTTGAAAGATTTAACAATAATATCTTCTCTCACTCTAGACCACAGCTGTTTTATCCACTGACACACTAGTTTGATTGTAGGTCGTTTTAAAGCTCCCTTCGGCGTGCTCCCTCATGTTTGTCGCATCGGTGCACTGCTGCTGCCAGTTGAATCCAATGTTGCCAGATAGAGATAGGTTTCCCGCGGCATCGAATATATGTCCATTTTTAAGACTGGCGGGAATTTTAAATCAAACACTGGACATTTTTATATTAATTTCGAGTATAAGACGCACCTGAATTTTGGAGGCAATTTTTTGAAGAAAAAAGTGCGCCTTATAGTCCATAAAATACAGTAAATGCGCATTTGGAGATCTAAAAATAATCAACTGGTTTTCTCTTTTCTTTCGACAGAGGGTTGCAGCAATTGCATGGCAATCCAAAGATATAATTACATAGCTGCAGAATATAAAGATACAGGTTTTGGGGTTCATAAGCAAAAGAAGATTTAAAATTTATCAATAAAATATACAAAAATTTAATATACTGTTTACCTTGACATCCATCTTGTTATCAACATTTTCAAATAAAATTGTAGGAACACCCCCATTTTGCAAATATTTCGACAATTTTCTCAATTTCATATAACTGCAAAAATAATATATCTATAAATTTTATTTCTAATCATTCTAATATTTTTTTGATTTGGATAAGTTAATACTAAGTGTAGAAATATTGAACAATTTGATGGAAGTAAGTGAATCAATCCAAATTTAATTTATATTTGCAGATAATTATTAATTTATTACTGTAAATTAAAAATATACCTGTAGTTACGATGCATCTCACTGTATATTGTTAAAACTTTGCAATTCATCCCCACGGCAACATCTTTTAGGGCTACAGAAAGCTTTGAAGGAATGTGGATCTCATTTTCGATGGATTTTTCTAGATCGTAGAATTATTATTTAATAAAAAAAATACACAAGGCATTAAATTAATAATATTCAATTAATAAATTTAGGCTGGACTCCCACTTAACCGCGGTCATACCACGAGCATGCTTGTGCCAACTATAAACAATCACTGACCATAAAACCTGAAGGTAGACAACACAGCAAATTGACTTGATACACTGTCAAAAATATTGTATCTAAGCCCTGCAGTACCTTATGCTACTACAATCAAATCAAAGTCAACTCAACAGTAGCTCAGAGTATGACAGCGGTCAGGTAGAGCATTTGAGCGTCTTTGAAGAGAGTTTGTTCTCTAAACGATGCTATATAAATTGTCCTTTTATTATTATTATTATTATAAGTAGAAATCCATTCTTAATTAACATATAAAATTTACAATCATGGTGTTACTGCTGGAAGTTGATAAATACAAAAAAAATAAGTTATTTTTCAACAAAAACATTCTGCCAAATTACTGAAAACATGTCTCAAAAAGATAGTGACTCGAATCAACAATCTTTTTCTTGCCAAGAAACTGTTATAACTGACAATTATTAGACTGTCAATCTCCATGCAAGACAGTTGGTTTAGCATTGACTCTTCACATAGCCCATTACCTACCATTTACTTACTAAAAAATTTGTATTTAAAGAAAGCACTTACCTAATAGAAGTGAAATTGCACAAACCTTGATAATCACAATATAAAATATTGTAATATTAAACATTCCCATTTTTTCTAGCAAGATAAAAATAAGCAATCAAAAAAAATAAAAACTAGGTAAGAATAAATTATTTAGATGTGTCATAATTCAACTTATTTAATTATACTTTAATGACAAAAAATACTTGAAAATAAATTAAAACAACGTATAAATAGTCTGAAAGGAAGATTAAAACTGTAATGATGAAAAAGCCTCCTTCTCACCCAAACATTGACACCAGAAACCTTTGGTGCCAGATTAAGGACCTAATAATGACATGGGATGAAAGTTTTCTCAGACTAATTTAGAAAAGCCAGCTAACTTAATTTGATATACAATTTACCTGTCATTCTTTCTCACTTTCTCAATAGTAATAAAGCCTTGATTACATATTTCATAAAGTTATCAATTCTATAAGCCAAAGCCATATTAAGGTGTCAGTGGCTTAACAATTAGTTAATCTGTGTGAATCAATGTTCTAAGGCCTGTCTGGTAAAAAAAACAACTTATCTTGAAGAATGTTGGTCTATTATAAAATTTAACAATAACTTTTGAGTCCGTTAATCAACCATGATGAGATTTAGCAAACATATTCATAGTCTAAAATCTAGAAACTTAGGTTCTATCAACTTTTAGTCAGTGGCTCTGAGCCTATTTACCTTGAATAATATCTCATCAACCCCTAAAGTGAAAATGAAATTTAATGAATATGTTCAAACTTCCTGTCTTTTACATTTTGGCTAGTGACAATTAACTTTTTAGGGGGAAAACCTTATTTTAAATTTCTTCCTAAACAAAGCTTTAATTTTTTGAGGGATATTTAGAGTAACATTATTTAAAGTAAATAGTTATTCAAAAAAGTCATTATATTAACACATAATTAAAACATTTGTTGATTTTTAACAAATGCTTTAATCAACAACAAAAAATAACAAATGTGTTAATCATGTTCTAATATAATCTTATGTAATTTTTTAAGCAGCTCTAATACTTTTTTTAATAAACCTTAAATAATATTAGCTCTAAAGATCCTATAATAAATAAAACATGTGTTTATCATGCAAATAAAAAAATGAATTTTAGATTATTAGTTTATTATTCAAGGACTTTCAACCTTTAGCGGGGAAAACTCTAAGCCCTTCTTAATATAGAGCTTCGTCCTTCCTATCTTCCAAGTGAAATAAATACGTGCGTTAATCTTTCAAAAATAAAATTCGACTTATATTGTTTTTATATCTAGGGGCTTTCAATATTTTTTTAGTCCTGAGGAATTTTCCAACAGTTGAATAAATTTGAAACTTTTTTTATATCTTTGGACATTCTTTAAGTTGACAGAATAGAAAGTAGTCCATTTTCAAAATATTAATTCAGTTTTTGACCTGAGAATAGCAAATTATTTTTTACTTGGAAGCAAATACAAGTTACGCTACTGTGCATATAATTTGCAGTATCCATATTTTATTGGAAAAAATATTATATTTCAATGTATGTTGGTAGTATACATTTATTTGATTTCAGTGATATTCTTTTAATGTCGATGTTATATTTTATTTTTTGTTAGTACTTCAATGGTCAATTACGATAAAAAAATTATATACACGTAAAACCAAAAATATTTTTTTTAACCTGACGAATTTATTGCCATGTGGCAATCTCTTCCAACCAACCAGAAAGATGTTTTTATAGGCCCTAAGTGTTAACCAGACTGGAATTATATGTTAAGATTGAAAAAAATGTTAATAACCCGGCGAGTTTATTGCCATGTGGAAATCTCTTCCAACCAACCAGAAAGATGTATTTATAGGCCCTAAGTGTTAACCACACTGGAATTTGATGTTAAGATTGAAAAAAAATGTCTGTCTTACCCTTAGCAGTACATATACTGTGATATCTTCCAATCAGTTCACTTGTAGTGACTTACTGCAAGTGAAATGCTTCACTGGATCAGCCACTCCAAAATAGTAATCGAGATAATCCTATATATTTGCTCGATAAACCATAACCAGAATATATATACTCAGAAAGCCGAATGATCTGTGTTGTACTCGTATATCTCCCAGAAAGCACATCCCTAACATATAATTTGGTTATACGAGTATAATGCTGTGCCAGACCACTAAGAGCTTTGAGCTTCTTAAGACTAGATTAACTGCATCAAGTGGAAATTCAACAAAAACCATAGGACATGAGCTCTTTTATTAACTTATTTTATAACAACATAATCTAGAAAATTTTCTGACCATGACCCTTGCACTCAATTTTTCTCTCCTTAATCTGTCTAGATTTTTGAAATGTTAAATAGACCCACCTACCTGTTTTTCAATTGTTTTCTGAATTCTGTGTGGGCTAGAAATGTTTAATGTAAATTTGTACTTATATGTTGCAAAATAGAATAAATTATTTCATTAAGTTTAAGAAACATAATAAGTAATATATTTTTGATTTTTCAAATTTGTATTTTCTTGAGGAAAGAAAATATATTCACCGCACACATCATTCAATTTAATAATTCCCTTGATGAAAATATCTTGCATGTCTGGTTTGCACTTTCAACCTTTAAATTCAATTAAATATTTAATCATAACTGTCAACTTTACTTCCTGTTACAAGCAAATTAGTATAGTTGAAAAACTAATTAATAAACTTGGAATACAAAAGACCTTAGAGAATTTTTTCTCTAAATGCTTCTATTTCTCTCAGGGAGAAAATATATACAAGTTTATGATAAAGTATGAGTAATTGAGGTTGCTCCTGTTGAGTATGTTTTAATGGATATGGTAAATTGTCAATTTCATATTGTTTATGTGATGACAAAAGATACGATAACACGTTCATGAATTATATGAGTGCAGAATATAAGTCACACAATAAATAGTAAGATTACTTACAAAGTAATAACACATGTATTGAAGCATTACTCATCATCGCAGATTCCTGTTGAAGAAGTGGATTTTTTTCAGACAGAGAAACTCGTGAACAAATCCTAAGTATTAGGCAGTTCATTTAAAAATGCCGAATTATTTTTGTGCCAGCTGTTTTGTGTTTTATTAACTATAAAAAAGCGTTTATTTGCGTAAAATGTAGGAGATCCTATTAAAAAAAACAGATTCTGCAGATTACATTACTCTCATTGTGAGCTCTTTTAAGGAAATTACAAATCGTTTAACGAGTTTAAGAGTAAGAAACTGTCTTAAAATAAAGAAGAATTACAGTTGTTGTCCTAGGAAATCAATTTTCAACAACCAATACTCTCCATAGTTTTGAGGTGGGGAAGTAATTTATATATCTCAAATCTCGCATAATAGAAAAGGGAGATTGAGAATCTTAAATTTGGAGAAAACAGGAATGACATGGATTTTGGTGACAAAAATGGAACAAATATGAAAAATGGATCAAAACATTTCAATTGTAACCAAAAACTAATAATACATTCTTTGATTTTCTCTATTATCTTATATGGGGCGGAGACTTAAACACTGAGGTCAACAATAAGAAAAAAGTTGGATGTATTCGAGTTGTACTAAAACTTATACAGAGGATACCCAAAAACTTGGGATTTAGGACCATTTGACCACGATTTATTTACGACGAGGACTTCAATTATTATTGGAGAGGAGAATTTGAAAAGACCCATGCTAACGGACAGTGTAAAGGGACGATAAAGTAAAAGTAGACCACCAACTCGATTGACAGACCAAGTCACGAACACAACAGGGTCGTATGTGACAACAATACTCAAAGAAACCTAAAGTAAGAATAAGTAGAGAATCGTAAGCGGAGTTGAGCATCTGAATCACGACCCTTTGTCGTGAGAAATCAACCAAGTAGAATAACATACGTGTGTGAATACAATAATTGAGAATTGAAGTATTAATAAATGATAAAAATATATGATTTCGTCATAGACACTTCTTAGTAAACTAATTTATATGAAATGTTTTTATGACACGATCGATGCCACCATTTTGACGTCGCATATAGGCTTTATAGCATCGCACGCAGCCATATTTCCTCACCAGCACATCTTATTTAATATACTGGAGTCTAGCTCTTTTTTTTATTGAGGATATAACCATAGAAAAAAATGCTTAACCTTCTTGAATAATGGCCGTGAACTCCTATATATAACCTCGGCGTATACTCCTTCATATATAAGAGTTCACGGCCATTTTTCAAAGAGAGAGAGAGAACCTGGTTTGACAATTCAAATGTCAGTCTGTTGTCTATGGATTTCTGCGGCGAGCGTTCTAGATATTCCTAATAAGGTTATTATTTTTATTTAAACTTTGAATGTGTTTTGCTCATTATCACGCGCGTTATTCGTTTTATAATTTCGGAAAATGTTATTCATAAATATGCTTCCCTATTCATACGAAATCGAGATTCGTTAGAAATAGTTATCTTTACCACGTCGTACCGATGCATTGCAAAGGTTATATTACAAGGAAAATTGTTATACTAAAAACATTTAAGTGCTTTCTATCAACTAAACAACCCAACATGTTGTCAATAACACCATCTCTTGAAGTTCGAGGTATGAAAACATTAGATCGAGATAGATTTCAAAAGTCAGTAGACATACCTACGTTAAAAATCAACGAAACTGATATTTCACAAACCATGCGATTTATAAAAAAATATCTCTTGAAATTAGATAATTTCAAGCCAGTGCGAGAAATTGATTCAAATCATGGAACGCCAGCCGTTAAATACGCTTGTTTAAACCCTTGCTTAGTTAAGTCCTGGATGGATATTCAAGCGATAGATCGTGATCATTTAATTAGTTTAGGCATAAATGATCAATTCTTTCAATTAAAAAGAATTAATTTTGACTATGAAAATTGGAAGGCTGATGAAATTTTGAAACTGGTGCTTCCGGCCGACAAAGACAGCTTAACAAGTTTTTCTAGCATTGGTCATATTGTTCATGTGAACTTGCGAGATCATTTGTTAGAATACAAAGAGTTGATCGGTCAGGTTCTACTTGATAAAGTTAAGACTTGTAAAACGGTTGTGAATAAAACAAATACAATTGATAATACTTACAGGAATTTCAAAATGGAAGTATTATGCGGAGAAACAAATTTTCTTGTTAAAGTGAAAGAAAATAAGTGTTATTTTGAATTTGATTTTTCAAAAGTGTATTGGAATCCAAGGTTGTGTTCTGAACATGAGAGAATTGTTATGATGCTTAAAAAAGGAGATATTTTGTTTGATGTTTTTGCTGGCGTTGGACCATTTTCAATCCCTGCAGCAAAAAATAAATGTACAGTATATGCAAATGACTTGAACCCTGAATCGTACAAATGGTTAATTCACAATGCTAAAATTAATAAAGTAACAGAAAATTACTTTAAATCATACAATATGGATGGGAATGACTTCATCAAGAAGGTTTTTTCCAAATATTTGATTGACACATTTGTCAATTCAGAAGGACTACTTCAAAATCAAAATATACATATTACCATGAACTTACCAGCATTAGCTGTGGAATTTTTAAATTCTTTCGAAGGGATTTTGAGTACCTCAAATTTGGAAAATCTTATCAAATTCAAAGAACCAATGGTTCATGTTTATTGTTTTGTTATGGCAGATAACCCTTATGATTGTGCACAGAAATTAGTTGAAAAGAATTTAAATTGTGAACTAGGAAATGATTTAATTGAAATATTCAATGTTAGAAACGTTTCACCTACAAAAGAAATGATGAGAGTCAGTTTTAAACTTAGACAAAATGTTTTATTAAAAAGCAATAAACGAAAAAGAAGTGAAAGTGATGTGGAAAGTGCAAACAAATCGTGATGTAATGTTTTATTGGAACCGATCATTTATCAGAATATTTTATTAATAACTAAATATATTATTTAATAACTAAAATAAATATTTTGAAATTTTCATAATAAAATTTCAAAACATATATATAATAAGTATGTGTGAAGTTTTCTATAATATATTATATTTAGGCGTTTAGTTTTGAAACTTCAAAAAATTCAACATGTTTTAATGTTTAAAAATCAACTCCAGAACCTTGGCATTTTTTTCAATACAAAAATTAATATTCTTCTTTTAGTATTCAAGAGTATGTACATTAATGAAGTTATATTAAAATAATTTTGTTATTCTCTCGATATATGTGTCGATATAAATATAACAATGTTATTTTCTTTTTTATTCTTATTATTTTTTAGAGAAAAAATCTTCCATGATATAAGGGTGAATTGAACAGTTGATTCTGTTTATCCATCACAATGTCACTTTTAAAACAATGATTTATTGAGGCCCTCAAAATAAGTGTTGACAGCAGATTCAACCTCTTCATTTGTTGAAAATCTTTGTCCACTCTAGTATTTTTCAGTTTTGAAAATAAGTGAATATCAGTAGGAGCCAAATCCAGTTAATATGAATCCATATTTGGATGTTTCAGCCATTGATTGTATTGACATGTGAGCACGGGTGTTGTCTTTGTGGAATAATACTATTTTTAAGATCAAACATGGTCATTTGCTCTTTACTTTTTTCGCAGTGTCGGAAGTCAACATTGTATTCAGAGTTTTTTGTTGTACCTTTTGCTAGGTAATCAACTTTGTATCCCAAAAAACAGAGGCCATAAGTTTGTTAGCTGAAAGAATCGCTTTAACCGATGGAGATGATGATCCAGGGTACTACCTTGATCAAAAAGTTTTAGGACCGGCCACCGTGTGGCGCTGTCAGTCACCCGATTGGAATTTTTTTGTTAGGTTACCACATCTATCATTGACACTTCCCTTTAAATTTCAGCGTCATAGCTTGACATTTGTAAAAGTTACGCTCTACTGAGTACATCTACCTTTGTGCGTGTTTTCGATTTTTTACAAGTTTGAAAATGGCATCAACTGTGCATCAACGAGTTTGCATTAAATTTTGTGTGAAAAACGGATTTAACGGTCCGCAGATCTTGGAAATGTTGGAGAAGTGTTTTTCAGTGGCACGAACGCTTCAGAAGTGGTTGTGAGTCGGTCAAGGATGACGAACGCAGTGACAGTCAAAAACTGATGAAAACATCGATAAAATCAAAGAAATGTTGCCGAAAACCGAAAATTGACCATCAGAGAGCTGGCAGAGGACTTTAACATCGCTTATGGATCCGCTCAAGACATTTTGGTTAATGATTTGGGCCTCAGACGTGTCGCTGCAAAACTGGTGCCGAAAGACCTCAATTTCATACAAAAAAAGGACCGCGTTGAAATAGCGAAAGACATGATTTCCATGAGTTTTTGACCAAAAACAACACGAATACTATCCAGCAGCCTTCGAATTCACCTGATCTGGCTCCCTGTGACTTTCCTGTTCAACCGACTTAAAAAACCGCTTCGCAGAACGCGTTACAGCACCCGAGAGGATGTCATGAAAAAATCGAAGACGGTTCTGATGGACATACCGAAAATTGAGTACCAGCGGTGTTTCGAGGATTGGATCAAGCGCTGGCGTAAGTGCGTTGCAGTCGATGGGGAGTACTTTGAAGGGGACCATATCGATTTTGATGAATAAACTTGTATTTTCGATTTTATGAATAAAGTCCTAAAACTTTTTGATCAAGGTAGTATTTCCATTATTTTCACTGTTTGGATTCTGGAATATGATGGTGAACCCAGGTTTCATCCATAAACAGTCTCAAAAACATGCAATGATAATATCTTAAATAATTATGGAAACTTTATAATTTAATAACAATCCAAATTTTCTTCCCTAATTTGATTTTTAGTTTACAATAAAAAAATGCAGAAACTTTCCAGTATTCCTAATATTATTGAATCCAATTAACTCTGAGAGATCAGCGCACTGCTATAGCAGTGGAAGAAATTTATTCTACCCTTGTATTCTAAATTGAATATCATTCATTTAGAATACAAGGGTACATATTCTAAAATATATTTATGTTGTAAAAATATTTGTTTATTGTTTTTTTGTTGTTTAAAATAAATATTTATCACGAACGTCCGAATCGTAAATATATCTCAGTACTAGATAGACAATTATATTTTTTTCTCGTAGCGCTCTCAGGGTTAATACACGATTTGAAAACTCTTATATATGAGAGTTTTAGTATAGCTTTATCTATTTCTGGATGAGTGGCTTAGAAATTGTGTTTATGGTAATTTCCTTGTGTGAATCTAGTACAATAAATATCATTACATTTTTACTTCATATTTGAAAAAGAGTATTCTTTACATATGAATTTTATATATATGTTGTATATTCATACCAAAATTATAATACTAACCTATTGACTTAAAGAATAATTATTTTTTACAAAGAAATCCATAGGTTTAAATTTTCCATAGAACATAATATGTATGTATCTAGTAAGGTCCAAAAGTTCCTTGTCCGAGGGGTAATATTATATACGAGGGCGGTCCGATAAGTACTTAGCCTCACCGCCCGATAGCACCACTATCGCAAAAGCAATCGCGTAGTACGTAGTACGCGTATCGCGTAGTACATTCTCATTGACAGCTACTGTCTAAATTTCAGCCGAATCGGACGCGTAGTTTTGTTTTGACCGCGTGTGGAAGCGAGCGTGTCCGCGGATTTGAGAAAAATGGAAAAAGAGCAATATCGGTCAGTGATTCGATTCTTGTTTTTGAAAGGGAAATCACGCAACGAAATCAAAGAGCGCTTGGATGCTGTGTACAGTGACTCTTCTCCTTCGATGGCGACCGTCAAAAATTGGTTTAACGAGTTTCAACGTGGTCGCACGTCGGTTTTTGATGAGCCACGCCCAGGTGCCCCGAAAACGGCTACCACGGAGGATAACGTGACAAAAATCCACGATCTCGTATTGGCAGACTGCCGATTGAAGGTGCGCGAGATAGCTGAGACAGTAGGCATCTCAAAAGACCGCGTGGGTCATATCCTGCATGAAGTATTGGGCATGAGAAAGCTGTCGGCGCGATGGGTGCCGCGTTTGCTCACTCCGGACAACAAGCGCAACCGTGAGACCACTTCAGAGCAGTGTTTGACGATGTTTAAGCGCAATCCGAAGGAGTTTCTGCGTCGTTTCGTGACCGTCGACGAAACATGGATACACTGGTACACACCCGAGACCAAGGAACAGTCGAAACAGTAGACTTCACCCGGCGAACGTGCTCCGAAAAAGGCGAAGACTGTCCTATCGGCCGGAAAGGTGATGGCCACCGTTTTCTGGGATTCAAAAGGTGTGATCTACATCGACTTCCTGGAGAAGGGCAAAACGGTCACCGGGCTCTACTATGCCGATTTGACGCCGAATTGCAGAAAAAACGGCCCTATTTGGCGAAGAAAAAAGTGCTCTTCCATCATGACAACGCACCGGCTCACACCGCCGCCGTCGCCACGGCCAAATTGGTAGAATTAGGCTACGAACTGCTGCCCCATCCACCGTATTCTCCGGATTTGACCCTGTGCGACTTCTTTTTGTTTTCAAATTTGAAAAAGTCACTCGCCGGGCAGAAATTTGAGTCGAATAAGGAGGTTATCGCCGCCACGGAGGCCTACTTTGCAGACCTCCAGAAAACGTATTTTTCAGACGGGTTAAAGAAGTTGGAGTATCGCTGGGTCAAGTGTATCGAACTCAAAGGAGATTATGTTGAGAAATAAATCGCCACTTTTCCAAAATTTTTGTTATACTTTTGTAGGCTAAGTACTTATCGGACCACCCTCGTAAGAGATAATATAAAAAATATCTCGATTTTTCAATCTGATCTTTCTTTATGTCAAAACAGTTTTTAGAGTGGTTTATAATTTTTTCTATATCTCTGAAAATGGTAAATATCTGCAGAGATGATTATTTTATTTTTTTACTATGTCCGTCTGATCAGTTCATCTGCACATTAAATTTTTTTTTAAATCACAGGCTAGATCTTTAGTGGAGTTGGGTCACTTGATTATTGGAAATCATACTGCCGAATATCCATTTTCGCAACAATACATGTTCACACTGGCACATTATTGTGTAATAAATTATTAAATACCATTCTTTATATAATATTCCCCAGTGATGGTGATTTCACTTTATCAAGTCAGCTAGAATAATGCTCGAACAATACCAGAAAATGGTATGATGGTGATGGAGAAAGATAGTACAAAATTATAGTTTTATTTATCTTGACTTGATTGCTTTTTTCTCTTGCTATACACAGAATGTTCAAAATTCATTGCAACATTAAATATTAATTTTTTTTCGCACATCACTTATAAGTTTTGTTAGTCAACTTGAACTGTAAGAATTCTTAGTACTGTGGTTTTTGAAAGTGATATTTCTTGCTGATATTTCTTTGATTTACACTCTTTTGTCTTCAAACATTTGCTTTCACTAGTGCAGTTGATTTGAGAATGAGCACTTCTGTTGGTCTTCATGCACAAGGGTCATCTTCAATAAATCCAACCCCACCATAAGCAAAATCATTATTCTTTCACTATCAAATGTGAAGGAAGATTTTTTAACCATGACATCCATAATTCTAAAAAGCTGTTTCAACATTTTATAAAAAAAATAATGGCCACATCATATACAATTGTAATGGCCACTTTTAAGAATATAGAGTGAGAACATCTTTTCTCTCGACAATATTTTACATACCACTGGGATGAGTAGCCGGCATGAAACATTCATCTTCTAATTTTACATACCACTGGGATGAGTAGCCGGCATGAAACATTCATCTTCTAATTTATTTGGACTAGAAACTTTTGAACCTTAGTGATATATTTTTAACTTGAATCTACTTTCAGAGTGACAAAATGATTTTAAAATAATTTTATATTTTCCTTGATTATAGATTGTATTGTAAAAGTTTAATTTCATGGGATAAATAGCTATTATATATGTAATATTATGAATGGTAATTTTATATAAACTCAACTAAGAAAAAATTAATTTGAGTATTTTATGTCATGGATTTGGTTTCTTTTTGAAAAATCTGTTTTTTATCATTTGAAATATTTCTTTTTTTTTTTTTTTTTTTTTTTTTTTTTTTTTTTTTTTTTTTTTTTTTTTTTTTTTTTTACACATGACAAGAAATATACACAATTTGAGAAAAAACAACAGGTAATTTGATTTGGACATATAATTTTAATGGATCTGGGTTTGTTGCCTTTCATTTGTCGTATCCCCAGTAAACTAGGCTTTTGCCTGTATCTCACTGAGGATATTTAGCATGAAAAAATAAATCGATACTTCTTTCCGATTTTTGATAACACAAAAAGCCCCGTTGCACGCTCTCATCAACCTGACAAACAGTGACACTCAACTACAACTGGAAACACCCTGCGAAACTCAACTCCTCACACATTATCGCTCCAGAAAGACCAAAAATATTCATCCCACAATATACTGCACACAATCATAAGAATAAAAATCAAAACAAATTCAAAACAAAAAAAAGAAAAACACACAGAAACACAAATACAATAACAACCAAAATTAAAACAATAATAAGAGACCCACACTCACGAGCTCACATAAATCCTTTCCACTCGTCATTCATCCTGAAAGCCCAAGTACTCAAAATCCTGTCGCAATAACAACCACGCTCCGATCGACTGTCTAAATGGTTTTCCTACCTTTACTTTTATTGAAGTCGGCACGCCATTGTATGTAATGGGAGCCAAATAAGCATATTGCCTTTGGGCAAAAGAGGTTTTAACTCTAGGGATGGTGAACATTTCATTAGTTGCCATGCGTGTCATGTGTGTCTGCTGAGTTTGCATCCTCCCCTCCTCTCGATGGTAGTGCCAGAGAATGGATTTGAGATGTAAATTGGCTATGTTCAGGACCTGATACTCTCTGAAAAGCTCCGCCGTGGGATACCGAGCAGGAAGTTTATTGATTATTTTCACAATCAATTTTTGGGAAACCTGTAATATGTGTTTCTGGGTTAAGGTGCATCCCCCCCAAACTGATATACCGTAAGAAAGTGCTGACTGACATAAGGCGAAGTATATACTTTTAAGAATATTTTCACTGAGCACATTTCGAATCATACGGAATATGTATCCTAGTTTTCTGATTTTTGCGCTCAAAGTGTTAATATGGACCTCCCAACGAAGGAACTGGTCAACATAAACTCCAAGGTACTTTATACTATCAACCCTTTCCAAGGAAACACAACTACAGTCAGACATGGGTGAACAAGTGTGTAGTGTTATGTATTTATTTGTAGGTGCTTGAGTTCTTGTAGATATGCTAAATGTGATGTATTTAGTTTTTTGGGAATTTAGAGTCAATAAATTTGAGTCCATCCATTCTTTAACTACACGCAATTCTTCGTTAGCCTTTAAGAATACATCATCCCATGTTCGGCCCTCGAATAGAAGAACCGTGTCGTCCGCAAAAGTAATAATCTTACCCCTGAGAGAAAGATTACACAACTGATTGACATATATCAGGAACAATATAGGTCCCAGAACACTACCTTGAGGTACTCCGAATCTTACAAAAAGAGGCTCACCAAATACACTATCACCCAATTTGACTCTCTGAGTTCTATCAGACAAGTAAGAAGAGAACCAACTAGAAGAGCGCCCACATATGCCCACCTCCATCAATCTGGTAAGTAATATTCGGTGAGACACTGTATCAAAAGCCTTTGCAAGGTCCAAAAAAACTGCCAAACATGCCTTTTTATTATCCAAAGTGTTGGTAACGCTGTTTAAAGGGTGCTGTATAAATTGTCCTTTTATTGTAATTATTATTGAAAAAAATGCAAATAATATCTTGACTAAAAAACCATGTATGAATAAGCTATATATCATGTAAAAGCACTCTTTGTAAACTTGATACCACACCCAGCTCTGATTATATCTTGCAAATTGCGTTTAAAATTGTGGCGGCGGGTGGTTTTGAGGAAATTTTGGCAGTTTTGAAAATTCAAAAATCGACAAAAGAAAAATACCAAATTAAAAAAATATATTTTTCAAAAGATAAATACAAGATTGAGCACAAACCATGACATCCTAGGTTTATGCACTTATCAATATGACATGGAATGCCCCAAACATTTTCACTCTATGACATAACTTCTCTGAATAGGAATTTTCATAGTTTTAATACGAGGCATATCCAGAAAGTAAGTGTACTGAATTTTTGTAGATTACAATTTTTTTTATTTAAACAAAAAAATTACGTGGTTACCGTAGTACATATGTAAGCTATTTTTCGACATAGTCGCCATTACTCAATGCAGGTGGTGAAGCGGGGTATCAAATTTTTTATGCCTTCCTCGAAGTAGTTTCCCGCCAACTCTTCCGTCCACTTCTCCACCTCCTCGTCGGTTGAAAACCTTTTTCCACCCATGTGCAGCTTCAGGGAGGTAAAGAGATAATAATCCGAAGGTGCTAGGTCAGGGGAATGCGCGGGATGGTTCAGGACACCCCATTTAAACGAGGCGAGCAGTTCCTTCGTGGCGTTGGCCGTGTGTGGTCTGACATTTTCGTGCAGCAGGCAGACTCCCTTTGACAGCATGCCTCTCCTCTTGTTCTGCATCGCCCTCCGCAATTTTTTTAGGGTCTCACAGTATCTTGCAGAGTTGATGGTCTCCCCTTGAAGCATATATTCAATTAAAATTATGCCTTGACAGTCCCAAAACACGGATGCCATGATTTTCTTGGCTGAAATTGTGGTTTTGAACTTTTTGGCGGAGGGTGAAGAGGTGTGACGCCACTGTTGAGACTGCCTTTTGGTTTCAGGCGTGTAGTGTGCAACCCAAGTTTCATCTCCAGTAACGATAGAGTGGAGAAATTCATCTCCATGGAGTTTGCAGCGCCTCAAAAACTCTTGCCCGGCCTCCACTCGATTCAACTTGTGTTGGTCTGTCAGCTGTTTTGGGACCCACCTCGCGGATAGTTTCCGATATCCGAGGGTTTCTGTGATGGTTTCGTGTAGTAGAGATCTGGAGATTTGCGGAAACATCGCAGAAAGTTCATCCACAGTCAATCTGCGATCGTCACGGAGCGCATTTTCGATTTTTTCCACAATTTCGTCAGTCACAATTGAAGGTCTTCCGCTCCTCTGATCATCATGCACAGACGTACAACCGTTTTTAAACTCGCAACACCACTTGTACACACTCGTACGATTCATAGCTTTATCACCATATGCAGTTTTCACCTCATTATAAACCTCAACCGAAGGCTTTCCCTTCCAAACGAGATAACGGATGACACCGCGTATTTCGCACTTGGCGGGAGATTCGATTGACATTTTTCACAAAACGTGTTGTCGCGTCGACACTTCTCAACGTACTGACTTCGAACCGGTTTCGTTGCGGAGGGGAAGGGTCAGGCTACACGGAAGTGTAGCCAACATGTCGAAAATAAAATCCATCCGGTCGTGAGAGCCTCAGTACACTTACTTTCTGGATACGCCTCGTATATAAAATTGAATAAATTCAAGACATAGCCTTTATTATTGAATGTATTCAGAAATTTAGTAAACATATTGACATGTCTTATATCTGAACTTAAACAAAAGTTAAACAAGATCACAACTCATTTAATATACTCTTATATTAAAATAACATGATATTCCACTGTAAAACTTTTACTTGAAATGTATCCTGAAATTTAGTTCTTGTTTAATCGTAAAAATAATTTGTGGTTTCAGATAAAGTTCAGTACCTAAATATAATATATATAATTATTGGTTTTTCCTTTAAATATTTTTTTTCTTCATTGTTCAATTAATACATACATGTTTTTTAATTAAAAAAATACTGCTTTATATAAGGCTTTTATTTTTATAATGTTAAATTGACAAATGATCACTTCCTAATAGATATCCAAGTTTTCTCAATCGTTTTCCATTTTGAAAAGCTAATTCCGAGTTTATGGTGAACTTTTCCAAACCTGTGAAATTATTCAGCCATTTCGCTGCAGTACATGTTTTTATAATACTTCTATTTTCGAGAAAATGTATTTTTTACCACTTTTTTTAAATTGACTTAATGACAAAAATCTAAAATATTTTATGAGTTGAAACCAGTTTTCAATTAAAGAGTCATAAATTGTTTTCAATATTTTAGTGTTTTTTTAGATTATTCATAAATAATATTAATAGTTAGTTTCTTGATTGATTTAGTCATAAGGAAAAAGTTATACTTGAATCAAAAAAAATAAATATTTATCAATATTATCAAGTTATATAACCAAATATAAATTATTTATTTAAATGATAGGTGATCCCTTACAATTGACAATTGTCAGTCCATCCCATGTATGAGTGAAGTTCATGCATGTATTGGTTTATTGGTGTACAAACTGTTGCATTTCAGCAGGTGACCAGTAGGTGTTATCTGGTTCAAGACCAAGTTCTAGGTGATCAGTAGCAGCTTTTCTTCGGACAGATTTATATAACTGTTTAAGTGTTTATGCTACCTAGCACTTTTTTCTGCCAAGATCTGCAAGCAAAACCAGTGTTTAAGTGACACTTTAATTTCAACTAAGATTAAATTCCAGGATGCCCACTTAATTAGCATGCACTTGGACAACCTCCATGAATAAGTTAGTAAAACACCTGTCTTCCATCCTGGGGGTAATGAATTGAATTTTTGTTGGACTCAAAAATTAAAAAAAAAAAAAAAAGATTCCAGTCTGATTTTTACTTAAGGACTCTTTAAAATCTTTCTGGTTGTTTAGAAGAGATTGCAATAATCCTGCCAGATTGTACTGTATATATCAAATGCTAACCATTAAACCACAGGTGCCGATACTGAGTTAACTTGACCATATACCTAAATAAGACATGCCAGTACTTTAAACAAATTAAAGAGAATGTTGAACGGTATTACTTCAAAATCAATTCTTTTACTAATTTTTCTGAGCTTATATGTTCCAAGAGTCAAATCCTTTTTTTATATTATATTGGTTTTATGTTCATTGTGTCCTATTCTTAGCACAGAATGTATACAGCAGAGTCCCGTTCAAACAACAAGCTAGGGACCAAATTCCCACTGAAAAACAAAGTGTACCTTTAAAGTTTTCTATTTTTTAGAATAAGCCTCATATCTCAGATGTCAAATGAATATAACAAATGCCGTTAAGTGAATCCATTAGCGAAATTGTTGAGTGCCATATAATATCAGTGAAGTGCTAAAAAACAGGGTTTTCTTGTATGTATATAAAATTCTAAAGAAGCACAAACTCCAGTATTTAAATAGTTAATTATGGTTTAAAGTTATGAAATTTCTCAACTTTTTTTTTTTAATTTATATGGGAACTAACTTAATATATTTAAATTTTTTTATTAAATTTCATTGAGTTGTGAAATGCAGACATTAATTGTATCATACTATTGTATTCTAAACTTTCAGGTTTTTACTTTCCATTAATGCTTAACCATTTGCACTCCTATGTCGAGTGTGGCTCGACATCGTATTTCTTACGCCAACTCCTATGTCGAGCTAGACTCGACATTATAGAATCTAAAATAATTTTAAATCATTAAATCTCATTTTTTTTTTTTTCAAATACTTTGTAATACTTAAAAAGGGACTGAATTTGTCATATTCAGACTTTCTACGCAGTTTTACATTGTTAATGTTATTATTATTGTAATAGGACCAACAGAGTCATTTGTAGTGCTTAGTAATTAACAATAGACATAGCATTATTCCACGAATTCAAGGCCCAAGGGATACTTTTATGATGTTTGTAGGTAGTTGGCCATATGATTCAAGTACCTATACTACTATTATCAGTAGTGAAGTGCCTGTGTCCTCGAAAAGAAGTGCGGTACGTCTTGGAAAAAAATCAATGGCGTTTTGGTAAAGAGTTACAAGTCATCAATTACTTATTTGTCCGTTTGAAGTTTTGCAACACTTGTATTCCTGAAATACAGACCTCAGGTAAATTTTAAAGGTAAACTTTGAATACATAAATGTATGTATTCAAAGTTTACCTTTAAAATTTACCTGAGGTCTGTATTTCAGGAATACAAGTGTTGCAAAACTTCAAACTGACAAATAAGTAATTGATGACTTGTATCTCTTTACCAAAACGCCATTGAAATATTTCATGTTTTTTGTGATGTTTCGTGTTTTTTTATGATGTAATGTGAATTCATACATTTTATTCAATGAATATGCTATGAAGGAAAATATGCAAAGAATATCACATCAAAAATTTATAAACAAATCATTGATGAGTCTAATCAGAGACATTCGTGCACCAATACAAAAACCGGGCAGATTGTCCATAGATGATACTATCCAGCGTTTGGATGGGAAGAGTAATTTTATTTATACCCATAACAACACAAGGACTGTATGGTGTGTTCCGATTGGAAGGTCAAAGGAGGAAGAAAATAAATTACATTCTATTGTGATAGGAAGCCCGGCCGTCATCCTGGAGAATGTTTTAAAAAGTGCCATACTTTGAAAAATTATAAATAATTCTGGTAAATAAATTTGTTGAGTATATACATTTTTATTTATTTACTACCTTACTACTTAATATAAACAAAAAAAATTACAAACTACACTGTTCCAATACAACACTTTATTGAGACCCCTTTTTTGTCTATTTTGTAAATTAATTAAGGAGTTGGTGGTAGGTAAAAAATAATTAAGGAGTGCAAAGGGTTAAAGGTTTAAATTTTGTAACTTTAAAATTGTTCAAAATTAAAGTCCTTTACATATACTCTTATCACATAATTCACAATAAAAAATATTTTATTATTTCCCAGTTATGAATAAAATTTGTTGAATGGAATTAACATTATTTGTCACACTCAAAATCAGATTTCAGTTATTGCCTATTTTTTTTTAATATATGTAATTTTTTTTTGTTTCAGGAATAATTGCATTAATATAATATTTGAAATTTCTCTAACATGACAAAATAATTGTTCTGTTCTGTCGTAATATTCTTGTTACACACATTTTTTTCAACAATGGAGATAGTAAATTACTCAGATGTATTACAAGATTCAATAAATGTAAGTTATGTTTTCTCTATTCTTAAATTAACAAATATAATATTTATGCTAAAGTAATTTTTTATTCAATTTGTGTGTCAAAAACATCAAAGCTATTTTAAAAAGAGTAACACTTAAATCTAAAATAACATGCTAATCAAGAAACAAAATAGTAATGGTGCTACGTGCAGATGCAGTGTATCACTTTACTAAAATAACATGCTAATCAAGAAACAAAATAGTAATGGTGCTACATGCAGATGCAGTGTATCACTTCACTATATTAATTAAAAGTCATTCATTTATTTTAAACCACTTTCTATCAACATCTATCTTTTTTGTTAATTTTTCTAAAAGTTAAGGCACAATACTTAAACAATAATAATTCTAAAAGATATTTTGATCAGGAAATATTATTTTTCGATTCCATAATTAGATATAAAAAGAAAATTTAAATAAAACTATCTGATAGCGTCTACTAATAACTTCAAACTTTCTTACCTTTTTAACTTTTCTAACCAATAAAAATCTCATTTATCTCATCCACAATATTAAATTAATAATTAAAAAAATATTTTTTTCAGATATTAGAGAAATGTTTCAAAAAGTATCAAATATCAGATATTTTTTTATCATTTAATGGAGGAAAAGATTGTACAGTATTGTTAGATTTAACAATTCATGTATTACAAAAGAGATTATCAGATAATAACGATATTTCAATGCTAAAGTTTTATTATATCCAACCAGAACATGCATTCCCTGAACTTGAAGAGTTTATTCACCATGTTGAAAAATCTTACAATTTAAATATGATTGTTGTACCAGGCACTATAAAAGAAGCTTTAGAGAAAATCGTGAATAGCGATCAAAATTTAAAAGCTTGTCTTATGGGAACAAGGAAAACAGATCCATACAGTGAACACCTGCAGTTTTTCGAGGTTGGTATTTTATGTTAAAGAATTTAAATTAAATCAACTTGACTTTTAAATGTCTTGTGATAACATTTAAACAGCATAATATTGAGTACTGCTAAATATTCAAGCAAAATATTGATTCAAGCTAACTAACATTTGTGAATGAACGAAAAAAACAAGTGCGTTTGGTATTTTATGTATTTTTTTATTAGTTTTTACTTACATTTTTCAGCTACATACCCAAATTTGAAAATTTTAATTACAATATTACTGCTGCTAAAAAGGTCCAAAATTGCGTAGCTAATGTTAATTTCTAAACTTTCTGTTTAAATAAGGTTTGTGAACTATACTACCGTCATAAGCAAAAACGCAGCTAACGGGAAAAAATCAGAAATTTAACTAAGTATGAGGCAATATTCCATATCAAATTCTGAACCATAATCCATAAAAAATACAGAAAACCATTTATTTCAACACAAAAATCGACATCATGTATTTTTCAATTTTACAAAATACTAGGTTTTTCTAAGCAAAAAAACAAAATGTGATTCATAAGCAAAAAGACAGCAGGTGCCTATGCGTTTGCTGTGTTTTTGCTTATGAATCACATTTTACTGCTTTTTAGTTTATGAATCACTACATTTTTAAGCAGCAATGAAAAACATAAAAGCGCAGTTTTCTCAAAACTTAACTTTTGCCATTAGCGTTTTTGCTCATGAGGGCAGTATATAGTATTATATAATAGGGATTTATAAATGGATAAAAGATTCTATGCACATTTTACCTATTTTGACATAGTTAAAAATACATAATATCACTAAGTAGGGACATAAAAAATTTAAGACATAATTTAACCCTTTGCACTGGAAATTTTTTTGTTATGTGCATACCGCCAACTCGAAGCATTTTTAAGAAGAAAAAAACATTTACGTTGAAATATAATTAAATTTATAAAAATAAAAATAATTTTTTTTTTAATTTTCTTATTTTGTTTTGGTAAAATAGTTATGTAAGGAATAGAATGGACATGAAAATTGATTATTTGAAGTTTTTCATTGTATGGTATTTTACATAAAAATCCCCAACGTGAAGTCCAGGTTTACTTTCGCAGGTTTCGCAATCTAATCGTGTTTCTTTTCTTCCACCCGGAATTTTTCTATTGGAACATACTGCGCAGTCCTTCTTAATTCTAGAACGTAGAATATGCAATTTATTTATAAGTCGGTCTTCTGTAGGGAGAGTAGCAGAGCGTCGTCGAAATCGAGTATCTCCTCGATAATCTCCTACTAATTGATAACCCAACAATTTTACAAATTTCAAATGTGTCATCGGTTTTTCATTGTTTTCTTCCTTGGAAACTTTATAAAGTATATAAGAGTTTATGACACACACCCAAAAAAAGGGTTTCCTCCACCATTTTAGGGACTCCTACAGTTATTGAAATGTGACTGCAATATGCCAGTGCAGTATGCATTGAATTATATTTCTCAGCACAATTAGCTCATATGGTAATAATATACCAGGAAAGTACACGTGTCGCCTTTGGGACTTGTTTGTCTCTGAACAAAAGATTCCATTGTGTGTTGAGAGTGGTATTTTTGTCCCTTTTTTTCCCGCTGTGTGTTCTGTTGCTATCTCGCCTCCTCAAGTGAGGAATAATATCGTTATCTGCAGAACTAACCTACCTTACTCGATCAAATTCCGAAACTTATTATTATTTAATTGTACTAATATGGTCCTTGGTTAAATAATATTGAAAACTGAAAAACCCAATATATTAAAAGTATTGAGAAATAAGACTATTTTCTTGGCGCTATAGCGGCGACACTCGAGTAATATGGCAAACCATGCATGCCGCCTCTATGATGGCATTCGAGTGCAAAGGGTTAAGCATGAAATACAAGTTTTACTAGCTTGAAATTTGCACATCTATAGGGGCACACCTAAGTCGCGGTTCATTCTTGACTTCAACTATAGCACGTCACTTTTTAAGATTCATTAAAATGTCGTTGGAAACGTTTGAAAATGAGCTGAACATCCTCTGGTTCAAGTTGTTTAATCATCAGTAACACTATTGTACCCTTTGAATATTGTCATTAGTGCGGATAGTACGCAGTCTTCTTGTTCGAGGAAAGTCAACTACTGATCCTTGCTGTCGAAAACATCCAATAAATTTCCTAGTCGTCAATCTTGTTGGACAGTCTACAAAATAAAGTTCGACCACTGTAGTTTGTTCCTCTGTTGAAAAATTTAATTAAATAAATTAATCTAATTAATAATAATAAAAAAAAATTAACTGATTTGCGACCCAGTAGAATTGAGGTATGCTAATTCAATTTAAGTTGAAAATTGTCTTTTGAAGTTTTGATTTTCTTCATATATGAATAAATTCAAAACATTTTATTCAGCCTTATCCAAAAATGCTTAATTAATTTTACAGATGACTGACAAAGATTGGCCCCAAATTATGAGAGTAAGTCCTCTTTTGAACTGGTCATATCATCAAATTTGGAGTTATCTTCTTGAGAGAAATGTTCCATATTGTAGCCTTTATAATTGTGGGTTAGTATTTTATTTTTATCACCTTTTTATTTTTTATGTGTATGTTCAAACTTATTTTTTAATATTAGAAATTTTGCACTATACAAATAAAATAATACTTATTATTTCTATAACACTGTATTCATAATAAATTCAGCTCCAAGATATTTCTTTCAATTTGCCTGAATGGCAGTACAATGAATTAAAAAACTTGTCTAAAAAGTCAAGCTGGAATCAAACTCTGATTGCCAGAATGGAAAAAGCAAATATGCTAACCATTAGGCCACCAATACTTCTAATGATTTATTACTTATTAATAGTTATTTCATTGCAGATACAATAAAAAAAACTCATTAATGTTTTGAAAGTTGAAGTATTTTTGGTGTACAATTATAAGAATTTTTTTATGATAAATTGAAAATAATGAATGATATTTTTTTTAATAAAATTTTGTTTATAGCAATCCGAGGATATGCACTTTTTTTCATATAAAAATACTTGGAACTTAAATGGCACAAAAAATGCTGGTTGGTTGGAAGAAATTGCTGTGTAGCAATAAGCCCGCCAGATTTAAAATCTTCAATAAAATTAATCATTAGCATTTATCAAATAGTTTTGTATTTAATGACTACATTTGTTTACATAATTATGCACATATAAATTTTCAAAAAAAAATCTTTATTTTTATACCATAAAAACATGATTATGGTGCAAAAATACTTTCTGTTATGTACAAAAATGTTTATTAAGTCTAGTTGAATGGGTTTATTAAGTCTAGTTGAAAGGTAATAAATTTTCCTAAATAATAAAAATGAGAAATGTTTATGAATCCATAATTTCATTATAAAAATATTTCAGATGTTTTAGTTCATTAAGTACATATACTTGTACGTAGTATGGTCCAAAAGTTTCCGGTCATATTATAAAAAAAAAAAAAAAAAGAATATAAAAGAGGCGATAGAATGTAACAATTTTTTTTTCAATATAGTCACCCTATAATTAAAATATTTTTTAGAATGATGGATTAATTTTTTAAAATAATTGAAAACATATTCTAAACTTTTGTTGTCAGAATTGTGTAACACTGTGAAGATTACTTCTTGGCTTTTTTGGGCCGAGGTGATCCTGGACAGCTCATGATACAAAACCATAGTTTCATCCCCCGTAACAAATAGACTCAATTATTTCTTTTTTTTTCCCCATCACATTTTAACACGTCGTCTTGCATTGACACCCATCTTGCACTCACCTTATTTATGCCAAGATGATCATGCAAAATTCAAAGCATTCTAGTTTTGAAAAACCCACACAATGCTGCTATTTTCTTTTATTTAAGTATTCTATCTTATAACACATGCTCTTTTACTAATGCAACTGTTTCTGAAGTGAGTCTCTCTCTGTAGACAGCATCTAAACGTCATTTCATTTCTGCTGTGCTTTTCCCTTCTTTCGAAAGTAACTTGATAACCACCCGATTTTCAATTTTTAACATTTCATAATATAATGAAACAACATGCTTTCTATCGGTTCTCGTTGATGTACTTTTGAGGGTTGAGATATCAAAGTTTAACTAACATCGCCTGACCATCCGTGGGCGCAACTGGTGTGGTATCTATCCATACACGCTCTAACTTGTTCAGTTGGGAAACTTGGGGACTTTAGTAGTATGAGGTTAACCAAAATGACAAGTTTTCATTACTAATATAAAATTGGTATTTACTTTTTGTTTAAAAATTGTTTTATATTTTAGATATACATCTATAGGAAATACAAATAATACAGTTCCGAACCCTACATTAAAGGAATCATCAAATGGTTTTCCTACATATAAACCAGCGTATTTGCTCAAAGATGGTGCTCTAGAACGCCTTGGACGGATAAAGAAGACTACTAATGGAAAATTATAGTATAAAAATATATATTTGAACTTATATAAGCATTTGAAAAAATATGGCTTTGGGACTTAAAACTTACAAATATTTCTCATTTAAAGTATATTCAGGTTCAGGGACTTATTTTATAGAAATTTAATTTCTTTTGTAATTAATTGGTACCTTTTTCATTTTAGTTGATTCAATTTTACCTTTTTTGTTTAAAATATGAACAAAACAAAATGACCTGAAAATAGTGTTATTTTATATTTGTTTTGTTAAATTTTAACTTGTTTTTTATTTTATTGTTTATTTATTTTACTTTTATGTAATACAAAATAATCATAAATTAACATAATGAAACATACATATTGATAAATAATTAATAAACATTGTTAAGTTTTAGATTCAAAATTATTTTATTTTATACATACTTTTTATTGTTAATTAAATGTTAAATAAAATTGTTTTTTATTTTACATTCGACTTTCATTTTATGATTTGGTATTAAATTATCAGTGTCTCATAAATGTCATCACATGCATTTTCAGCTATTCTTTCCCAACTAATCAAATACCTCGAATGCTTTAGGAATTGACTATCGTAGATTTTTTTTAAGTTTTTTCGTAATCCACGAAGGCTACACAAAGAAGATGTTAATTTTCATTACATCTCTGACTCCTTAATTTCCTGTATGTGGTCCTCTTTTAAAACCAGCTTTTTCTTTTTGCTGGTTTTCATATAGAATGGTTTGGTTGCAGCATGTTATGATTTTGATAGCAAAATTTTATAAAATGATGATAGTAAAATAATGAGTAGTTTTTTTTTAGGTTTTCCTGATCTTTATGAAAAAGAAGGACATTTGTGTTCTTCCAATCTTTTGGAATATATTAGTTGTGAAGACAAGATGTGAGAGAGTATGTTATGCCTACTTCTATCAAGTTTTTTTTAATATCTATTGAAGGTTACCTGGAGTTTTTCCAATGAAATTTGACCTAATTTAAAAAATTTCAAACCGTCAATTTCGTAGTTGATTAACCCCAGTAATTTGTAATCATTTTCAGATCATCTTGCCATAAATTAATTCATTTGTATGTCACATAATTGGAAAATTTTGAAGAAAAAGTTGCAGAAAATTATCTAACCGCGCATCTTTTAGCCCGTGCCTGTCCATGTGGAGTCTCCTTTATGTATGTTACGGTACCTGCCGACTACTGTGCCATGTTGTGTGGAACACTTTTATATGTCTCGATCCCCACCGGCGCATACCTTTAGAAAATGGAGAATTCCATATATGTATACCATTTGTTCAAAGCAGCCCGACCGTGGAAATAGTTTCCTAGTTTATCCTCATGATCCATTTTTGGTAATTGTCAAATAAATTGATACTAGAAGTTCTCAAATCAAGTTGTAATAGTTACTCACGCTTAGCCAAGTGATGAATATCTCGTTCGGAGTCTCGGTCCAATGGTAGGACGCCTTACTCCTTCATCGGATAATTTCTGACTGATATGATATTTAATTGGATATTTTGGTTCCTGTTTTAGGAGACGGGGAGGGGCACGCTTAGCATATTTATTAACATCTTTCACTTTTTTATATACGAGGCGTATCCAGAAAGTAAGTGTACTGAGGCTCTCACGACCGGATGGATTTTATTTTCGACATGTTGGCTACACTTCCGTGTAGCCTGACCCTTCCTCTCCGCAACGAGACCGGTTCGAGGTCAGTACGTTGAGAAGTGTCGACGCGACAACACGTTTCGTGAAAAATGTCAACCCAATCTCCCGCCAAGTGCGAAATTTTGTAAAAAGGCAAGAGTTTTTGAGGCGCTGCAAACTCCATGGAGATGAATTTCTTTGCTCCATCGTTACTGGAGATGAAACTTGGGTTGCACACTACACGCCTGAAACCAAAAGGCAGTCTCAACAGTGGCGTTACACCTCTTCACCCTCCGCCAAAAAGTTCAAAACCACAATTTCAGCCAAGAAAATCATGGCATCCGTGTTTTGGGACTGTCAAGGCATAATTTCAATTGAATATATGCCTCAAGGGGAGACCATCAACTCTGCAAGATACTGTGAGACCCTAAAAAAATTGCGGAGGGCGATTCAGAACATGAGGAGAGGCATGCTGACAAAGGGAGTCTGCCTGCTGCATGACAATGCCAGACCACACACGGCCAACGCCACGAAGAAACTGCTTGCCTCGTTTAAATGGGATGTCCTGAACCATCCCGCGCATTCCCCTGACCTAGCACCTTCAGATTACTATCTCTTTACCTCCCTGAAGCTGTACATGGGTGGAAAAAGGTTTTCAACCGACGAGGAGCTAAAGGAGGAGGTGGACGTAGGGGTCAGCGGGAAACTACTTCGAGGAAGGCATCAAAAAGTTGATACCCCGCTTCACCACCTGCATTGAGAGGAATGGCGACTATGTCGAAAAATAGCTTACATATGTACTACGGTAACCACGTAATTTTTTTGTTTAAATAAAAAAAATTGTAACCTACAAAAATTCAGTACACTTACTTTCTGGATATGCCTCGTATTTCACATATTTTACACTAAGTATTTTATAATTTCAAGACCCTCAAGTCATAAATAAATATCTTTAGTCAAATAATTAAAAATTATGTTTTTGCGGAATATGTGAAAATATGGAACTTTTTTCAAGTTTTGTGATTTTTCACGAGTTTTGCCTGTGTTGAAACATTAATAGAATACAATGAATAAAAAAGTATCTTATTTGTTAAGATGAAGTCTATTTCACTAGTTAATTTGGGAAGGCTTTTCCAATTCCATTTTTTTAACACATTATTTTGAAAAATGAGTTTTGTAATGGAAATATTATTTTAGGCATTAATATATAGTGTCTTAAAAATTTTATTTGTTCATTTTTCCCTTAACTTGCTAAAGGTAATTGACGGTAGACATAAATACTGGATTCCCATTTGATCGTCGCCATCCACAAGCTGCCCATGAGCTTGGTTGACTAAGGGCGTACTGTAGCGTAGCACACTTGTGATACGAAAGGACATATTTACATTTTTTTGACAATTCAGATTGTTAAGTAGCCTGCCTGTAGTTTCTTTTGCCATTGTTTGATCATTATGCAATTCACACAAACAAGTTTGCAATAAGGCTATGGCCAAGAAGTAAGGAGGCTTAAGGATTAAACTTCACAAAGTGGTTGTGAGTGCGCTCCGAGAATTCTTTATATTTCAGCTCTATATAACACAATAATATCTCAGACTCATGTTCCATACTCAATAAGTGAAGGAAAAAACCTCCTTTATGTTCAAAATCTTTATTATATTTATTCCAATTGTTTATTCATTACGAAAAATAATATGATAACATTCTCACAGACAAAAATATTACGTATAATTTTTCTCAGATTTGAAACAAATAATAATTAAAATTTGATGTTATGCACAATATTTTAAATAACATGCACGAGGGTGTGGGCTGAAAAACTCTCCCTCTATACCTCATTGTATATTGTCAGAATATTTTCAAATAACATATTTTTTAAGTTGGACAATTTTCATTTCTCTGTATTTTTGTTACTTACATATGTTATGTATACCATATATTGAGAAACGTCAAAATCGATGCCTCACTCGAGAGTGAAAATATTGACGAAAATTGTTTGAAGACATGTCGTTTAGTAAATATGCATTAAGCTATACTTTAAAAAAAATATATTAGACATTCTGGCCTGAGTAAAACTAGTTATTTTTATAAAAAAATTGCCTGTGTCCCATCTATTAAAGCAATCTGTGATGACAGCCCTTGTAGCAACAGAAATTTGCACTGGTGCATTACCACGCAATAGTCTCACGCCTCGTGATAGCATTCCTCAACGTTTGGTTTTTATGACATCCTAGAATTTGTACATTCATGACGCATAATACTCTCCATTAACCGTAGTATTTCTCTCTTCAAAGTCAATTAGTAGAATGCCCAAACAATCCTGAAATTGTTGCCATTGTAATATTTCGGCCTTGTGTAACTTTGGCTTTTTTGGGCCATGGTGATCTCGAATGATCCACTCCATCCAGTCCCTTTTCAGCAAAGAATCATGGTACAAAACAATAGTTTGAACCCCCGCGCTAATTGACTCTTTTATTTCTTTTTCCCCATTGCAGAGCATTGAAAATTCATTGCAACATTCAACACGAAGACAATTGATGGCAAAATTTTGTCACTTACTTTGGGCTAACTTTATTTATACCAAGATGATGGTGCAAAATTGGAAGCATTGTGGTTTTAAAAAGCCAATATGCTGCTATTTCTTTTGATTTCAATCTTATATCTTACAACACTTTCTCTTGCCCTAATGCAACTGTTTCTGGAGTGAGTGCTTCTACTGGTCTACCCTGGCGATGGTCATCTTCAATTTATTCTCTGTGAAAGTGAAACTGTTAAGCCCAATTTTTCACTATGGAATATGGTGGAGAAGATTCTCTATAGACAGCATCTTAATGTCGTTTAATTTTTAATGTTAATTATAAATCGGACACATATTATTTATATACTCGTAGATTTACCTAGGCGTAATTTTAAGTATCATTATGTTACTTTTCTTTGCTGTTATATTTGATTGAAAAAAATATTTACGCAATAAGTCAAAGAAATTTTCAAATCTTATCTCAATTTCACGAGTCAAATAAAAAATTTATTTTAGTCTTGATATTTGATTAATTAGAAAATTTTCGACATTTTTTATGTTTTGGTTGTATATTATGTCATATATAGTATTTTCAATGCCTTGAGGTATATTTTTTGGATATTTTCGATATTTTTGACATTTTTAGAAGTTTTTCTTTAATAACGGTCGTGAACTCCAGTATGAAAACAAATCCTATATCCTATGTTATATTTGCATTAATCGAGTTCTGGACCAGACGATAAATAAGTAAAAATGTTCATAGTAAATATACTAAAAAAAAGTTGGAAAATTCCTTGTAACGTAACAGTTTACTTCGTAAAATTATATTTATTTCTTATTTTTAATATGTTACAAAATTCAAAGTATGCAATATTATTTTGAAAATTATATCATAAATTTAAATCACATTAAAAAGACGTGAAGGTTTTGTTTCAAGAAAAAGAACTTGGTGTTTCATATACATAAAGGATCCAATAATGAATGAACGACGACCTCGTGGAGGTCGTCGTCGCGATATCAAGAACGACAGGAACCTGAAAGTGGAGCAGGCTCCAAATGTAAATCCTTTAGTTTGCAATAATCCTAGACGTAAAGGCCGGCTATTCCACTGTATCTATAGTCGAAGCCCTAGACGTCTCCGATATCTAACCTTCTTCAGGGACCCTGCGCTCGTAAATAGACTTTCTTTGTTAAACCGCTTGGAACTTGATTTTCAGTATTTTATTTAAATTTAATCTGTATTTCAATGTTATTAATAAATTATGTAATTCACCGTTTATTTATTTGATTGCTGACACTCACATCATTACTCCATATAACGAATAATCTCAAAGATAATTTCTGTACAAATAACCATGAAATATTAAGTTCTATCCCACTGAAAATTTTATCCAACGACAAACTTTGCGAGCGCAATTATAATCGAAGCTAGAGTACCAGCCTTAAATTTTTTTTAATATTATAGCAACTTTCATGTTCTGCTCCGCCATTTTGGTAAAAAGTCGCCTTTGTGGTGCAGTGTCCCTAACCTCAATTCTGAGCGAAGTTATTTTACCAAGTGTGGTACTAAATCGGACGCTTCATTGGAAGACGATTTTCCATTTATTTTGAGAATTGTAATAAAACAATTCTTAAAAAATCTAAAAGGTGAGTTACTAAGCAATCGAATGTAATATGCACGTAAATTTCAGTTAATTTGAAACGTCATCGAAAATCTTATTTTTCTGAAATAAGTTTACGGCTATCATGTTTTTCGTTAATTTTATTTTGTAATTTATATTTATTATTGAGTAATTCAATACTGACGTGATTTTATTCATATTCCGACGTAAAGTAGCGATCTTTCTGTGTTCTATTGTGAAGTCAAACTTTGTTTCAGTATGGCGTGATAAAAGAAAAAGGATTTATCAAATAAAGAAATAAACGTCGAATATTGTCGCATCTTCAATTGAAAAACTTATTAAACATGAGTAACGCAGTTTTCGAGCAATTTAAATCCACTTGGCTTACGACTTTGTTTAGCGGTGTACTATTCCTGGCTGTCACATACCTTCTCTTCTGGAATGAACGCCAAGCGATATTAAATACGCAGTCCTTGGAAGAAGCCTCAACTTCTGTCGTCACGATTGATCCTTATTATACAATATCCAAATTGGAATATGAAGGGAAACTTGTGCATCTTATTGGTCCAATAGATATTATGGAACCGTTGACTGAGCCAGATTATAATATTCAAGTGATGTCTGTGAAACTGAGGAAGAGAGTTCAAATGTATCAATGGATTGAAGAAGCCCGCGAACGAGATGAATTTGGAGACACTCTGGAATCAAATCCTGACATTAACACTTACTCTTATCATAAAGATTGGAGGGATTATGTTGTCGATTCCAGTTTATTTTACATTACACCGGGTCACCATAATCCAAAAGAAATGCCAATGTCTGGACAAACATATATAGCTGAAAATGTTAAAATTGGGTGGGTATTTTTAGGCCCCGATGTGAAAAGGAAATTTTCTGATTTTTACGACATTACATCTGATGAACGTCCAGAGAGGCGCGATATCAAACTGCATTCTGGAGCATATTATCATGCTGCTGATTCTTTAGTACACGAAATTGGTGATTTGAGAGTTATTTTTTCTTATGCTGGAAGACAAGATGATGAATATTCCGTCATCGGGCTTTTAAAGCATACAACAATTCAGCCGTATGTGACTTCAAATCAAGAACCGTTGGTGTTACTACGCAAAGGCAGACATTCCGCTACTGATATGCTTAGTTTGGAATTCAGAGAGTCAGGACTCTTGTCCTGGAGATATAGGGCTGTGGGCTGGTTCCAAATGTTTGCTGCTGCCATGAGCTTACATCCAGGATGGTTTTCTTTGTTCGCTAACTCTCAGTGGGCTTCACCAAAACTTCGTTCCCATGGGCGTTTTAAAAGTAATCTTATGTTTGCCACATGTGCTACACTTATAATTATTTCCTTGGCATGGACTCTATATGCACCAATATTTTCATTCACTCTTTTTGTAGCAGCATGTTCACCAATGATTTATTTTTCTAATATATATCAAAAGCAGACACCTGGTATGAATAGTTCAAATCAGCCTTATGATAAACATGGATAAATAAATGTTCGAACTTGGAAAGTGAAGATAAATACGAATAAAAAAAATTATAATTCTAGTCGGTTTGAGTAAAATTTCAGTCAGTGTGAATAAAATAAATTGTTTGATTGTAAAATAAATTTAATACTTAAAACTCATTAATATTTTATGGTATTTCATTTCTATGCAACCTCATCCCATACTTAACACAAATATTGTATTATTATTCTTTGATTATATTTAAATTAATGCACATTCTATTGATAAATGGGCGGATGATGATGTGAGAGTGAACAGGAAGAAGATGAGTGTATGAGGTGCAGATAAGGCGAGGTGGAAGACCATGAGAAAAGCCTACGAGTGTTCAGTATTGAAGCGAACAGATTAATGATGATTGAAAACAATTATATTTTTATCATCATTAATTTATTCTTTTATCATTAATAGGATATATAATTTCAACTGCCAATAACATAGTTTAGAGTTAATTTATTACCTAATCTACACAAAAAACTGTTTGTATTATATGGTTAACAGAACTTATAAAAATAAAGTGACGAGAGCATAAAGTGAAATTTACTACGTATATGCAACTTGAAATCTTGGAGTATAAAATCAAGTTGTGAGCTTGTTTTCAACTCTCTTCACATAATTGTTTTAATATTGTCCTTACTTTTAATTTTAAGGGCGTCGTCAAGTTGGTAATGTTTGACTATTTATTATTATAGCAGAAGAATTATAAATTTCAAGTTTGTCCAAGATGAAGCAAAATTTCACAATCAAAATAGCCTATTAATTTTTAAATTGTTTACTTTTGTTACACATTGGAGTGAGTGTTGACTTGAATGTTAAAGTTTTGAAAATTGTTTCACAAATTCTATATGTTGTAATTTGTTTAGTCAAACACTGTTTATTCCACTTTATAGTGTTTGACTAAACAAATTACAATGTCTTTAAACCTCTACAGTGTTAATGCCTTAACTATAAATAATATATAAAATTCTATATGGTTTTTGTGAATATAACAATGGACACAATTTTAGCAGGAACTACTTCAATACCAGACCAAGAACCATTCAAGCCTCTATAGATCATAAATTCACCTCATAACTGTCTCTTTTAATTTCTCTTGATATATCCTTTATTCTTGACCCGTATGAAATATTTGACAGTGAATTTTCACAAATGAAAACTCGAATAAATGTGAGGTGATAATGGCTTTATATAACATTTAACCCGCCATGATTATATTGGAGAAGAAACTTGTATTAGTTGGAATAATGTAGACCAATACGAGATTCATGTCATATTACATTTTATAGAATGGGATGTCGCTATATATTCAATAAAGTATTTGAATCAACTGTGTAATGTTTGTTAAAATGTATATGGAAATTCAATATGATCTTACAAATTGAAACAGAATTGTACTACGTCAGTATCAAATTCTACAAATTAATGAATTAATAAGATTCTGTGGTTTTGGATAGACTTCCAAAGTGAAAATAGTTACTTTTTTCATATTTACATCTTTTAATGCCTATCCAAATCCTATTAATTGATCTCTCATTGCAAGTGTTACAGGAAGTTAAAGAATTCCGCTATTCAGGTAGTATTTTTTTAGATGATGGAAGAGTTACGAGGGATATTGAACGGTGTATAGCGATAGGGTGAAAACTCAATGAGACACATATACTCAAACCGACCAGTATAAAAATCTGCCGAGATTATAGTCCACAACACTGTTAGTACCAATTTTAATGTATGAGAGTGAAACGTGGACATGGAAAAAGACGGCACTCTGAGATGGTTTCAGCACGTGGAACGAATGAATGAAGACTAACAAAATAAATATATAGTGCAAATGTGAGTGAAAGGCGTGCTAGAGGAAGACCAAGGAAAGTATGGTTGGATCCAGTGTATGATATTTTAAAAGGAAATATAAAAAGTACACAAAATATTTTTAAAGCAAATGTATGAAGTATATGAATGTAGAAGAGCCGAAAGATGTGTATCCCAGTAGGGAGACAGCGTGATGGTATGTATGTTACGTCATTCGTAAATGGCATTTATGTATCATTGAAACCCACAAGTTTCAATAAATAGTTTGAAACTACCACTGCAAATTGTCTATTTCAGATCATGATTGGTTTATTAACATAATTTATGTTGATGTGATTTCAATGTATAGATAAGACTTATACATTGCCTCTTTTTGTGACTTATTTTATTTGTGTTCCCATTTTGAATACACACAAAGTTGATTTGGAAGTGAATAAAAATATGTTTTTTCTTACCACTGGTAGCACCATTTCTTTATGGTTTATATTTATATTGTGGAGAGAAGGTGTGCATGTCCCTTTTCTTTCAAAACACCAAACTGGACGAAGGAAGATAAAATGTAAACACTAAATTTGATCTCCCTATTGCGAAGCCATGAATGGTTAATTGTGAACCATAAAAAAAACGAATAAAGAAATTGATGTCAATAACCTTAAATATTGATATTATATTTTTTTTCTTAAATATTGTATTAATTAAAAATAAAATTACCAGATGCCTGCTGCTGATGAGATAAAATCTTCCTGGGCGGATGAAGTGGAGCTTGATCAGGGTACATTACCAGCACCATCTGAAGTTCAGGAAAATGGACTTAAAATTGTCACTGAATATAAAATTAACGAATATGACAAAAAAGTCAAAATCATCAGGACATACAAAATTGAGAAAAGGATTGTTTCCAAGGTGAGTCTCACATTTTACTCCTTCAGCAAAACCTTTGGAAACCTATGTACTAAGTTTCTAGTAAAATATTAAAGAACCTTTGTTTAATGTACACATTTCAGATTAGAGTATGTACAAAGTATATTCACAATATGTAAACGATGCTTAAAATTGTCCTTATTTCAAAAGTGTAAAATATTAATGAATGAGGTTGTTTATATAGTTTATTTTTTCAGACAATTGCTAAACGTAAAAGTCTTCCAAAATTTGGAGATTCCGTTAATGACAAGCCAGGACCAAATCCTGCTACAACTCTTGTGGCTGAAGATGTTTTCATGCAGTTTATTACATCAAGAGAAGAAAGCACTAGGCCTGAAGATGATAACATGGACGGCTTGAAAGCTATACAAAATAATGCTATATTCAAGTGCCGCACCTGTCAAGGCGATCACTGGACTGTCAGCTGTCCATTTAAATATTTAGCTTCTGCTAAACCAGATCTTAGTAAGTTTTATGCAAATTATATATAAAAAAACTGTATGAAGGAAATTGAAAGCGTGGATGTGTGAATTTTTCAAGACAGGGTACACACACTCAAACTGTAGAAAGGTGGTAATAGTTCCTCTAAACAAAGAAAAGAGGTCCAAGATGGGATATGAAAGGAAAACACTTTGGAAGTGTTCATTAAAGTTGTGCATAAGATAATGCAAAAGTTGCTTTTTTGGAAGGGCAAGGATATACATATCAGATTTTGTCTCTTCGACTGCTCACCAAAAAATGCACGAGTGAAATGAAAAAAATGTTCTGTGCATTTATGGTTCTAGAAAAAGTGCTATCAGGTAAACATATCAATCATGTCCCTGTTTGAGGAAAGTATGGCAGGTGTGAGTGTGAATAAATTATTGAATGGTTTTGTGTCAAGAAAAGGTGTGTAATGTCTTGTGTACACAAAAACCAATATAAATAATTAAGAACTATAAAGAATGAAATGAGAGATGTTAAAATATCAGACTTTAAAAGTAGACTGAATCTATATAAATAAAAATGTAAATGTTCGTTAATAGAAAATCTCTAATCTCCGAAAGTTCTTCACCGATTGCTTTGAAATTTTGACAAAAGGTTGCATTCGTAGACAAGCATGTTTATATATATATATTTTTATATACGGTTGTATATAAAAAAGTATATAAAACAGACGAAATAATGGGAGCGCCCCCTGCAGCAACACACGCAAACTAAACAATTCTCATTATCAGGTTATGTCACATTGCATTTTCGACGTTTCGGATTCTTTCATTTAGTTTTTTAACTGTTTTTTATTTTTCTTAAATATTAAATAATTAAATAATAAATATTAAATATCTATATAAATAAAAATGTAAATGTTTGTTAATTAAAAATCTCCAATCTTCGAAAGTTCTTCACTGATTGCTTTAAAATTTTGACAGTTTCATTTTGATTTCGAATATTAAATAAGAAATATTAAATATTTAATAATAAATATTTAAATAATAAATATAAAATTTTCAAATACGTTTATTGAAAAATAGCGCCATCTGTTTGGATGTAAAAGCAACAAACGATATACTAAATTTTTATCTGCCATTTTGTGCTATGTGCGTCGTAATAATAGCAGCAGTCTTTTTCGTTTTTTTTAAACAGTTTTTCGTATTTTGCTTTCAAATTTTGACAAAAGGTTGCATTTAAACACGCGTATCTTTATATATTCTTTTTTATATACAGTTGTATATAAAAAAGTATATAAAACAGACTATATAATGGGGGCGCCCTCTGTTGAACGTAACGACAACACACACAATATAGATTTCGATTTATTTTCATTTTGATTTCGAATATTAAATATTAAAATTATTAAATAATAAATTTATATAAATAAAAATGTACATGTTAGTATGTTAAAAATCTTAAATCTCCGAAAATTCTTCACCGATTGCTTTGAAATTTTGACAAAAGGTTGCATTCGAATGTGCGCAAGTTCGTGTATTCGTTTTTTAGTTCGTTCAAAGCGCAATGAACTATTATTCATACCGATTAATGATTCGAGAGAATGAAGACAATCACATTTTGAAATGCCGTCAATTGTTTCACCAATACATCGTAGATATATATGCAAAAATCGAATCAGAACGTTTGATATTCATCCGTTTGAATCAGACCAAGCTTCGCTCTGAAGAATACGTTCATTTGCGAGATGCAGTTGTAAATGACAGTAATACAACTAACGTTAGAAGACTAACGATTTTGCCATCTTCATATACAGGCAGTCCACGTCATATGCATGAGTACGCTCAAGATGGAATTGCGTATGTTCGTCACTACGGGCGTTCAGATCTATTCACTACATTCACATGCAATCCAGCTTGGGACGATAAACAACAGCTCTTACTTCCTGACCAATCGCCAGTGGATAGGCATGACATCACAGCACGTGTTTTCAGACAGAAGCTGAAATCGCTGATGGATTTCATGGTAAAACGTGAAGTGTTTGGGTCTGTGCGCTGCTGGATGTACTCAGTGGAATGGCAAAAGAGATGATTGCCACACACACATATACTAATCTGGCTCTATAACAAAATCACTTCAAACGAAATCGACGATGTAATATGCGTTGAAATACCCGATGCCGGCGTCGATAAGAATTTGCATGAAGTTGTGACGAAAAATATGATACATGGACCTTGCGGAACACTGAATTCAAATTCGCCATGCATGATAGATGGAAAATGCTCTAAGCGATATCCTCGAGCATTAGTATCCAACACAGTTACAGGAAACGATGGATATCCTTTATACAGAAGAAGATCAACAGAAGATGGCGGTAAATTAGCAACCATACAAATGCGAAACGGTGACATCGAAGTAGACAACCGTTGGGTTGTTCCATATTCGCTTTTGCTATCAAAAACATACAAAGCGCACATAAACGTGGAATACTGTAACTCCGTTAAATCGATCAAATACATTTGTAAGTACGTGAATAAAGGTAGCGACATGGCAGTTTTTGGCATGCAACCAGAAAGAAGTGATAGGAATGCGGTCATACATATCAATGAAATCGCACGGTATCAGGCTGGAAGATACATAAACAGCAATGAAGCTGTATGTCGAATTCTTTCATTTCCCATACATGAACGAAGTCCAGCTGTTGTTCACTTAGCAGTATATCTAGAAAATGGACAACGCGTTTATTTCACAGCTGCAAATGTGCAACAAATAGCCCTGAATCCACCGGCTACAATGTTAACTGCTTTCTTCACGTTATGTCAAAATGACGTGTTTGCGAAAACACTGCTGTATTCGGAAGTGCCTACGTATTACACATGGAATGCGAGTAGAAAATCATTTGAACGACGCAAACGAGAGCGAGTCGACGGACAACCTGGCATATTCAAAGAAACTACGATAGGCAGACTGTACACCGTGCATCCCGATCAATATGAATGCTTTTTTCTTCGCATGCTGTTGGTAAATGTGCCTGGTCCAACGTCTTTCCAGCAATTGAGAATTGTCAACGGCGTTACACATGCCACTTTCCGCGGTGCATGTCAAGCTCTGAATTTATTGGAGAACGACCGACACTGGGATGTATGCATTAATGACACGTGCAACACGTCACTTCCAAATCAAATTCGTGCATTGTTTGCAATCATATGACCGCCTGCTCTCCTTCATGTCCAACAGAGTTATGTGAGAAATATAAATTGCACATAACTGAAGATATTTTCCGTCGAATACGTGAGGAAAATTCAAATATGAACATGGATTTCTCAGCAGAAATCTACAACGAAGCTTTAATAATGATTGAAGATTTGTGCTTAGAAACAAAGCGAAGAGATACTGCTGGCTCATTAACAAAGTTCTCAATCAATTGGGAATGCCATCACCGAATCGATCTGCTGCTGCTTCGTTCGATGTAGAATTGCGTTGTGAACAAAATTACAACACGGGTGATCTTTTGTCGTATGTGCAATCAAATATTCCTAATTGATCTTGATCAAATAATACAAACTGTCAATAACGGGGTTGGAGAAATCGTCTTCTTAGATGCGCCAGGAGAAACTGGTGAAACGTTCCTAATTAGATTGATTCTGGCAGCAATTCGATCCCAAAATGACATAGCCGTAGCTCTTGCGTCGTCCGGAATACCTGCGACATTGCTACCAGGTGGAAGAACTGCTCATTCCGCTTTGAAATTGCCATTGAACATGCGATTCATTGAAACTCCCATGTGCAACATTTCCAAAGCATCCGGCATGGGAAAAGTATTGCAGAAATGCAAACTTATTGTTTGGGATGAATGCACAATGGCACATAAAAATCGCTCGAGGCTCTTGATCGATCATTGTGAAATTTGCGTGGAAACATCAGACCATTTGGGAACGCATTAATATTGCTTGCAGGAGATTTCAGGCAAACATTACCTGTAATTCCTCGATCGACACCGGCGGACAAAATAAATGCTTGCCTGAAATACTCTTCTTCGTGGCGACACGTTATTTTTTTTGTTTTTTAGTTCGTGTTTTTTCCTTTTTTAATGTTTCGCAATTTTATATGTTTTTGTTATAACTTTCATTCTTCTTTTTCAGTGCAATCAATCTGCTTTAGTTCATCAAAATAATGCCTCGCAGAAGATTAAACTTAGGTCCTCGTACTCGCGGAGCGGAAGCAGTGCGACGAGTAATTTCAAATCAAACTGAGGAAGAACGGGCATCAGCGAACGACCGAAGCAGACAAATAATGGCTCAAATACGTGCCGAGGAAGCAGCAGAGCAACGTGCAGATTTGAGGATGCACGGTTGCGAGCATGGCGATCGTGTTCTGCAGCTTCAGATCTGCTTCGTTCTTAAGGGAATGAACGCGACAGGCTGAGAGTGGCTGAAAGACATCAAAAATATTGTATACCCACAAGCATTGTGAAATTAAACAAATTAGAAACGTATGCTTTCTCTTTTCTTTCTTTTCCATTTAACCAGACAGCCACAGCAACGCATGGCTGGGTACAGCTAGTATGTCATAAATTGTGTATATAAATAACGTTTTCATAATTTGATTATAAAAATGCCGATAAAAAAAATCTTTCCAACACTGGCTGCAAGAATCGGGTAGATTTCATCTGTGTGTGAAAGGATAAGATATTTTCTATTTTTTGGTACCCTGTAGGTACTCCACCATTTCTCTACAACACATTGCATTTATAGCCTCGTCTTCATTTTTCTATAACTCAATGAAGCCCCATGACTTTTATTTAGATTTTTCAAAAATTACACCACAAAAATTTGTTTTTTTCCTCTTAATTCTGTTCAATATTAATCACATTATTTTTCCAAGCCTTAATCCACATGGTAAGTTATTAATGGTCCAATGAACTGAAAGTCAACAACTATATTAAAGAAGTTTACCTTTTACAGGCATGAACACAAGCACTACTGATGCAAGTAAAGGAGCTGCCAGTGCTGGAGCTGGAGGTTCTAGTACTGGAGGCAAATACGTGGCTCCATTCCTACGTGAAGGAGCACGAAGAGATACTGCTGGCTCTGGACCCATGCGACGAGATGACACAGCAGCAATCCGTATCTCAAACCTTTCCGACTCAACCGTGGAAGCTGACCTTGAAGATCTTGTACGAGTTTTCGGACCTGTACAAAAACTGTACCTTGCCAAGGAAAAGGTAAAGAACTAGACCTTGTTTTTTTTTATAGATATGTCTCGTCCAATCATGAAATTAGTTATTATTAGTTGTAAAATTAAACAAAGAATAGTAATTGAAAGAAATTGTTTTCACAGAGATCAGCTGTTTTCCAGTATTATTAATCTTCAGTTGATTGGGTTAATCATTTTTAGACAACTAAAAATCACCCAAGTTTTTGTACAAGTTGCAGAATTTCAAATCAACATAAATAATTCTCGCCGTTTGTATAGTACATTGGTTACAAAACAAAAACCATAGAATAAAAAGTGACACTTCGAGAAGTGACACTTATCATATTGAAAAAATAAAGATGCTCTGAAATATGTTTTGAATATATCATTTTCGTATTTCTGATTGATCTTTTTTTGAGTTTCTGAATATCATTATGTATTTAATTGTATTAATAATTAGTAATGTAAGGAAATACATAAAATAACAGTGGAAAATAATGTATTCATTAAGAAGATATGATTTTATTGTTGAATAGTAAAAATATAAGTTTTTGATTTACTCCTGTTTTTATTGACGGGTTGTTGCTAGTTTAAAATAATATTTCTGTTGATCGACAAAAAAACATTTCTATGTTATCAGAATTGGGATAGCACAAAACCTTTTGAAAATATACAATTTATGGCATATGCTGCTATACTTATTATTTAAAAGAGGAAAAATGTGCAACCTGCAGCCCACAAAGCTCTTTAATATGGCCCGTGGCCATTTCTTAGGATATTTATTGAAACCTCTCAAATATGTTTTTCAAATGAATTTTAAAATAACTCGAATTCTCCATCATCTACTTACATAATTAATAGGAACAAATCGAATCAATAATTAGTTTGGAATAACTTTATTTTTTTTATAAAATTGTTTTCTGTCTCAATGAAATGAATTCATTAATAGCCTTCTAAAAAAGTATAAAAAAATTCATTGCAATACTTTCAATTTTCAACAATACATATACATCCACAGTAAGCTATCATTTATATCAATAATACTCGTATAAAGCAATCAAGATTTCTAACTTGATTTTTAGACGACCCACATCATTATATATTCTTTTTGGTAATAATTGTAATTTTTTAACTTAATCATTTTTATTTCTTTTAGAATACTGGTGTTTGCAAAGGATTTGCTTATATACATTTCAAATTCCGTAATGATGCTGCTAAAGCCATCCAGGTGCTAAATGGACACGGATATGATCATCTCATTCTCGGTGTAGACTGGTCCAAGCCTCCTGCAACTCAGAACTAAATTAACTAATTACATGGAGTACAAGGAACCTAGTATTATTTTTTAAATCAAAATATTTCTACAGTAATTTTTCAAGAGGTTTGATAAAAAGTTTAATACCAGACATTCTTAATACCAGAAATACGTCCTTGTACTTTCAGTTCTCCATTCTTTTATTGGTCATCTTGGAATGTCTCGAGACGAGCTATTTTCTACTCAATAAAATACATAATTTCAGTTATTTCTGTCTATAATAGTATTTTTTTACATTCCCATCATTATTAAAATTCTACTTGAAGTATCACTATCTAAGACTTCATGTAATGATTATGTATTTTTAATTAAATGGCTGAAAAAACATTATTTTTTATTCATACACCATTTCAGACAATATTATACATCTGTATATCACAAAGTGTGAAGTGAATTTTAATAATTCAGGTATGAGATATTAATTGGTAAAATATAAATCCTATTTTTGAAAATTGACCTTACAATTATAAAATACAAAACGAATTTTGTTTTAAACATTTATTTTCAAGGAAAACTTACAAAACATTAGAATAATTATTTTTAATCGAATCAATAAAAATAATTATTTACGTGTTAACATCAAATTAATAAATTTTGTTCTGAAACACTTGTAACAATGTATTTATTTTACATATTTAGCAGGTTTAACCCTACAGTGCGCAATGATGCACATGTGCATCAACCAAAGTTTTTCTAAATATTTTTGTGTTGAGGGGTATAAACAACGACTCACGCGCTGTTACTAATATGATACAATAATCCCCATGCTTTAAAACCACATAGCTTTAATAGAAAACTGTTTTACTGGTCAATTTGGCAGTTGAAGTTTGACTTGTTGCGTATAGATGACTTTTGTGATTTGTTCCAGTTTGAAATCAAATTACATTATTATTGGTGATCAAGGAAAGCTTATTTTTTTTTCTTTTATTCTTTAGCACATATGTGTAAAATAAGTGAAGTAAAATATGTAATTTCATTTATATCATATAATTAACTTACAAATGCGCAGTGATTCATATATGAACCATACTCTTTTTTTTTTTAAATATAAATATATAAAAACAAAAAAAAAATTGTTTCATGTTCCAGTACATATTTAGTGCATAAATATATTTTTATTTTTGAAATAATAAAAAATCACGCATTGTAGAGTTAAAAGAAAATTCAAGATTTCTAGCCTAATTCAATTTAATTTGTATAACAAAGGGGGGGTTACACAGAAAAACTCACTTAAAATATTTTCTTATCTAAAAAGTTCCATTTTTTATCATACGCCTTAGATATTACTCACTTCAGAATTTTGATTGGCTATTTTCCCTTAAAAGTCTTAAAAAGGGTATCACGATATTGCGAAAAATTGAACAAATTTATTTTCACAAAATAATACCGCGTTTAAATAATTTAATGTTTTTCTCCTCATATGAATCATATATCATATAGTTTTTTTAAACTGAAATGATGCTTGTTTTTCAAAGTTTTCGTAGAAAGTCTGCACATGTTGAGTTATCAATAATAAATATTCTTTGTAACTCGAAATGAGTATAGACATAACTTTCTAGCTCATCAAATTACAGACATGAAGTATTGCACAAATAAGAATCTCCGCCAAAGCTTTTTGTATTTTTATTTTGCTTTATTGAGAACATTTTAAAATGTCTAAAAAAATATATAGCAAAAAATAAGTCTAACAAATTGTGCTTACAAAGCAGTTTGCCTAATAGTATCTACAATAACTATAAAAAAAACAGTCAATAGGAAATAATTTCCCTGTCATTTGAGACAACTGACTAGCTAGAAAATTAAATATAAAGTCAACACAACCTAGGTATTTAGGATCACAAAATTAGGAAATATGGTCATACAAATAAAAATTATTAAAATATTAACAACTTATATATAAAGGAAAATGTAAGTTCTTAAACTTACTTAATATTTTAATACAATGAAAACATTTTCGTTGTTGCTCATGTAAATTTTACATAAGACCCAGCTAACATTTATCTTTGTTACATTATATATGCTGAGAACATCAAATTGCTAAGATTAACTAGATACCTATGCACTGGATCGAGTATATCCAGAAAGCCTAACTTTTGTATTTCTTACTTTATTGATTCACCATTTAATCAAATTTGTCTTTACAAAACTCTTCACTATTTTTACACCATTCCCATTTTTTTCTTTCAATTTTGGGACTTGTCCTTGTATGCGTATTGTGGTTCTGTAGTGAAACACTAATACGTAAATCGAATAGAAAGTTTTTTTTTGACAAACCTTATATATCTGAAAAAAACTTAATTTCTAGTCAGTAATATAACGTGTTTCATTCCTGATTTTTTCCCCTTTCCTCTCCACCATCCCTTCCTTTGATTGATATCTCACTTTATGTGTAAAGGATGTTCGGGTGATTGTCTTTGTGTGGTTTGTGGGTACATGCACACATATGTGTTCATGGATTTTGTGGGGATGGATAGTCATTTGAATGTTTTTGTGCAATCACGTAACTTGCTTAATTTACTTTTGTCTGGTTGGTTGGAAGAGATTGCCGCCTGGCAATAAGCCCGCCAGATTGTATTTGCAATTAAAGTATTAAATAATATATATATCTAAGTTTTTACAAGTATGAGCATCCCTAAAATTTTATTTCAAACAAGATGATACAAAAAATTGCTTAGGAACCTGTACAACATCCCGCAAAAGGCATTCCAGGATGCGCATCAAACCAAAAAAAATATTAATAGTAAATATATAGTGGAGGAGAATACTTTGATGGAGACATGTCTAATAAAATGCTAAGTAAATTAAAACCAAAGGTTTAATTTCTTTTTCAACTGACATTGTATGGTGAAAACATTATTTGCTTATTTTTTTTAAGTGAAAACATTATTTGCTTATTCATCCTGGTGAAAGCGATTGTTTCAATATTTGTAATCAATAAACTATAAGAAATTTCAATCGGCAATAGTTTTGTGTAGTTAATTAGTAAATTTTTTTTCCATATATTTCTTATCCCTTGAAAACCGAATGGAATAAGTTTTGTGCTGTATGAGGATAAGTAGTTCATTGCGGGTTTTGAACTAGCAAACTTCTCATCTAAAATTATTTTATTAAAAATTAGGTTTTTAACATGATCACAAGATCAAGGGTCTTAATATTTAATCACATATTTTTGGCTACCTCAATTTCAAAAGCCTCGAGAAGAAAGGTTGTGGAGCAATCCCTGCCTTTCTCTATAATAGCTCAAGAACTCTTTAAAAATGAGCAATATAAGTGATGGCCGGCCTGGTTATACAATGTCAGTCTGCGTACATTCTGTAGTTGACAGTTGAAGATAATCTAATTTTGTTTTTCTAACCATATATTCAAAATCATAAATATTTGTTAACTTAAATGAGAATGAATAAAATGTGTATTTTATGATGTTTCAACAGATATTGATTTTTATAAATGGTTACCAAGTATTTTTATTTTTCATTGATTACCAGGATAATCAAACATTGTCATTGAATTACCAAAAGCTCTTATTTAAAAATGAGTTAATATATCACACAGGTGCTTAAACATCAATCAAGATTAATTTCATATTAAATATACTTTTTAATTTTCTTGAAAAAAAATCTTCAGGCTTTTACAATTACACGAACACTGAAATAGGATTTATCAAAGGTTTCAGATTTAACATTGTCAAACTTTATTTTAGTATATTTTACGATAAATTACTTTATTATTCCTCTAATTACATTAATTCTCGCTACATGTGTCTCTATCTTCTATCCCAAGGCTCTCTTCAGGTGGAATGATCCCAGTTTGTTACGATATAACCTGTTACAGGAATGAATGTAATTAGTGGAAAAATAAAATAATTTTTATTTAAATATTCACTGAAATACGATTTTATTCTTCATTTCACATGAAATTACGAGTTCAAAAATTCAATTTATGCTTACGAAAACTATTTAACATATATTTATGGACATATTAAATTTCTAGACATGTTTACAAAAATAATGATTAAAATCTGATATTTTATATTCCAAGATATTTATTTTTGATTTTTAATTATTCAAAATGTAAGAATTTACCATTTATTTACATACGGTGATCGCTTCATGTGTGCAAATAATTTTAGGATATGATCATAAATACAAAGTTATTTGTATATACCTATTCTTTATACCTGTGCATTACAATTTTTAAAAAGTTGAATAAAAAATATATTTACGACAAACTGCATATTTTGGAGAACAGGAAGAAAAATTCAAAGCTAAATATTTTAAATTATGGTGATAGATTTGAGGTTTCAAGAGTAAATTTATTACAAATCCACATCATATTTTTCTTCATCACTCGGGATGGTTTCTTCAGTTATATCTTCTACAAAACCAATATCTTTATCTAAATAATAAAAGTAATCTATTCCAGAACAAGTAAGTGCACCGCCAGTGGCAAATCCTAGGATCATGGAAATGATAGGTCTTCTTCCCACAGCGCTCCTAATGATTGCCCATAGCAAAACACTTCCCAAAACATACATAGAACTTCCAAGGAACACCCAAGGAAATCGTCTTCCAGGAGCTGTACCTTGGATATGAGGACGATGCCATAACCATAATGCAGTACCACTAAATGAGCTCAACAAGAGAAAATTGGTTATGTCCCTCCTTGGAAATAATCTGTAACAAAGCAAAAATAAAAATCTGAGTGTGAGTTTAACTTAAGGTATTAATCTTAATTAGACCAAATATGGAGAAAAAAATAGTAGTTTTCTTATGATGACACCATAGGGGATCACTTTTTAATGAAATCAAAAATATGCAAATCCAAATCAAGATACAGGTGGTGAAAAAAATAAGTTTTATTGAAAACTTTTAGCTTATGACTGTTAATAATGTATTACAGATATATTTAGCACATAATATATTTTTTTAACTATATGTTATAATTATATTTATTATCTATACCTTAACTTGTCAGTGTAGTTCTCTTCCTTAACATATTTGTTTTTTAAATGAAAACTACTGCTTGCTTTTAGTAATGAGATAAATTGGCATTTTCAAGGGGGTCCTGTTTCATTATTTACTATTTTATGCCTTCCTGATCTTGAAAGTTGAATAAAATATTTTAGTAGGAAGTATGCCTCAGAAGTCTAATAATTCCTAAATACCCTGCTTTATTGTTTACTATTTAATTTAATTTCTGTTTTTGGAAGTGAATAAAAATAATTTAACACTAAGCATTGAAGATTTCTTAAAATGAACTAGAGATTAATTGTAATATTCTTTGCCTAAAATAAATTAACGAAGTCTTTAATTGGTTTGATTATGGTTAGCAAACCAGATACAGATTATCTTAATAAAAACTATATTTCACAGGAAAAAAAACCTAGTAAATAAGCTAGAAATTCACAATGTCCAAATGCTCCGTTTAAAATGTATGTATAGTGGCTTCTACTATTTAATAACTAATCTTAAGAACTACTAAGGTAATCAAACAAACTATACTAATAATGCTGAAAGAAATCAGAATCTAGAACAAATATTAATTAAATAACATTAGAAACATGGTGCGATAATTTATTATTTTCTGTAATTTCAATCATTCATTAACTACAGTTCAATTCTTCCAACTATACAAGACACTTTGTAATATTTTAAATCAATTGAAGTATATAAATTAACAGGGGCGGCTCGTCTTTAAGGGCAACCGGGGCACTGCCCCACACACATTTCTCCTAATAAAAAAATAATAATTAGCTGAAATATTTTTGAAACGTGTTTTTATTATTGGTATAATTGTAATTATTCTTAGTTTTTCGGAATATTATTTGCACGTAATGATTTATAAATATTTGAAAAAAAAAACGATATTAACTTATTACTGGTGTGAAATATATACGCGCGCGAAGTACGAAATACGATGGACGCATGCAACTAAACGAGTTGCGGCGGGGCAGTCTTGTCTCTGCCGTGGTCACGCGGTCGTTAGCTTCACTTTAGCTGTCGCTATGACGCGAGACCCGATAGTGTTTGGTCAGGTAGTGGAGGAAAAGAGAAAAGTTCCGTATTACCGTATACAGAAGGTGGCTTTTCCTTTGCTGCGTAAAGGTCTGTTTGGGGCAGGAGCACGCCTGCCCCGCGCTGTAATGAACGATGTTTATTTTTTGTTTTTCGTGTTCATGTATTATATTAACAAAATGATTTCCATTTGATTTTGTGAAAAATTCATATTTTTATAATGAGAGTTTTGTTTATTTAATTTTTATTCGTTAATAAAAAATATTTTCATTTGATTTTGTGAAAAATACATGCTTTTTTATAATGATAGTTTTGTTAATGTTAATATGTATGTTAAATAAAAATTATTTTTGTTTAATTTCTCCATAAAAGATTTGATAATTCTTAGTATTTTCTTGGTTTGACCTCACTGTACTAAAATATATACAGTAAATTTTTTTTTAAATAGGGGGGGGGGGCACTTCAGCCACATCATGCCCCACCTGTTTTTAAAGTCACGAGCCGCCCCTGTAAATTAAAACGTTAAAATAGTCAGTTAGATTCATTTTACGACCGCACTGAAAGATGTAATATTTGAGAGATATTTTTCAAGTTGAAGGGTCGCTCTTGATGTGACACTTGAATCACAAAACAATTATCATAAGTGGTAATTTCAATATTATCCAGAAAAGAAAATATATCTGTGAAAAAGTTATAAAATAATCTGAACCTAGGAGGGGAGGGCTTCAATTACGCGATTGTGAATCTATCTAGATCATATACTCAAGATCACTCACCTGACAACTAAGCTTGGATTCATAACATTGATAGACAGAGTTGAATAAGCTATAAGTCCTTGAAGTGGCATATAATAATACAAAACATTATTCCTGGTTAATGGTTTTATTTTAATTTTTTCGATACCGTTCCATGGATCACCCGTGGGGATTGGTGGAAGTCTCATATTCATAATCATAGCTTTAATATTACGGAAATGGCGGTCAACGGCATCCATCGCAACTTATTATAAGAACTAAAATGCGACTATTGAACTATATCACAGTCGTTTCACTGCAAATTGAAAAGACTTGAGTGCATTTTAGCATTTCACAACATTCTTGGCAGATCACTTATATTCTAAATCAGAGATCCAAATTTTATTTTTAAATTTTATTGCCATATTCGAAATCTAGAAAACCCTGACGTCTAAATTGTATGGAATCTCATACACACAGACCGTGGACTCGAATAATTTAGAATAAATATGAAAATAATTTGTATTTTGATTAAATAATAACTTAACAAAATATTTGTGTCGAAAATTCTCAAATAATTATATATTTTGTAATCTAATAAATGATTAATAAATAATCTAATAAAGTTTGAAATGAAAAGTAAGTGTGATACATATGTGAGTAATGAAATTATGGCAAGTTAAATATTTATTTAGATGATGGAAGAATTACGAGAGGTATCGAACGACGTAAAGCGATGGAATACCATATACATATACTCAAATGGGACAATGTCAAATTTGCTAAGATGGTAGTCCACAATTGTATTTTAGCATCATCTTTAATGTATGGGAGTGAAACTTAGACGCGAAGAAAGAATGAAAGGTGCCGAATACATATTATAGAAATGCATGCACTAAGAAGAATACACTAAGAAATTAGTTTTAAAGCTAGTTAATCAATAAATATTGATTTTATATATTTATTATCGAATGAAATAAATGTTTTGTACTATATGAGGGTAACTAGTTCAGTATGAGTTTTGATCTAAAATTATTTGATTACTAATTAGATTTCTAACACGGTCACACCATTAAGGGGTTTAATAAATACCAAGGTATTTATTAATATTTTTGGCTCCCGTACGTCGGTCAATTACGTTGTTGTATTGAGGCATCGAGAGCATGGGAAAATTTGTTCCAATCGGCTCTACCGGTGTTAAATTTTCTGCAGATGGGGTTAATGAATAGAGGGTGAGGTGATGCAAACGTAATGATTATGGGAAGATGATCACTCCCGTGGGGATCAAGCACCACTTTCCACGATATCATAGAAGCTAATGTGGCTAAACATACACTTTGGTGTGATAAATCTATTGCGCTGGAATTTTGATTCGGCGCCGTCAATCGGATAGGTGAGCCGTCATTCAGTAAACAAAGTTCAAAGTCGTCCAGAGTATTCATAAGTTCAGTTTCAAATTTACATGCTCTATGTGATCCCCATAGCATGTGGTGGGAGTTCTTATTCCTAAATAAAATGATAGGATAAGGGAGTGTTGCTATTATATCCCTTAATTGTGAGATGGTGATGGATGACGGATGGTGGATATAAACTGATAGATAAGTAATATTCTGGATTCTTGCAGTGACTGCATTGAAGCTAGCGTCTCGAGAATCCAGAACTACTTGTGTAAATATAATAGATGATAAGATGAAAAGGGCTGTTCTACCTTTTCCATTCGCCTTATCGTCTCGCAGTTTCAGAAGTAACCATCTCGCAGCCTCAGAATACCTTCAGAAGTACCCATATCTCCGAAACGGTGGCCAAAGGCGAGCAAAACTCACCTAACATCAGAAGGAATTCACCCTTGTTACAGGGGAGAATACGACTATTCCATTGCAACATTTTTGACGATAGGTAAGATGTTGTTTAATTTATTTTTAAATATTTAAGTAGGAGATATCGATATAGACCTTCCTTGTATTGCATTTATTTCTTCTAGTGTATTGGTTTCGTAGATAAAATTTTGTAAATTTTTAATTTCGTTTAATATTTCTTTGGCAACATTGGACAGTATATGAGAATTATATAAGAAACAAGAGTGATATAAATGTTTTTTTTTAATGTTGCTGAAATGCTTGTATCAGAAGTAATTGGATTCTAAAGAGAAACCACATACATTAGGAAGGTTTACGTTTGGGCACTATAAGAGCCCTTCAATCTTCTTCTTCATTAAATTTTCGCCCATATGAGGGCGAAAATTATTTGGATTTGGTGGCATTTAACACTTTTACCTTCTAATTCCACCAAACACAGAGCATTGTCTTCCGTCCATAGCGATTTGGCCTTGCAGTCGATGTCACTGGTTTGCTTGGAGTTACCCATGATCTTTTATGCTTAGGATTCTCCAAATAGAGTATATCCATTTTTCATCGCCAGTCACAATTCGATGGAGAAATTATTTTCTTTTGTACCTGGCGAGCAGCATTTTGCAAGTGATTTTTCGGTTTTCCTGTTGTCTTTTTCGGTTTTCATTCAGTTCATGTGGAACCCATTTTCCCACCTTCTGGATCTTTCCCATGTCTTTCGAACTATGGAGACGGCTTCTCGTATCACATTTAATTGATCCGCGAGTTGTTGCGTTTGAGTGTCATCCTCATCCAACAATGCTTGCAATTCGGCGTCTTCAAACTTTCTCGGTGGTCTATCACGTTCTTCGTTTCTCACGTCAAAATCGCCACTTTTGAATTTTTTAAACCACTCAAAGCACTGTGATTTACCAAGAACATGCTCACCATAAGCTTCGACAAGCATTTGATGCGATTCTGCAGCAGTTTTCTTCAAATGGTAACAGAAAATCAATGCTGTCCGCAAATCGTAGTTTTCAAGCACAAAAACAGACATGTTCAACGCTATGAAAACATATGTAGTTGTATTAAACTTGGATTGTTGTGAGTTCATAGTCTTTGACAAATGTATACACAAGAAAAAGGTACCAATGACGCGGTTTGACAGTCACTTCATTGACAACTAGAGACATCTATGAGCGAATTTTGGTTTCATATTTACAGACCTGGTAGTTTCCAGGTTTTTGACTAATTAGCAGAAGGGATATTTTACCTAACCTGGGGGGAGAAAAGGGGACGCAGGGAGTACATGACTGTTTGGAGTGTTTTAATGAATGGTACAGTAGTATGGGCTAGTTTTCTTTGAGGTAACCCTTGATGGCTCCCAGCCCTAAAGTTCCTCGTTCTCCTTTAAATTTTCCATTTCACTTCCATAAAAGACGATACCGGAATGTCTTTTTTGGTCACTAATTCACTATCCGAAGTTATATTTGGAGGTTTAGCAGCAAGGGTTTTGCGTGGAATCATTCTAAATAAATAAAAAAAAAATTAAATGTACGAAATAACAGAGGATAGAAAGAAAAAATATATTTCTGTCCACAATGAAAGTAAACACAAATATGTAAACAATCTAAGAAATAATACAATACATTTATAAATAATGGTAGAGTGAAAGATTATTTTACTTAATTATCTAGATTACACTAAATTTAGTTGAGAAACAAACATGATTTTTTTACTAAAGATTACAGTTTTTTGAAACCGACGACCGTGCCAAAATTTGCTGGTTGCTAATGCAACCAGCAAATTTTGTTTAAAAAATATAATTATTTAAAAAATCACTGCAGGTAGGATAGCGTACAATGTAAACGAGGATGGATACACACACACACATATGTACTTTCCACATTCTTGGGAAATTTAGTTTTCGTGTAGCCAACACTATTGTCTACTGTCAAAGTCAAACTTGTGAAAAGTCCAATCGAGAGGTTTTTACAGAAAGGACGTTTTAAAATGAATTTCTTTAATTTTTCTTAATATTTTTTGACCGTGCGAAAAAAAAACCTTTTTTCCTCCATAAAATAACTCTCGACGGTCCAAAATTGAAATATTTAGAGTTTTATTATCTCGACTGTGAAATTAAATTCATACCACTTGTGCGCTATTGATACAAGTAATTATGGCTTACTCTGCTCAAAATTTGGAACATGCTGTTTCAGTATTTTACTCAAGTGAACACAGTGATAGAGCTGAAGCACATAAATGGTTAACAGCAGCTCAACGATGCCCGGAAGCGTGGAGCTTTGTTTGGGAACTTCTACAATCACAGAAGGTAATCTATAACACTACTGCATTATTTGTAAATTGTTTTATTTTAATATGATATAAATCTTTAGTTACCAATCTAACAAAAAATATCAATTCGGCCAGTAGTTTCATTAAAATAACATAACTTAGTGTTTTCATTTATACATCCCATTTAACTTTAAAAAAACAAGTCATGTTTTGTTACTTAACATTTTTGCTGGGTATGCGACAAGCATCTTCTTGTTATGTTGATGAGTTTCATTTTTCAGAATTCGTGGACACAACTGGCATTTTAGACAAAATTTGTTTGGTATTAATATTCATTTTAAATTATTGTTGCTACTAAATGCTGAAAAATACTACTTCAAAGTTGGGATTTTATGTTAATAAATCTATGCCAACCTCATCCAAGACCATAAGACATCCAGTTTCATTGAAATACCATCACTGTTTGATGATTATATTGTAGGGGTAATTAAAACAATAGTAGAGCTATACGGCATATGATGTTTCCGAAACCGGGTAAAAAACTAACACTCCCCGAAAATCACCGCCCGATCAGCTTACTGCCTACCCTAGGTAAAGTGCTCGAACTACTTATCCTCGATCGCCTATCAAGCGAGATAATCTCGCTTAACATAATTCCAGACACGCAACACGGTTTTCAACCGCGACACTCGACCTCTCATCAACTTCTTCGCGTCGTAGAACACATAGTGACTGGTTACAATAGAAAACAACAAACCACCCTCCTCTCGCTGGACGTGGCGAAAGCCTTCGACACGGTTTGGCACAACGGACTGCTCTTCAAACTACACAAGGCCGGAATCTCTCTCCGCCTCGTGCAGATCATAGCATCCTTTCTAAGCGACCGCACCTTCTCCGTCAAGGTAAGCGGTATAAATTCATCCCACCGCCCCATACAAGCTGGGGTTCCGCAAGGAGCCCTCCTCTCCCCCACTCTCTACAACATATATACCAGCGATATGCTCTCTCTCCAGACCAGCCGATCTATCACCGCACAATACGCGGACGATACGGCTTTTCTTTCGTCCTCTAAACACTCTTGCGATTCCCACTCTCGCATTCAAAATTTTATTCCAAGACTGGAACGCTGGTGTAGAAATTGGAAGGTTAAGATAAACCCTTCCAAGAGTGCAGCAGTCCGTTTTTCTAGAAGACGTCTGGACTTCATCCGACCACTTAAACTTTTCGGCCAGAGCGTTCCGTGGTGCGACAAGGTGAAATACCTCGGCGTCACTCTCGACGCGAAGCTGTCCTGGAAAAAGCACACCACCAACATCACCGGGAGGGCGTACTGCACTCTGAAAGCCCTCACACCACTCTTGGGCAGACACAGTAGGATGTCCCCTCGTATCAAGTTAAACTTGTACAAGGCCATCATACGTCCTCAGATGACGTACGCCATCCCGGTCTGGGGCCATGCGGCCAAAACCCACATGCGTAAACTCCAGGTGTTGCAAAACAAGGCAATGCGCATCATTATGGATGCGCCCTACTTTGTCAGCAACAAACGGCTTCACGAAGACCTAGATCTCCCCACCATCCGAGAATACGCGATCTCTCTGGCCGAGAGGTTCTACAACTCTCTCTCGAGTCACCCGAACCCCCTAATCAGCTCACTCACGGACTACGACGCGAACGCAAATCTCATCCACCCCAGGCCGAAACAAATGCTTCGAACCACCCCCCGACCCCCTATCCGGAACGGTAGGCGACGAATTATGTCCAGTGCACATATATAATAAGTTACTAATATTTTTACTCCCATAATTATTCTATGTACAACTATTTATTCTTAAGTCACAGCGTTCTCCCCCACCCCCATCTTCGTAATATATTTATAAATATTCAAATATCTATGTTTATGTATACATCACTATCCTTTCTCTCTCTGTATTCATATTTATCAACGCTCGTGACATATAAAATATAAGTATATTAACTCGTCCAGTGCTGAGAACACGCGTGGCGTGTCCATGTAAACATCGGCTTCATGCTCAGAACACGCGCGGTGTGTCCATGCCTAAATATTGTTAGTATATTACATCAGCATATGATATTCGTCATTATTTTGGAAGATTCCGTCGCTTCGGGCGTTTGCACATGTGCAACGCATTGTAAAGTTGAGGTTACACCCGCAGTTGTAAATAATATTTTTTCTAGTTCTTATTCCGTTTGTTTTCATTGTGAGACTTGATAATAAAAATAATTGGACTATTTCTCTAGCGCTGTTTTGTGAAAAGGTCACTCACTGCAAGGGATATTTTGTTTATGTGTTCTAGTTATTTTCAATTTTGAATGAGTGACATAGTGAATTGTGAGCAAAAATAAGTGCCTTTTGAAAAATATATTAAAGTAATTGGTGTATACATAGTGATATTTAGTATCATATAAGTTTCTTTTTTGATTTTACGAAAAAAAATACGTTTACCTTGAAAAATGGATCGCCCATCGAGCTCTAAAAGACAAAAGATTGAGGATGATATGGATGATTCATTTAGTGACGTTAGTGATGAGGAATTCACCATCATCAAGGACGATTCTGAATTTGAGTCAGATATTGAAAATGGTGACAATATTCAAATTGAAACTGTTTCACAAACATCTAGAACACCAGATGTTAGCTCTACGCAATGGTCGAATATAAAAAAACAACCAGCCTCTATACCATTTTCAAAAATACCCGGGTTGAAAATTGAGATGTCAAGTAAAGAACCAATAGATTATTTTGATTTGATTTTCAATGAAGATTTGTACAATCTTGTGACAACCCAAACTAATTTGTATGCTGTTGAAGTATTGTCGAAATCAGAAGGTGATACAAGCAGAATCACGCGATGGAAAAATGTCACTAAAGACGAAATGAGGGTGTGGCTGGGTTTACTACTACACACCGGAACAATACGTTTGAACCGGTTGAGTGACTACGGACTACCTATTCAATTTACCGGCATTTTCACAATTCATGTCAAGAGATAGATTTTGCTCATCTTACGGGCACTTCATTTTAACAATAATGAAGATCTGTCGAGCTTGGCAAAAGTCAGGGCATTGATTGATTTTTTCAATCCAAGGATGGAAGTAATTTATGATCCACACAGACAACTATCGATAGATGAATCATTGGTTCTTTGGAGAGGCCGATTGATTTTTCGCCAATATATAAAAGGCAAAAAGGCCAAGTATGGTATAAAACTTTACATGTTAGGGGAATCAAGTGGATTGGCCGTAAAAATAATTGTATATAGTGGATCATCAGATGAAGAGTTAGGTGGCAAAGGCCACACTAATAAAGTCGTTCAGAAATTGCTAGAGGGGAAGACGGGAGCCGGATATTCAGTTTACATGGATAATTTCTATAATAGCGTTCCTCTTACAAAAAATTTATTGAACCAAAACACATATGTCACAGGAACACTACGAGCAAATAGAAAAGAAAACCGATCGATGTTATAAATAAAAAACTAAAGAAAGGAGAAAGTGTGAGTCAGTACACAGAAAATGGTATATGTGTTACCAAATGGAAAGACCGCCGAGAAGTCTTTATGATTTCTTCTGAATTCGATGGGGACCTGTCTGATAGTAAAAACCGACATGGTCAAGGGGTCACCAAACCAAATATGGTAATAAATTACAACAATCATATGGGTGGTATAGACTATCATGACCAGATGTTAGCTTACTACCCATGCAAAAGGAAAACATTATGTTGGTACAAAAAGTTGGCCATTCATCTATTCCAGACGATGTTATTAAATTCTTGGCATTTATACAATGCAGACAATTCACAGAAAATGCCGTTGTATGATTTCAGGCTATTTATAATAAAAAAATTACTAGGTCCACCTCCATCATCAATTCCGAGACAAACAGTACAATCAAAAACCAAGATACATCTGCCGAAGTTTTGTGAAAAAGACACTGATAATAAAATTAAAAGACGCAGATGTAGGCAATGCTGGGATACAGCTAAGAAAAGAAATGCTTCATTATTCTTTTGTCCAGATTGCCCCACACAACCTGGTCTTTGTTTGGATCCTTGTTTCCAACTTTACCACAAATATTAAATTATTTAAAAAAAATTATTGTGTACACCTAATTAGTAAGTATATTTTTCTGTTCGTTTTTATAAAATATTGTTTTTTTTTGTAATATAATGTTGTTCGAAAAATGTCATAAAAACCTCCATTCAATACCATTACGGTATGCGTCAAAATACCGACATCACTCTTATCACACAAAAAAGTCACTCAAGTACGTTTGATAAAAATAAAAAGACTGGGTATCTCATTTTGCGCCGAATTACCAATGGACAAAATAAAAATAACATAAAAATAAACACATTTGAAAAAGGACAAAAAAATATTTGAAAATTTTTAATTTATTTGAGAATAATTTTTACATGTGTAACCCCACCTTTACAGCATGTCCTCGAAACTATACTGAATGAATTTTAAATACCTAGCCAACAATTTTTGAACCGGTGTAAAAGGGGACGATGTATAAATGATATATATAAACAAATTCTATATTTATGAATATATATTTTCTTAAATGTAAAATTTGTTTTACTTCCGTGAAAATATCACGGACTGCAACTATATTGCGCACTCATCGGCTCTCATGGAAATTGTCTCAGCAGTGAAAGAGTTAATATGTAACCTATATGTATCTATAACTTTAATGTATAGTATGTACTAAATTCTATCCCTCCTCTCTATAAAAACTTTTATAACACCCTCACCAAACAACCCAAAAAATAAATTTCCCAAGTCCGTTGAACACGCCCGATGAAGGAGTAAGGTGTCCGAAAATCGGACCGACACTCCGAGCAAATCATCAACTAGAGAGACGGTATATGATAGAAATGTGGTTACTGCAATATTAACCTTTCCCTTCCTGTGTTAAAAAAATCCACACGTTCCGATGCTGTGTATTCAATACACATCAATCCACATGTAAAAATGAACGATTTAAAATTGGAAAAATGAGAATATTCATAAGCCAATAGCTTAAATTAATTAAATTTGAAGTCAAAAGGGATAATAATTGAAATTTAATTGCTGAAAACATGAAAAAAACATCAGTCGACATTCACAAAACGGGCGAAGAGACCACCTCAAATGGATGCCTGAGAACTACTGAAGCAAGAGAAGCGAGCAAACTGAGATTCTATTTCTTGCGTTCCCATATACCGAAGTAGAGTGAGAGTGAGACATGAATAGCGTCGCTTCCTCACCCATAGCGTTTTTTTAGAATGAATATACCTATGTCACACACTGGCACACGATTGATTGTATTGGTGAATTTATTCCCGATTTTCACAAAATATCTCTGATGTGGCTGATAAGTGCTAATTGTTACTAATATTATTTTTTCATTCAATGCGTAAATGGGGGTTTTGCACAGTGCGGGGTTTGAACGAGCAACCTTCTTCACAGAAGTCCAGAGTGTTATCGCATATTACGGAGGAATACCTAAAATCTGAACCCAGTATTTATTATATTCATAGAGATATTAAAGTTTTTAGAAGCAATGTGTATTAGTTACACATCACAGGGAAGGAAGGGTTAATGATTCAATATGATTGTGTAATGAAAAGTTAAAAAATAATAAATATTTGTTTTGAAATAATGCTGAATTTTCTAGATAAACTATACGAATTTACATAGTTTTGTAGCTATTATAAATATCATTATATTCTCATTTATCTTTTTGGGTATTGTTTACAATGAGCACAGATTTCCACATATCTCAATCTTTGACCAACTTTTCTTCCTTCACTTAGCTCCTAGCCTCCACATACAATTCCTCCAACTCAGTGGTCTTCTTTCTTCTGGGCATGTCTTGAAAATTGTATAAAGAGTTGTTGATTTTGGCATTTATATATTATGCTACAGCTATTACAGCTCAGTTTGCTTTATTTTGGGGTTTTGAAACACTTTTCGGTAGTTTTTTGGCTTTTAAATTTTTTACTTTATATACAAGTGATATTTTTTGTTACAGGGTACAGAAATTCAGTTCTTTGCAGCAACAACACTTCATACAAAATTGCAAAGATGTTGGGCAGAGGTTCCACCAGATAAATATGACGAGTTAAAAAATAGAATTTTAGAAGCTATTGCTATGTTTTCTCGGGGACCTAAGATCGTTCTTAATAGGCTTTGTATAAGTGTAAGTATAAAACTTGTATATTAAAAATGTTGACTTAACCCTTTCCGGTCCACAAAAAAAAAAAAATGTTCCATCAGGTCCACAAAAGATTTACAGAATTACAGGGTAAAGCAATACATCCAGGTTGTTTTTAATAAAACTATATTTATGTTCACAAGGTTGTTTTTAATAAAACTATATTTATGTTCACAAGAAAAAAAAAATTGGAAGAGATTTCCACATGGTAATAAACTCGCCAGGTCAAAAAAAAAAAAAAAAATGTCGAATGACATTCGACATAGGACTCACTGGAATAAAGTCGATGTCGAATGACATTCGACATAGGACCGGAAAGGGTTAATTATTCAATTGGTTCCTTTCACATTTTATTGTCTTTTCACACCAAAATAAACGCAAAAATTAGAAACATGATAAAATTTTATCTATTATTTTCTGTCAGTAATATCTTGACAAATCAAAATGTAGGCTGTAAATAACCTATTGAATAACTTTTTAATGCTTAACTGATTGTATTTGTTATAAATCAGATTAAACAGCACATAAATTAGCTATTTTATTGATTTTCATACCTTTTTGGATATGGTTTGAAATTTTATTCAATAATAATATTTAATATTCATTTTGAATTACAGCTTGCTGCTTTCTTGCTTCAACAAGGTGGACGAGGTATATTAGAGACAGTTGAGCCCCTCCTTTCTTCAGAGAATGCTACAATTATTCTTGAGATTCTTTCTGTTATTCCGGAAGAGGTAATTATTCATTCAATGTTAACAAAAAAATCTTCAAGGATAGAGCCGAAAATTGGAACAGTTATTCCCTTGCAGTTTCATCAGATGTATATTTAAACTATTTGCAATGTTGTGATTTATTGATATGGGACGACCTCCGTGGCCTGGTGGTAAGACACTTGTCTGCCGATCCGGAGGTTGCGGATTCGATCCCCGCTGGAACCCAGATTTTTTTAAATAGGATTCCAGTCTGGTTAACACTTAGGGCCTATAAAAACATCTTTCTGGTTGGTTGGAAGAGATTGCCACATGGCAATAAAACTCACCAGATTAAAAAAAAAAAATAGTTAAAAAGTTAGTTCAGAATAGTTAATAAATAAATAGTTAGTTCAGAAAACTTAAATTAAATTCAAATTGCTGTGGGGACTCCAGGAACTTATGTGGAAAAATAGGTATTAAACCTTTCCCTCATAGTTTGTCAATTTGTCTTGAGCTTTTCATGTTATACTGTGGATATCTGGTTTATACACGTATGAATGAAAATATTTACCCTTTTACAAAAATATCAGGTGTACAAATAAGCCGCCGCCGTTTGACAAAAGTTGGCACCACCAGTAAGTTATGGTTAAAATTATCAGATGTAAAACGTCATTGTCGTAAGGTTGGACATCTGTCAACAACATAATCTTGATATATTAGTGAATTTTTATCAGTATAATATATTCTTTTGTGTGCGAAAATGTCAAGTTTTGAGCCGAATAAGCGTCATTTGCGGGAACTTTTGATTTATTTCTTCAATTTGAAGAAATCTGCAGCTGAGGCGCATCTATTGCTCGTAGAAGCATATGGTGAGGCTGCCTTAAGTGAGAGAAGTTGTCGTGAGTGGTTTCAAAAGTTTAAGAACGGTGAGTTTAATATCGAAGACAAAGAACGACGACAAAGACGCGGAATTGGAAGTATTATTGGATCAAGATTCGTGCCAAATGCAAGAAAAACTTGCACTTACATTAGGAGTGATTCAACAAGCAATTTCACATAGGTTGAAATCATTGGGATTGATTAAAAAACAAGGAAATTGGGTTCCATATGAACTGACACTGAGAAATGTTGAACGCCGATTTTCCACATGTGAAATGCTGCTTGCCAGGCATAAACGAAAGGGTTTTCTGCACCGTATAGTCACTTGTGATGAAAAATGGATCCACTATGATAATTCAAGAAGGAAGAAATCATGGGAACCCCCTGGCCATGCTTCAATATCTACGGCTAAGCCAAATGGTGTCGTGTATTATGAGTTGCTCAATGCGAACTAAACCTTTGCTGAGGCTGTCTACCGAACACAATTGATGAGATTGAGTCGAGCACTCAAGGAAAAGCGCGCCCACTACAACTCCAGACACGACAAAATTATTCTCCTGCGTGATAATGCTCGTCCACATGTTGCGGCGCCGGTCAAAACCTATTTGGAAACACTCAATTGGGAAGTTTTACCCCAGCCGCCGTATTCACCAGACATTGCTCCTTCTGATTTCCACTTGTTTCGATCGATGACGCATGGCCTGTCTGAGCAGCATTTCACATCATATTAAGATACCAAAAATTGGGTCGATTCGTGGATAGCCTCAAAAGATGAAGCATTCTTCCGATGCGGTATCCGTATGCTGCCAGAAAGATGGGAAAAAGTAGTGGCAAGCGATGGGCAATACTTCGAATAAAACACGAGGTTCGGTACTTTCACAATAAATGCCCAATTTTTTGATAAAAAACAGCGGAAACTTATTTGTACACCTACTATATTATTTTTTTGTAACAAATGTTTCCACACGTTTAATTTTCTTGTTTTATTTTTTAATCTCGAATCATTTTATTAAATATTTCTGACTACGAAAAAAATCTTTACAAAGTTCATGGCTGATTTTGATGTAGTCCATCTTGAATGTATAGAATTCTCAATTTTTGGGTTATACAAAAATTAAATTTTATTTGTCAAATTCTGTTTGAAAAATATGTTAAAAGATATAACTCTAATAAATTGATTATAAAATTGGCAAAAAAATAGTTTCTTGAATTACCAAAAAATCTTGTTAATACTTATCACAAAACAACTCTTATAAATAGTCTTAATGCATAAGACTAGACATAATAATAAACTCTTACCATATATTCATAGTTTCTAAGTACCGCAAAATACAATATCTCAATAACTTTGTGCTTGAACCAAATACCATCCATTACAAGTCAAGTGGAAGGCAAGCTTGAACCAAATACCATCCATTACAAGTCAAGATGGTAGAAGAGCTATGGACAATCTTAACTGGACAATGTTGAGAATGGAGAAGTTGTTCAGAATGATGGGATACAGGTTCCAGTTTACTGGAATGTTGGAAGCAGTTTGTGGAAGCACCCCTGAAGATGGGCATAGCGTCCAAAGAAGTAAAAAGTTTATAGTCTAAGGCCCAAGTTCATAGTTCGATCTTACCACTAAATACTAAATCTTAACTATTTTATTACAGAAGAAATTAGTATTTAAAGTTAAATTTGTTATACCTTCTTTAAATCAAAGGAGTCACATGGTTTCATTATCTCACTTTAAATTTTATACCGTATGAAGTCTGACTGAATAAAAATCTCGAAATTTTAAGGTTAGAAATTAGTATTTAGTATTTAGGCTGGCCTATGAATTCAGGTCTAAATGTTGTGCAAATTTCTTATTTTTAAATGTTAATAATAGAGCCCATATGTTTCTCATTTATGCTAATTACATATAACACATACCTCCGTAGCCTAGTTGGTAAGATGCTTGTCTCCCAACCCGGAGGTTGCGGGTTTAAATCCTGCTGGAATCTAGATTTTTTTTAAAGGGATTCTAGTCTGGTTTTCACTTAAGGCCTCCTAAACATCTTTCTGATTGGTTGGAAGAGATTGCCACATGGTTATAAGTTAGCCAGGTTGTATTGTTTGCAACGAAAGTGTAATACAATACAATAATTGGAATATACACATATATTGTCATATTTAAAATTCTTATATTTTTCTTCCAGTTCAATAGTATGACAATGTCAGCAAATAATAGATCTGTGGTTAGATACAATCTTCAACAACTCACTCCTCAGATTTTGGAATTAGTGACGAAGCATCTTCATCTAGACTCCCAAAGGTATTTTTTTATAATGAAATACATTTTGATTTTTTAAACATTTTCAAATCTTGGCTAAAAACCCAAGTCATTGCTTTTTTTGAGAATACCTATATACCAATGCCATTTGGGACCTTACAAATAATTATGCCGCAATGTAATTTTTTTATTTTGATAATGTACTCAATTCCAATCTATGCCAGTTGTGGTTAGTGAGAATATTCATAATAGTAGCCAGTTGTGCTACATATTTGTAACAAACTGTTCAATGCCAATATTAATTAAATATATTAACTACGAGCATAAAAAAATTATTTCATTTTGCTTAATTCAGAAAAATGTTGTTAGTATAATTATTTTTAAATGTTTTTGTTTGCCATCACCAAAATGTTGTATAAATTACATGTGCAAAATCGTATTCAGAGATAGACAGCCTTTCACTATTTACTACTTTAAAAGCTTGTGCACTAAAATCACACTTCTACAGAAGAGTGTCTTAGACAATATACGGCGCTTAAATAATTTAATTATTAGTAATATTTTTTATATTGGTTATATAAAAGATTATAATTTTTATTCTTATTACGTCACAAAATAATAAAATTGACAAAATAAGATTTGGGTTTGATTATTTTTTGACTATGTTTTTGTTCATTGTTTGTTCCATTGTATTCCTATGCTGTTGAATTTCTATTTAAGACCCTTGATGTCGCCTGAAGAATGGTGCCATAGAGTGAATGTGTGGCAGAGCTCGTGTCAGTGTGCCTCGGCTTGGCTGGAACTAGGAGGAGCTGTCCCTGAACAGTGTGCATCTGTCCTGACTGCAGCATTACAAGTTTTGCATGCAGTTTATTGGTAACTAATATTTTCTCATATAGCTGAACCCCTCATTTAAAAAAAGCTTGAAAGTCTTAGATACTGCTATGGTGTTTGGCGTACAGTGAAATAAAATAAAATGTCTATGACACATTTTTCAATAACATTGTACATAATAATTTAACTCAAATATATGATGTGAAAATGTTATATTTTCTGACTTAAGTATTTTTACTGTAACATGGAGATAATTTTTGAAAACAAACTTTTAGAGCTATAGGATGCAAAATAATTTATGAAAACTTCTAAAATGTTCTTTGTTTCATAATTTTCATTTAAATTTGTAATTATTATATAATTTAGATAAAAAAAGACAACCTTTCAGGGGGCAGCAGGAACAGGGGGTGCTTCAGCATGATATTCAAATTGGCAACCTTTTACTCCAAACGATAATGTGTTTCTTGCACAGCAAACCATCTTTTCACTAATAATATATCAAATATATTGCAGGGGTCAATCACCATGTGGAGTTGAAGAAAGGAGAGAGCTGTCTTCATTAGAATTCGAAGCATGCGAAAGTGCTTTAAATGTAGCCAATGCAGCACTTACACAACCTGATGCTGGAAAATACTCATTGTCTTGTCAACCACTCATTAGGTTGCTTCTAGATGCTGTTGAACCTCTTCTTCAAGCTGAAGACATTGTGCATTCTTCGAATGATGTGAGTCACTTTAATTAAGAACATTGTTTTATAAAGCTTTAGCAAAATTATCAATTCTAATATTGCAGTAAAGTGTACATGTATATTTCTCTATTTGCTTCAAACTAATTAAAAAATCCTCAGTGGGTGAATACTTCAATTTCAAAATTTTGTTTGCTAAATTCCAAAATAAGATGAAGGACTTAGGCCGAGGCCACACCAAAGTGCTTCGTTAGGTGCTAAGCTAGGTTTTATGTGACTCATATACTAGGTGACTTCATGCCTGGCGACACCAAAGTGCTACGCACAAATTTATTTGACAGTTGGGAGCGGTTGAGTCAACACACGATGTCACTCTCAAAACTAACCAATTTCATTACAACTTACCATATTTATTTACTTTCTGTGCAACTTCATTCCAAAGTGATTTTATTACAGCTACATTTTTCTATAATTTGCTTGATGGGTTCCACAAAGGCTCCCTTTTATACATAGCTGTCATTAAAACTTCCGCCATCTTGTAAATTAACCAACACGTCTGTTCGCTAGGAGATTCACTCGTTGACTAATCATCATGCAACGTGGCGCGAAGCGTGCAGTGTGGCCATTGCGATAGTATGCGGTACGTTGGTTCGCTAGGATATGTCGCCTAACTCGCAACATAGCTCTAAGCATCAAGCGAGGCTCCTACCTGTGTGGCAGAGGCCTTAGTCAATTATTTATTAACTTTTAAACATAGAATAAGTGACAGGCCTGTTTCACTCTATCGAAACTGACTATAATACCCCAAAACAGGCCTGTCACTTTAAGTTTTATGATGTAGATTTTTTCACAATTTGGTTGGAAATAATTAAGTCAAAAATGTATTTCTACAACATTAATACCAATTCAATAAACATTTTAACTTGACCAATTAACGGGGTACCTAGATAGATATTCCCTAGACAAATATTTCTAGCTAATCAGTAAGTGATTATTTGGACAAAATGAAAACTGCCACAATAGATATACATCAATGGAGGACTCCAACTAAGAAGATGTATTGAATTATCTTTGATTTTGCATTTACAACAAATACTTTTTTTCTTTTATTCCTAAGGAAATTTTGATTTCATAAAGTTTCAATGTAATTTTTTAATAAGGAGCTGGTTGCTGCTATATATGGTGTGATAGTCGCAGTTGGTGAATGTCATGCCCAGTGGATATCTTCAGCATTATCTGATGAAGAAGCTTCACTTCAGGGAAGAATGAGAGTAGGAGTTGACGAAAAGCAAGCAAGGATGAAGAGGGAAGCTGGACAATGTGCCAGAGATCTTATGAGACTGATTCTTAGGTGTTCTGATGCTCCAGGTGTCTATCCTACGCAGGAAACACATTCACAGCTAGCATTTGGATTCTGGTATATATTACAAGTAAGTTGATTTATGAGGGTTAATAAATGGAAACTTTCTGTTCAAATGATTTATTTATTTTCATTTTTTTTTAATATCTATGTCATTCTCAAGATTGGTGTATATTGTATCAGGTGTACAAATAAGTCGCCGCCGTTTGACAAAAGTTGGCACCACCAGTAAGTTATGGTTAAAATTGTCAGATGTAAAACGTCATTGTCGTAAGGTTGGACATCTGTCAACAACATAACCTTGAAATATTAGTGAATTTTTATCAGTATAATATATTATTTTGTGTGCGAAAATGTCAAGTTTTCAGCCAAATAAGTGTCATTTGCGGGAACTTTTGATTTACTTCTTCAATTTGAAGAAATCTGCAGCTGAGGCGCATCAATTGCTTGTAGAAGCATATGGTGAGGCTGCCTTAAGTGAGAGAAGTTGTCGTGAGTGGTTTCAAAAGTTTAAGAACGGTGAATTTGACATCGAAGACAAAGAACGTAGCGGAAGGCCGAAAGTGTACGAAGACGCGGAATTGGAAGTATTATTGGATCAAGATTCGTGCCAAACGCGAGAAGATCTTGCACTTACATTAGGAGTGACTCAACAAGCTATTTCACATAGGTTGAAATCATTGGGATTGATTAAAAAACAAGGAAATTGGGTTCCATATGAACTGACACTGAGAAATGTTGAACGCCGATTTTCCACATGTGAAATGCTGCTTGCCAGGCATAAACAAAAGGGTTTTCTGCACCGTATAGTCACTGATGATGAAAATTGGATCCACTATGATAATCCAAAAAGGAAGAAATCATGGGGACCCCCTGGCCATGCTTCAACATCTACGGCTAAGTAAAATATTCATGGAAAAAAACTCTTGTTGTGTATTTGGTGGGATCAGCTTAGTGTTGTGTATTATGAGTTGCTCAAACTGAACGAAACCATTGCTGGGGCTGTCTACCGAACACAATTGATGAGATTGAGTCAAGCGCTCAAGGAAATGCGCACCCACTATTACTCCAGACATGACAAAATTATTCTCCTGATAATGCTCGTCCACATGTTGCGGCGCCGGTCAAAACCTATTTGGAAACACTCAATTGGGAAGTTTTACCCCACCCGCCGTATTCACCAGACATTGCTCCTTCTGATTTCCACTTGTTTCGATCGATGACACATGGCCTGTCTGAGCAGCACTTCACATCATATGAAGATACCAAAAATTGGGTCGATTCGTGGATAGCCTCAAAATATGATGATGATGACCGACGCGGTATCCGTATGCTGCCAGAAAGATGGGAAAAAGTAGTGGCAAGCGATGGGCAATACTTCGAATAAAACATGAGGTTCCGTTCTTTCACAATAAATGCCCAATTTTTTATAAAAAACGGCAACTTATTTGTACACCTAATACATAATTTCAATTCACATCAGATCAATTTTAAATTTACATATTAAACACCTGTTTTGTGTATAAAATTCCGATTTTTATGTTATTCATAGAATTTAAAAAAATAATACACATGTGATGTATTGGAAAATTAATGACTATTTCCGTAAAAATAATACATCAAATAAAATTCTTATTCTTTATGTCAAAATTACTTATTTTTTTAACTGAGATAAAAACCTTCATTAAGTAACTATCAATACTACACATATTGAAGATAGGAAAAAAGGCCTTAGACTATTACATTAATAAAAGTTAAAATATACATAATTAATTTATTTTCCAAGGATGAAGCTTTACGTGATATACCTGATACCATGGGAGAAGGATGTTACAAGAAGATAGCATTACGTAGTTGGTATGAACAATTAGCAAATGCTTTGTTGCGGAAATCCACTCTACTTACACCTCCTGCTGCATACAGTGCTGAGGACGGAGAGCTCATGAGATGCTATCGACAAGATATAGCTGATATACTTGTAAGTATTCTTATTTTTTTCATAGTTGCATCTCAAAAATATATGCAAATATGTTTTTTTATTGAAAAGATTTCTTTTTTATCCTTAGGGTTAAAATATTATTCTATGATAATTTGTTCATGGAGTATATGTAGTAGCTTAGATATGATGGTTGACTTCGTAAAAGTTTCTCCGGAAGTATAAATATCATGTTTATTACTATGTATTGATTATATAAGTTAAGTTTTTAATTGTGTATGTAATTATAACTATTATGTTGCCTGGAAAGTAGTTTTGTATACTCTGGAAGGCCGATTACCACTGATGATGACAAAATTAAGACTCAGGCCAAGAAATACTCTTTGTAGTCCTGCCAAAAATTGCTGCAGCTGGGTTGACATACCTTATCCCACCCGACATATTCACTATTCCATTACCCCTTGATTGCCACTTATTCCGGTCCCTATAGAATTCTCTTAACAGAAAGAACTTCACTTACCTGGAGGGCTGCAAAAATCATCTGGAGTAGTCTTCATCCAGGAAGATGCGAAGTTATGGAAAGATGGAATTTTAAAGGTAGTGGAACAAAATTGGACATACATTACACAATAAAGTCACATCTAAGTCGATATATCTAAAATGGCGGATAAAGTAGTACAGTAAAAGCCTGTTAAAATTCAACGGACCTAATTTCACAAAAAAAATCTAATTATGAATTACAAATCACTAAAAAATCGATTGGAATTAGCGTGGCACTTCCCAACGACTGGGAATATTGTGGCCATTTTTTCTTACTGTAAAGGTAATGCGGTTCTTTTTTAATTGTTTGTTAAATTTCTTACAATAAAAAAATACATGCTATTACAATAAAAAAATACATATTCATGGGCAGCCAACCCGTACAAATAAAAACTACACTATTATTTTCACTTATTTGATTTTGACATGGTCATTTGTTTACAAGTTGTTTTTGTTTGCACACATAATATAAATATGTCAGTAGTTTTTATTTGGCCGCGCACTGGATATTAGCCGCGCACTGGATACTGGTATTACTATTCAAAGTTTTTGACAAATAAATTTACACAGGTGGGAAAAATTATTAAAGGTAAAATAATTAAAAAATCATATTAATTTATATGAAACCCCAATCTTACGATAATAATCTTGAGATATTTTGATATTAAATCTTTGGATTCAGAGGGAGCCCCGAGAATTGGACTGCTCGCAGGCATGTGATACACCGGTCATCCTGCTGGTGGTCTTGCCACCAGGGCCGACTACTATGTGTTGAATTATTAGAATTCTTAAATGCTTTTAGTCGGAAAACATTACAAAATATGTGATTTTTCTAATTAACAGTAGAATTTATTACGAAATGTCGATTTCAGGACATAGAACATGATGGAAAATGTGAATCACAATTTATCGTTCTAATTTACAAATTTTTACTATTATTATTGTAGTGTATTACACTTTTGTTATATATAGTACAATTTAACAGGTTTATTGCCATGTTGCAATTTTTCACAATTAACCAGAAAAATGTTAAAGAACCCTTAAGCGAAAACCAGACAGGAACCATTTTTTTAAATTAATTGGTACAAATAGGAATTAAACATGTAACCTGCAGATCAGAAGATTTACCAACTAGGCCACGGAGTATTATAACTGCCAACAAGCAGTGGAAACTTAAACAACAGTAACTATGGCCATGATTTTGGTGTCGGACATCTTGATTCTTTTTTATCTAATTGCAAATAAATAAGTAACATGAATACTATTTATAAAATTTCTGTTTCATAGCAACATTGAATTTTTTACATCTCAATGTATAATTCTTACCTGGTTTTGGTTTTTCACTGTATTTGCACCTCTATTAATTGCATCCCTCTCAGTCAACATTGTATAACATGAAGAGGGAGTTATCAGTACTTGAATGAATGCATATAATTATGTTCGAGTTTTTTATTGTTCAATCTAGTTATACTGCTATGCAGTATTGGGTCCGTCATTACTGCAGCAACTTGGCACCTTGCTGGAGCGACTTTCAGCTGCAATAAGCACCGATCAACGGGAGCCAGTGGTGGCTGCCCAGCTGGAAGCTGTACTACATGCTTTTCATGCACTTGGGGAGGCTGCAGGAGCTGGGGGTCCTGCTGCACCCACTCTGTTGCTCAACACACTCCTCACTCTTCCATATCAAGCCACACATCATCAACTTCTTATCACCGCTTTAGACTGTTTTAGTAAGTAAAAAATGTTTTATTAAAGTAAAAACATATCTGTAAGGGCCCTCAAATGTTTTGAAAAAGCACATTGCCGATGAATAATGTCTCTGATACTATTCGAGGTTGGAGTTGAACTATTCATCGTTCTGTTTTAAAAAAACTGGCAAATGTCAAGTTTCAGATTAATACCTTTTTCAGTTTGTGTTTGACGATCCGCTGAAGAAGTTGTTCCCGGTGAATTTTAGTAAAGTATAATAGAATATAGGAGGTTCATGCCGTCTTGAAAGGAAAACGGTTATCCAAATCTAAGCCAAGTTAGATGCAGTACATTTTAGAATGTTAGTAAGCCAAGTTTTAAACTGTTCACAAGTGGATTGCTGAATTTAAATATGGATGAATAAGCTATGGAAACTAACACTGCAGAAGATCTTTAAATGAGGTGACAATCAAAGAAATGATCAAAAAATTAAAAATTATGGGAAGACGATAAATAGAGAAAATTTCAACTAACAATATCTTAAATGAACATTTGGGTATGAAGAAGGTTTACATGTGACGCATTTGTTCACATTTGATCAAAAATATATTTGAATGGATATTTCATCTGAGAGTTTGGAGGTTTTCAAGTGAAATCTGCCAAAATTTTGTGGGGATTTATATATTTTATATACTGATAAGAATTGGGTCCACCAGTACACACCTGAGATAAAACAGTCAAAATAATAGCCATAGAGTGGTGAACTGATACCAGAGATGGTAAAGCGTCCTGTCCTACCTGCTGGAAAGGTAATGTTTTTAGGATGATCAGGTGATAATTTTCATTAATTATCTTGAAAAAGGAAAATCAATCACCAGCTAGTATTATGTCCTTTTATTGTGACTTATGTGCGAAGAAATCAAGGAACTGCATTAAACCAACAAAAAGTTTGGTTTCATGATGAAAATGTCTCAGTTCACACATCAGCAGTTGAAATAGCCAAAATACACAAATCAAAGTTTCAATTGCAACCACATTAGCTTTATTAATTTAAAAAGTGGCTTTGAAGAAAGTTTTTTAGGGATAGTGAATTAATCGATGCTGTAAATGGGTCTTGAAGAGTTGGACAAATTATTCTATAAAAGTGGTATTATGACCTTCGAATATCGTAGGGCTAAGTGAGTCGAGCTAAAAGGAAGTTCTGTTGAATAATATAATTCAACTAGAATAGCTGTTGTTTTCTTTTTGGTATACCTTAATTATTAAACAGCCCTCATATATTTGTGTTACAAACTTACATTGTTGAATAATTAATAATATGCACTATAAATTACTTCATAATATAACATTTAGAAATATTTAAAAAAATGTACAAAGTGGCATTCCTCACCCTAAAAATAGAATGTTGCATTAAGCAAGCATTGCATTGGGTATACGAGGGTTACTACTTAAGTTTTGAGATATGGCAACACCAGTGTAGACACATCAAATCTGACATCAGCATCGTAAAGTTTGACATTTTTAATGGTATATGTGCTCAGAAATTTTTGTCATACGGGTGCTATTTGTGTTGTTTACAGTGACTTGAAAAATTAATCTCGGCCAAAAATGGAATTAAATCGTGAACATTTTCGACGTGGACTTACTCAACAACAGTGTGCCGATCAACTCGCTTCGACTTTTGGTGATGAAGCACCATCCCGGACCACTGTGTTTCACTGGTTTTCCGAATTCAATCGTGGTCGTAGTTCGCTCCAGGACGAATTTCGTGAAGGTCGTCCAAAATCGGTTGTTGTGCCAGAAAACATCGAGGCTGTGCGTGAACTGATATTGCAAGATCGTCATGTGACTTTTCGTGAGATTGTGGCATGTTTGGACATTAGTTCCACTCGCATACATTCAATATTGCATGAACATTTGGCCGTCAAAAAAAATTTGTTCGCGTTGGATACCGCATAATTTGACAATCACTCAAAAAAAGGCTCGTGTCGATTGGTCCAAAGAAATGTTCAAAAAATTCGATCGCGGTGCTTCAAAAGACATCTATAAGATCATGACAGGCGACGAATCATGGATCTATGCATATGAGCCAGAAACTAAACAGCAGTCCACTGTATGGGTTTTTCAAGACGAGCCAAATCCAACAAAAGTTGTTCGCGCACGAAGCAAATGGTGACTTGTTTCTTCGGTATAAATGGTCATGTCGCAACAGTGCCTTTAGTGGAACGTCGTATGGTCAATTCTGAATAGTAAACCACTATTTGTTTGCCAGAAGTGTTCGGAGAAATGAGGAAAACCAACCGCCGAAGACGGATCATTCTCCACCACAACAATGCGAGCTCTCACACATCGGCTCAAACAAGTGACTTTTTGAGCACTCAAAACATCGAATTGATAGGTCATCCGCCGTACAGCCCTGATTTGGCACCCAATCCCGAACATCAAATGCGAGGTCAACGTTTTTCGACGCCTGAAGAAGCGGTTGATGCGTTCAAAACACATGTTTTGAAGTTGCCTCATTCGGAGTGGAAAAAGTGCTTCGAAAATTGGTTCAAACGCATGCAAACGTGTATTGATCTTCATGGAGAGTATTTTGAAAAATAATAAAGCCCTTTTCGATGATAAATATTTGTTTTTACTTGTCTGTCTCAAAACTTAAGTAGCAACCCTTGTACATACTCATCCCCATCTTATTTTTTACAGGCCTTCTTGTTTATAGTTCCACAACAATACAATAAAAAAACTATCAATTTTCATTATTGTCTTGTGTCATTTTGATTCTGTAACATATAATTATCCTTTTAATATTTTTTTTCTTGATAAACAACATAGTTTTTGTTGCTTTGCTTTCAACAAATTTTTAACTATATTACATATGCGTATATCTTTTGATTATATTTTAGGTGCATATGCTGAATGGTTGGGAAGTGACGATGCTGGTGAAGAAGCAGGTATCCTGGTAGGAGGATCCCTACGCATGGCATGCGGAGCTCTATCTGTGCCAACTGCAGCCCCCCGTGCTGCCCTTGCCTTACGCTCTCTCACCCAAGACTGCCATTCACAACTTGGACCACATGCAGTGACCTTGTTAACTGCTATTCAGGTTAACAAATTTTCAACCAAACCATTTCATCTGTTTGAGTGGTTAATAGGCTTTGCGAAATAAAAAACCTTTTAATTTACTTAACCCTAATTTGATTGCTAATTTCCCCCTTAAAATGTAACATCTACATCAATAACATCTATAATGTTACTATTAATTTTCATAAAGATAATTCCCGTCCTCCTACAAAGAGGCAAAGTGTAAATTATCATTCATACATACATATCATCACACCATTTACCTGTTGGGGTAGGTAGAGATGACAGCACATACTATCATGATACACATATTTAGCCTCCTCCACGTTCATATAACTTCTACGATTTCTCTGACTTTCTACAGTTCGTTTCAAAATATCATTCACTTGATCCAACCATACATTCCTTGGGCTTCCTCTACCATGCCTTCCACTTGTATTTGCACTGTATATTTATTTTGTTAGTCTTTCTTCATTCATTCATTATATGTGCCAGAACCATCCCAGAGTGTTCTTCTTCATCTTGCTTAACACATCAGCCTTAAGTTCACATTCATCCCTTATCATTTCATTCTGTAATCTGTCATGCATTCATACAGCATTTATTTGGCTCCTATCAGTAATTTTCCACATCCATGTTTCACTCCCATACATCAAAGTTGGCACTAAAATACTATTATGGACTGTTGTCATACCAGATTTTGACACTGTCTGGTTCGAGTATATTTGTTTTAGTGCCTTATTGACTTTGTTTCCTATCGCTATACGCAGTTCGATATCCCTCTTAGCTCTTCTATTATCAGAAAATACTTAACAAATATTAGAATTCCTCAACTGGCTCCAATCTTTCATTATTCACCCATATATTGCATTTAATTTTTCTTTTACACTTTTCACCATTACCTTGGATTTTGCAACATTCATTCTCAGATATTTCTCTTCGCGTTTCTCATACAATTTACTAATCAAACTCTGCAATTCATCTTCGCTCTCTTCTAACACTCTCATATCAGCATATAGTAAGCCGCATATGTTCCCATTTGATATTTGTATGCCACCAATAGTCCTTTGTAGTTCACACATGAATGTTTATAAATATTGAACAACCAGTGTGACATAACATAACACATCCTTGCTTCACCCCTTTTAAAATATTAAACAACTCAGTTAAGGCAGCGTTCACTTTAATACATGCTCTACTTCCGGCATACAACGATGTAATACAATGTATTAATTTACATTCAATAATTTCAATAGCTTGTCCTTTATCACGTGGTCATATGCTTTTTCCAAGTCTACAAATCCACAATACTACAAATCCACATTTTTCCAAGTCTACAAATCCACATTTTTCCTCAAGTATACTCAAAGGGAAAATTGATACGATTACTATTGATTTCTTGAGATGTTTTAATATGAACAAGAATGGCGCATCAACACTTAAAACTAGAAATTTTACCTCCTTATATTAACCAAAACATTATTAACCAAAACACATACATCGCATTCATAGACCTGGAGAAAGCTTTTGACAAAGTAGAATGGAAAAGACTCTTCGAGATTTTGAAGAGAATTGATATCAAATACAGAGATAGACGTATAATCCAGGTGCTATACAAGAATGAGGCCGCTATAATCAGATGTGACGAAGACACAAAGAAAGCCAATATAAGACAAGGGGTAAGGCAGGGATGCTCTCTGTCACCTGTTCTTTTTAACGCCTATATACAGAGCGCGATTGACGACTTGAGAGAGAGAATGAGTCACAGAGAAGGTGTAAAGATACACGGGCAAAAGGTGGACATGATAAGGTTCGCTGACGATATTGCTATGGTTGCTGAAAGTGAAGAGGAACTACAAGAGGCCTTAACAACTATGGAAAGCATTCTTCAAAATAACTACAGTATGAAGATAAATAAAGACAAAACAAAGCTGCTGACTGTAGGCCGAGCGCAGCACCAGATGAGAATAGTGATGTCGGGTAAACCACTAAAGAACACCAAGGAGTTTGTCTACCTCGGGAGCAAAATAACATGGGACGGTCGGTCCAAGAGCGAGGTCGACAGCCGTATACATCAGGCTAGACTTGCATTTAATAAAAGGTCGAAAATAATAGAATCAAATAATATAGACCTTAAACTGAGAATACTCCTCATCAAGACCTATGTATGGAGTATCTTGATGTACGGCTGCGAGACATGGTGCCTATCCGAAAGAGATAGACGAAGACTAGAGGCTTTTGAGATGTGGTCCTATAGAAGACTATTAGGAATTTCCTGGAGAGACCGCATCACAAATGAAGAGGTTCTCCAACGAATCGAAGGAGGAAGGCACCTGCTCAGGATCCTGTCCGAAAGGCGTGCAAGATGGATCGGTCATATAATACGACAAGAGGGCCTCTTGCATGCCATAATGGAGGGCATGACCGAGGGGACAAACTCTAGGGGACGCCCACGCCGAGAGTACCTGGAGGACCTGTTGGTGGACGTGCGCTGCTCAACATACACAGACTTAAAAAGAGCCGCACAGGACAGGGGGGAATGGAGGAGAAGAGTTCAAATTGCTGCAAACCAGTCTTAGGACTGCAACCACGGAAGGAAGAACACCCATATCTCGCTTTACGGGCCCTCTTTTAATGGAATTTCACTACAATGGAATTGAAATAACAATCAACGTTTTGCTTTTAGTAAAGAAAATCGATATGTAATATTTTAAAATTGTTACTCAAATGAAGATTTGCGGAACACAAAAAAAAGGTTTATCGAGAATTAACATATATGAAATTTGTTGACGTTTTTTCACATTTTGAAATTCAAAATGATCCTGATGAAGATAGAAGCTCAAGTTTCCCGGAGAATTAATGAGATTATATATTGAAAAGAGAAAATATGCAAAGCAGCACATTTTGGATGGATATTTCTTCCCAGTTCATGTTTCCCTATCGACTAATTCTGATATAGAATCTTCTAATTCTTCATAATAAATGCTGTAATTCTTTATCTATTACATATGAAAATACTTTCTTTATCTATTATATATTTTATAATACACTTAAGTTTTTTTCTCAAATATTGAATGGTAATAATTTTCTCCATGGAACCACACCATGCACATTTAATATAAATTTACATGGAATTTTTTTTCAATATATGGAGTTTTGATCGACGAACAACTTTTCAGAAACATATCTCTTCTGTAAAGCGAGGTATGAGTGTACCATGTTTGATTAAATGACCACTTTACAAAGTGCCATTGTAGTGAGCTAAGAGTGATGCCAGGCATTATCTCACAGTAGACTCCGTCTTTTGAAATGAAAACTATTTTATACACATTCTCTATTGACAATATTGTGCACTTCCAGGAAAATCATTATAACCAGCATTTGGGAAATGTTTTAGAACACAAAACTGAGTTACAGTTATAGTTATGGTAAAATAAAATTATTAAAAAAAATTTAATAATTATATTTTTGAAAACAGTTTATAAAACTCCTAATTTTTCCAGTTCCATTATATGTATTACAACTTGGTGAAATTATTTTTATATGCTATTTTTCCCCCTTTAGCCATAAATGCCTATTTGTGAAAAAAACAGACTGGGATCCTTTTTTATTTTTGGATATCACCAGGAAACTATTCTGAAACTTCAGGATGGAAGACATGCCTTCTACCAACAAGGTATGGGAAGTCAACTTTGAGAGTAGAAATTTATTTATTCATATATTAAACTGTCAAAAGACCTTAAATTTACAAACAAGAATTAAACAAGTTCAAAGGAGATTAAATGTATTGTAAAAGTTGTTTTCTCTCTGTGTAAACTTATGTATTGATGGTTTCCAGGCATGTCAGAGTTCTTTGGGTGGAGCTCTAGGGGCGAAGGTGTTGAGTGCAGCGGGCAGTGCTGCAGCAGCCCTGCCTGCAGCCACAGCCGCGCCACATGTGGCCGCCCTTACCTCTCCGCTACTCAATGTCTTGCAGAATACTCAACATAATCAGGTATACACAACACACTAACGACCATGATCATCCCTATTCATAAACATATGCATCAAATTTTACTAGGGATGTCAGTGTGTGTTTCTTAAAATCATTTGTACACATTTTTCTATGTAACACATCGATCAATAAGTCCCGGGACTAACCAACAGATGGCGCCTCTAATAACAAATCCATACCATTCTCAGTTAGTACCAACCTTTAGAAGTTACGTGTCAAACTTTCATGACATTCCGACATTGTGTCATTGAGTTACAGTGGTTTTAGTGATGCTACTTTTGCTATTTTCAAAACAATGGAAAAAACCGAATTTCGTGTGTTGATAAAACATTGTTTTTTAATGGGAAAAATACCATTCAAACTCAGCGATGGCTTGAAAAGTGTTATCCGGGCTCTGCTCCGTCGAAAACAACCATTTGTCTGTGGTATGCTGATTTCAAACGCGGTCGTACAGACACAAATGATGCTGAACGCTCTGGTCGTCCAAATGAGGCTGTTATACCAGAAAACATAAAAAAAAACTCAAAATCGTGATGGAAAATCGCAAAGTAAAGTTGCGTGAGATAGCTGACATCCTGAAGATATCATTTGGTAGTGTTGACACTTTTGCATGAAAATTTGGTCATGAAAAAGCTTTTTTCGAAATGGGTGCCGCGTTTGCTCACAATGGAACAGAAACAATAAAGCATCGATGATTCAGAGCGCTGTTTGGCACTGTTGACACAAAATAAACAGGAGTTTTTGCATCGGTATGTGACAATGGATGAAACTTGGATCCACCACTATATTCCGGAATCAAATCGGCAGTCAGCTTAGTGGAAAGCAGCCAGCGAAAATCGTCCGAAGCGACCAAAAACTCAACAATCGGCCAGGAAGGTTATAGCCTCCGTATTTTGGGATGCGCATGGTATACTATTCATTGATCACCTTGCAAAGGGAAAAACCATCAATAGCGAATATTACATAGCGTTATTGGAGCGTTTGAAGGCAGAAATTGCAAAAAAACAGCCCCATATGAAGAAGAAAAAAGTTCTTTTTCATCAGCACTGTGTCACAAGTCGATGGTAACGATGGCCAAATTGCATGAGTTGAACTTCGAATTGCTTCCGCACCCACTGTATTCTCCAGATTTGGCCCCCAGCGACTATTGGCTGTTCGCAGACCTCAAAAAGATGCTCCAGGGAAAGAGATTTGGCTCCAATGAAGAAGTGTTTGCCGAAACTAACACCTATTTTGAAACCAAAGATAAATCGTTCTACACGGCTGGCATAGAAAAGTTAGGAAAGCATTGGAATGAATGTATCGCTTTTGAAGGAGACTATGTTGATGAATAAAGAAGAATTTTGGCATACAAATGTTGTTTTAGTAGTTAGTCCTGGGACTTATTGATCGATGTGTTATGATTATAAAAATATTACTTTGGGATTTGTTTTTTAACTCGTCCAGTGCTGAGAACACGCGTGGCGTGTCCATGTGAACATCGGCTTCATGCTCAGAACACGCGCAGCATGTCCATGCCTAAATATTAGGTCCTTACATATGAAATTGGCGTTTTGCCGTACTGGCAACTTTGATCTCAAATATCTTCTCTTTGGTTAGGAATACCAAATTCAAATTTATACAGGTATTTACTCAAGTATTTGTGTTTCGAAAATTATAATTCATTTGTTTTTTCCTCAATTGTTTTTTTTCTTTGCGTCACTCAGTTTACAAAATGGAAAACTTGAAATATCGCGTTATTTACGAGTACGAGTTCCACCGCGGCACCAGTGCTGCAGAAACGGCTCGAAGGATTAATGATGTGTATGGCGACGGTGCCGCAAAAGAAAACACAGTGCGTTTTTGGTTCCAACGTTTTCGTTCTGGAAATTTCGACCTGTAGAACAAGCCCCGTGGACGGCCGGAGACCAAAGTTGATAATGAAGAATTGAAGGCTATTGTGGAAGCGGATCCATCGCAAACCACGTCCGAGTTAGCTGCAGGCTGCGGTGTTAGTGATAAAACTGTTTTAATCCACTTGAAGCAAATTGGGAAGGTGAAAAAGCTTGAAAGGTGGGTACCTCACGAATTGAGTGAAGCAAATCAACAAACGCGCGTTGACTGCTGCGTTGCATTACTCAACCGGCACAATAATGAAGGGATTTTGAATCGAATCATTACCTGTGATGAAAAGTGGATCCTGTATGATAATCGGAAGCGCTCATCGCAATGGCTGAACCCTGCCGAACCAGCCAAACCATGCGCCAAGCGAAAATTGACTCCAAAAAGGTTACTTGTGAGCGTTTGGTGGACTAGTGCTGGTGTCGTTCACTACAGCTTTCTTAAATCTGGCCAGACGATTACGGCAGATGTCTATTGTCAGCAACTGCAAACCATGATGGAAAAGCTAGCTGCTAAACAACCGAGGCTGGTTAATCGCTCTAGGCCACTGCTGCTTCATGATAACGCTAGACCACACACTGCACAACAGACGGCTACCAAATTAGAAGAGCTTCAATTGGAATGTCTAAGACATCCACCGTACTCTCCGGACCTTGCCCCAACAGATTACTATTTTGTTCGAAATTTGGATAACTTCTTGCAAGGGAAAAAATTCAACTCCGATGGGGCAGTCCAAACCGACTTCAAAGATTTTATTGATTCCCGTCCGAATGGTTTTTTTAGTAAAGGGATCGATGAACTACCTATGAGATGGCAAAAGTGCATAGATAGCAATGGTACATACTTTGATTAAATAAATATATTATATTAAAAAAAAAATCAACTTTATGTTCCTCCCAAACAAAACGCCAATTTCATATGTAAGGACCTAATATTGTTAGTATATTACATCAGCATATGATATTCGTCATTATTTCGGAAGATTCCGAGCATTCGGGCGTTTGCGCATGTGCAACGCATTGTAAAGTTGAGGTTACACCCGCAGTTGTAAATAATATTTTTTCTAGTTCTTATTCCGTTTGTTTTCATTGTGAGACTTGATAATAAAAATAATTGGACTATTTCTCTAGCGCTGTTTTGTGAAAAGGTCACTCACTGCAAGGAATATTTTGTTTATGTTTTCTAGTTATTTTCAATTTTGAATGAGTGACATGAGTGAATTGTGAGCAAAAATAAGTGCCTTTTAAAAAATATATTATAGTAATTGGTGTATACATAGTGATATTTAGTATCATATAAGTTTCCTTTTTGATTTTACGAAAAAAAATACGTTTACCTTGAAAAATGGATCGCCCATCGAGCTCTAAAAGACAAAAGATTGAGGATGATATGGATGATTCATTTAGTGACGTTAGTGATGAGGAATTCACCATCATCGAGGACGATTCTGAATTTGAGTCAGATATTGAAAATGATGACAATATTCAAATTCAAACTGTTTCACAAACATCTAGAACACCAGATGTTAGCTCTACGCAATGGTCGAATATAAAAAAACAACCAGCCTCTATACCATTTTCAAAAATACCCGGGTTGAAAATTGAGATGTCAAGTAAAGAACCAATAGATTATTTTGATTTGATTTTCAATGAAGATTTGTACAATCTTGTGACAACCCAAACTAATTTGTATGCTGTTGAAGTATTGTCGAAATCAGAAGGTGATACAAGCAGAATCACGCGATGGAAAAATGTCACTAAAGACGAAATGAGGGTGTGGCTGGGTTTACTACTACACACCGGAACAATACGTTTGAACCGGTTGAGTGACTACTGGAATACGAACTACCTATTCAATTTACCGGCATTTTCACAATTCATGTCAAGCGATAGATTTTTACTCATCTTACGGGCACTTCATTTTAACAATAATGAAGAAGATCTGTCGAGCTTGGCAAGTCAGGGCATTGATTGATTTTTTCAATGGAAGGATGGAAGTAATTTATGATCCACACAGACAACTATCGATAGATGAATCATTGGTTCTTTGGAAAGGCCGATTGATTTTTCGCCAATATATAAAAGGCAAAAAGGCCAAGTATGGTATAAAACTTTACATGTTAGGGGAATCAAGTGGATTGGCCGTAAAAATAATTGTATATGGTGGATCATCAGATGAAGAGTTAGATGGCAAAGGCCACACTTATAAAGTCGTTCAGAAATTGCTAGAGGGGAAGACGGGAGCCGGATATTCAGTTTACATGGATAATTTCTATAATAGCGTTCCTCTTACAAAAAAATTATTGAACCAAAACACATATGTCACAGGAACACTACGAGCAAATAGAAAAGAAAACCCGATCGATGTTATAAATAAAAAACTAAAGAAAAGAGAAAGTGTGAGTCAGTATACAGAAAATGGTATATGTGTTACCAAATGGAAAGACCGCCGAGAAGTCTTTATGATTTCTTCTGAATTTGATGGGGAGCTGTCTGATAGTAAAAACCGACATGGTCAAGTGGTCACCAAACCAAATATAGTAATAAATTACAACAATCATATGGGTGGTATAGACTATCATGACCAGATGTTAGCTTACTACCCATGCAAAAGGAAAACATTACGTTGGTACAAAAAGTTGGCCATTCATCTATTCCAGACGATGTTATTGAATTCTTGGCATTTACACAATGCATACAATTCACAGAAAATGCCGTTGTATGATTTCAGGCTATTTATAATAAAAAAATTACTAGGTCCACCTCCATCATCAATTCCGAGACAAACAGTACAATCAAAAATCAAGATACATCTGCCGAAGTTTTGTGAAAAAGACACTGATAATAAAATCAAAAGACGCAGATGTAGGCAATGCTGGGATACAGCTAAGAAAAGAAATGCTTCATTATTCTTTTGTCCAGATTGCCCCACACAACCTGGTCTTTGTTTGGATCCTTGTTCCCAACTTTACCACAAATATTAAATTATTTAAAAAAAAATATTGTGTACACCTAATTAGTAAGTATATTTTTCTGTTAGTTTTTATAAAATATTGTTTTTTTTTGTAATATAATGTTGTTCGAAAAATTTCATAAAAACCTCCATTCAATACCATTACGGTATGCGTCAAAATACCGACATCACTCTTATCACACAAAAAAGTCACTCAAGTACGTTTGATAAAAATAAAAAAAGACTGGGTATCTCATTTTGCGCCGAATTACCAATGGACAAAATAAAAATAACATAAAAATAAACACATTTGAAAAAGGACAAAAAAATATTTGCTTGAAAATTTTTAATTTATTTGACAATATTTTTTACATGTGTAACCCCACCTTTACAGCTCACCCCACGCTCTGATTCGTCGATCGCATTTTTGAACCGGTGTAAAAGGGTATGATGTATAAATGATATATATAAACAAATTCTATATTTATGAATATATATTTTCTTAAATGTAAAATTTGTTTTACTTCCGTGAAAATATCACGGCCTGTAACTATTCAAATATATTGCGCACTGATTGGCTGTTGTGGAAATTGTCTCAGCAGTGAAAGAGTTAAAGTTATTTAAAATTTGGTAAAAGTTTGTAATCCAACCAAAGCATAAGGAATTAGTCAAATGAAAAAAAAAATTGGGATTGTTATACTATATACAGTGTTCTTCCTTGTAGATTAGTTATTTGATTTGTTTTTAAAAAGTACTTCATAAAATCTTTTAGTAACTTGCCTAGTGTGATAGTTACTTGCTAAGGGATCTTATAGATCTCACAGCAGTGATGTTCCAAAACTGGACACGATTTGTATAAATTTTGTATGGATGAATCTTTTCTATTTTTCTTGTAAAATTTATATTTCATGGTTTATAAAATATTAGGTTGTCTCATAAGTTTTTGCGTATTTTGCTTACAAATTTAGAGGGTTGAAATAATAAAATAATAATTTTAATCCATGTTATATTGACCACAATTTTTTATAACCATTCTCCATCTGTCAACCACTTTTTTTGATCTCAGATTCGAAGAACTTACCATCTTTTGAAGTAATAAATATTTTTATTTTGTTTTAATTGTTTTATTTTTAAATAATGCTTATTGTTTAAAGTACTGCAAAAAACTATAAAGGTGAAAATATTGCTTGGTTCTGTCTGGCAAATAAGGGGGCAGGAGTTCCTAAGAAAATTCACAATTTGTTGCATTGGTTTTTCTTGAAGTAAGTGAGCATTATGTTGGTGTAAAATGACATTTTATCAGTTTACAGAAGCAGATCTTTTAACACTTGCCGTACGGTGATGGATAGCGAGTGATCATGACTTATATTTTATTTAATTTCTCGAAATATACTGCTTGCAGGGTCTTCATACTTTATGTATTCCTCATCGAAACCTCTATGATTTGAATGATGTCATTAGGAAACAAAACATTCATAGTTAATTCAACAGAAATTAATGATTTTAAATCGCGAATTGACGAAATGTCAAACACTCATTCTTTTTTGACAGTTCGTACGTATAGCGCCCGTTCCAGGGGTCGTCACCAGTTTTATAATCCTGATTGTTATTTTTTATTTTTATCTGGTATGTTTTTTCTATTATCATTTTTTATCTGGTATGTTATATTGTACCATTACTCTTTTTATAATAAATGTACATTTTATTTATTATTTCATTTTCAAAAATATAATAATTGAGATGGCGGGAAATATCGACGGCGATGATAGCGATTTGGAATTTAAGGCGACAGGCAATATATCAGAATCAGAAGATTTTGTCGAGGTACAGGATGAAGTATATTCTGATTTGGAGACGAGTGAAGAAGACGAAGAAATATTATTTACATCAAAACATGGATTCAAATGGAGTTCATTACGAGTACCACCTCAATCTTCGAGGCATCGGTCGGGTATCAAATATTCTCATCGAAGATTCTGGACTGAGAAATTCAAGTATAAATGTACATTCCATAAAAGATATGTGTTGTCTGTTTGTAAATGAAGAGGTGGTAAAAGTGATGTTTAAGAAACAAATCGTCATTTAAATCGAATTCATTCAGAAAAGAACCAACCAATATCAAAAGACGAGTTATATGAATTCATTGGAATATTGCTCGCACCTGGCAGAAATCGAACACGAAAGCTATCTTTGAGTGAATTGTGGATAAGTGAAAGTCCCTTTTGCCAGTCATTTTTCACAACAGCTCTGTCTCGAGATAGATTCATCTATATTTACAGTCATATTCGTTTTGATGATAAAGAAACCCGAGAAGAGAGATATCAGGGTTTTTTCAGATAAATTAGAACCAATTAAGTGGATTTCAAAAATGTTTATGGATATGTGCAAAAGCAATTATTCTCCATCTTCGAATATAACTGTAGATGAACGTTTGCCAAACTTTAGAGAGAATTGTTCATTTCGCGTGTACATGAAGTCTAAACTTGGTAAATATGGCATCAAAATCTGGGTTGCTGCCGACTGCGGCGGCATATGACGCATAACAAATTTACATGCTTATTTATTCTGGTATGATAAATAATCGTAGAGAGAGATAAATCAAGGTAACTGAGTAGTTATAGAAATGGTTCAACCGCAGTATGGCACGAACAGGAGGATAACCACAGGTATTTTTATTACCTCCATCAAATTAGCCGATAATCTTTTATTAAAAGGTTTAACTCTAACTGGCACGCTTCGAAAAAATAAAAGAGTAATCTCACTTGAATTTATACCGTCTAGAGAGAAAACAATCCATAGTAGCTGAAAATAAAATACTTGTTTCGTGTGTACCACAAAAAATAAAGCAGTATTATTATTATCCACTCAATTCAATGATGCAGAAATTGATTATTCAGAAAAACAAAAGCCACTATAGTAATTATACATCATTATAATAATACGAAAATTGGAGTAGATACGGGAGACTAAATTACTTGAGAGTACTCTTGCTCAAGGTCAACGAGAAGATGGCCTTTCCGTCTTTTTATGGAAATTATAGATATGGCTGCATTGAATGCATACCTCTTATGGATAGACAAATATCCAGAGTGGAAACAAAATAATTAATACCACCGAAAACATTTCACAAGAGAGTTAAGTTTGGAATTGGCAATGCCCAATATCTTAAAAAGGAAAAATAGCAACAACAAGATGCTTTTAATACAGTTTTAACATATTGTGGCGAGTCAATATCCGAAACATTAGTAAATAATACCCTGTTGGCACCCCGTGAGGTCCTCAAAAGAGGAAGTTGTGGGTTTTATTAAAAACATTCGAGAAAAAAAACCAGGCTATTCTGCAATATTTGTCAAACACCTGCGTGTTTAGTACGTAGAATATAGTAAAAAAAAAAGTGGTTTCATGCCCCAATTGCGATAACTTTCTCCACAGGATTAAACTTTGATTATATGATATGTTTGTCCTATTTTCAAATTTTCTGTAGTGTTTATATTTTCCAAATTGCATATATTTTATTGATTTGAATTTCGTGTTTGTTTATATATAATTTTGAATTTCGTGTTTGTTTATACTATATAAATTTCTCGCCCTAAAACCTTGATTTTTGAATTTATATATTCATTTTATATTTTGTTTATATGTTATTTATTGTCTTTATTCGAATTATGGTTTTATTGCCAAAAAAATACACGCTACATTTTATTGTATAATTTTATGAAAAAAAATTAAAAGGCTGGAAATCTCTTATCACGCATGCGCATTCTGAATGTTGCGCAGACTGAACGACGCATCGTAAAAATAATATTCTTATAGAAATGCCTTTCTGTTTTAGCTCTTATTTTATCATTTCTTACCTTTATTTTATATTATTCGACATTTTATTACATAATAAAATGATGTTTATAGCTAATAACAAAAAATAACCTAGCAGATTTTGCATAATTTTAATTTGAAACATACATGTTTAGTGTACCCTCAGTGTCCAACGCCGTTACTGGCGTAATTTTTTAGCACAGTAAGGGAAGTGTTAAAAGGTTGGAGACCTCTTTTCAGTCATGCGCATTCTGAACGTTGCGCAGACCGAACGACGCAGTGGGAAAATTATATTCGTATAGAAATGTCACTTCTCTGTTTCAACTATTATTTTATCATTTCTTACACTTATTTTATATTATTCGACATTTTATTACACAATAAAATGATGTTTATAGCTAATTAAAAAAAAAAAACTAATAGATTTTGCATAATTTTAATTTAAAACATACATTTTTAGTGTACCCTCAGTGTCCAACACCGTAACTGGCGTAATTTTTTAGCACAGTAAGGGAAGTGTTAATGGCCTTTGTCAATTTAAGTTTGAAAAAAGTTATTATTATTTCAATGAAGAGCAGACCGACACGTCAAATTTTGCAGAACACTAAACGTGTATTTAGTTTTCATACAGTGCATCTTGTGAATTTATTCAAAAGTATGCAAATACTTATAAGACAACCTGATACATTATGTTGCAAAATTTCTGCAGGATGTTAATATTTTTAAAAAGTATTTGTCCAAACCATATACAATGATTGGTTCAGTGATGGCTAGGTACAGTAATCTAAGAATATTGAAAGGCACAATATTTTGGTTCAGCGATGGCTAGGTACAGTAATCTAAGAATATTAAAAGGCACAATATTTTGGTTCAGCGATGGCTAGGTACAGTAATCTAAGAATATTGAAAGGCACAATATTTTTTATTATGTATAATTTGGATGACAATGCTCTCAACCCAGCATATTGTTGGATCTATGGTTACCAGTTAAAACTTTAATTTATCATGATTTCCAGGAATTTTTTTTACTTGCACTTGGCTGAATCATGACAGTGACAACTGTGCATTTTTTTATCGAAATATTCATAGTTATATGAAATTAAATTAATCATTGTATTTCCAAATATGGCGATAGCATTTGTTAAAAAGTCTAATGAAGAAAACTTGAACTTTCATTTTTGGGTTCCATCGGAAATTTAATTTATAACCCCCAGGTTGGGAGTCAAGCATTTTATCAATAAGACCACATAAAATTTTGATTATAATTTTAAATCTAAAAATACACCTTATTTTTATAAATTTCAGCTATCCAATGAAGAGACTGAAGAGTGCTCTTGTGCACTTCGACAAGGGGCCGCTCTATTAAGTGGGGTTTGTGGTGCCGGGGCAGAGCACGCTCGGGTTCCTTTGACTCTTCTTTTACCCATACTACCTCACTGTGCCCGGCACTCGCAGCTTGCTGAGGTAATCAAACTTTTATTATATCACTTTCATTCATGAATATGAAATAACATGATTGATTCTGATGTATAAGCAAAATCTAGTCAAATATATTTTCAAATGACAGCTTTAATAATGATTATCATTTAATAATGTTGATATCTAGTCTCAATTAATATACTATGCGTATCCAGAAAGTAAGTGTACTGAGGCTCTCACGACCGGATGGATTTTATTTTCGACATGTTGGCTACACTTCCGTGTAGCCTGACCCTTCCCCTCCGCAACGAGACCGGTTCGAGGTCAGTACGTTGAGAAGTGTCGACGCGAAAACACGTTTCGTGAAAAATGTCAATCCAATCTCCCGCCAAGTACGAAATACGCGGCGTCATCCGTTATCTCGTTTGGAAGGGAAAACCTCCGGTTGAGGTTTATAATGAGGTGAAAACTGCATATGGTGATAAAGCTATGAATCGTACGAGTGTGTACAAGTGGTGCCGCGAGTTTAAAAATGGTCACGTCACACCTCTTCACCCTCCGCCAAAAAGTTCAAAACCACAATTTCAGCCAAGGAAATCATGGCATCCGTGTTTTGGGACTGTCATGGCATAATTTTAATTGAATATATGCCTCAAGGGGAGACCATCAACTCTGCAAGATACTGTGAGACCCTAAAAAAATTGCGGAGGGCGATTCAGAACAAGAGGAGAGGCATGCTGACAAATGGAGTCTGCCTGCTGCACGACAATGCCAGACCACACACGGCCAACGCCACGAAGGAACTGCTCGCCTCGTTTAAATGGGATGTCCTGAACCATCCCGCGCATTCCCCTGACCTAGCACCTTCAGATTACTATCTCTTTACCTCCCTGAAGCTGCACATGGGTGGAAAAAGGTTTTCAACCGACGAGGAGGTAAAGGAGGAGGTGCAGAAGTGGACGGAGGGGTTGGCGGGAAACTACTTCGAGGAAGGCATCAAAAAGTTGATACCCCGCTTCACCACCTGCATTGAGAGGAATGGCGACTATGTCGAAAAATAGCTTACGTATGTACTACGGTAACCACGTAATTTTTTTGTTTAAATAAAAAAAATTGTAACCTACAAAAATTCAGTACACTTACTTTCTGGATATGCCTCGTATGTATAATCATCGTCGTTGGTGGGCCTTGTAGTCGAGGATCCCCTCGCTATTCCAACGTCGATTCAGTGGCAAAGCGAATCTGTGTCAGGAAGTTTTTCTTTCTTTCTTTTCTCTTCTTTAAGTGAGTGAGCTGTTACACAGCAGCAAACTCACTGGCCACACCGCTGTACTGAATCTGATGGCACATCGTAGTGAGATCATCGGAGCACACCGGCATGTTTCTTTCCTCTTTTTGAAAGAATAGATATGACCGAAGTCATAGGTATCCTTATACTCCCGAATATTAAGAGGAAAACATTTCTCTGTCATTCGAGGGGAGTAGCGCAGCGCGGAGTTCAAACCAGCGACATATAAGTTCAGTGCTTTCCGCGCGGCCATGCACCTCACATGTATAATAACTGCTTATGGATTTATTAGTGAGTATATAATATTACAAAACCACAATAGGAGGCACTGAAGGTGTTTAGACCATGTATTGAGAAGACCAAATGCTTGTTTGCCAAGAGCCGCACTACAGTAAAACCTCATTAATTCGAAATTTGAGTCGAATGGTCAATTTCAAACTTGATAAACCTAGGTAGTTCGCAATTCGAAATAAGTTTTAGACTGTCGCATCATAAATTGATGCATTTTACATCACATAATTTGAAAATTTTGAATAACACAGATAGAAAAAATTAACCAATCGCACATTTTTTTGCTTGTGCCTACACAAGGAAGCCTTGTTTATGTGTAGCGTAATACTTTAAGACACCGCACGTTTGAGCCTATTTGTGTGGAACTTTCATTATTTGTCTCGGTTCCCGCCGCTGCACTCCTTAAGAAACTGGGGAATTTCATGTATGTACACTACATATTCAAAATGACTGAGCCACGGGAACAGTTTCCCAGTTTATGATTACTATTCGCTTTCGGTAATGGTCAAATAGATCGATACTAGAAGTTCTCAAATCAGGTTGTGGTAGTAAGTTATGCTTAACGAATTTATACATATTTTTCACTTTTTTATATAATGCATTATTTTAAACTTCACATATTTTATACTTAGTAATTCGAAATAATTTCAAGGCCCTTACGCCATAAATATTTTTACTTAACGCTTGGTTTTTTGTTTGTGTCCCCTCATGCGAAGCTACCTTTATCTATGCGGCAGTACCATCACTACCTTGTGCCTGTGTCCGCTCATATGGAGCATAAATATTTCTTAACAAGTAAAGATTTCCTTCCTACCTTAAAAAGTTCTCAGGAAATCCCATGATGATAGATGATACACTCGTAATTACTCGCGCGTCATCGAGCTACGCATGGCCACAAGCAAAGGTTCCTTTACCACATCATTACTGGTCATGAAAAATGATTTGAAAATGGTGATGAAAAATGTTTGAAGGGGATTTTCATGAATAATATGGTTTAAGCGGTCCTCATCGAAGTCCACTGGTCGTCCGGAACGCTCCATGTCTTTCAGGTCGAAATTATCGTCTTTGAAATGCAAAAACCATCGATGAGCTGTCCTTTCATTCATAGCATCTTCACCGTACACTTCGCAAATATCGAATTGAACGCGAACAGAAGGTGTAGAAATTGCTCACTTTCGTCTACTTGCCATTCCATTTTGAAGGCTGGTAATCAAATAATATATGTAACGTAAAAGCAAACACAATATCTAGTAGAGCAGAAAATTTTCTTTGGAATGACGTATAACATTTACCATTTTGTTTTACTTTTGATGCTCATTTTTAAATTGAAAAAAAAACGGACACAACTTATGTTAACACCTAATACATACCAGGTCTGTAAATATGAAACCGAAATTTGCTCATAGATGTCTCTAGTTGTCAATGTAGTGATTGTCAAGCCGTGTCATTGGCGCCTTTTTCTTGTGTTTACATTTGTCAGAGACTTTTAACTCACAACAATCCAAGTTTAATACAACTACATATGTTTTCATAGCATTGAACATGTCTGTTTTTGTGCTTGAAAACTACGATTCGCCGACAGCATTGATTTTCTGTTACCATTTGAAGAAAACTGCTGCAGAATCGCATCGAATGCTTGTCGAAGCATACAGTGAGCATGCTCTTGGTAAATCACAGTTCTTTGAGTGGTTTAAAAAATTCAAAAGTTGCGATTTTGACATGAGAAACGAAGAACGTGGAAGACCACCGAGAAAGTTTGAAGACGCCGAATTGCAAGCACTGTTGGATGAGGATGACGCTTAAACGCAACATCAACATGCGGATCAATTAAATGTGACACGAGAAGCCGTCTCCATATGTTTGAAAGCCATAGGAAAGATCCAGAAGGTGGGAAAATGGGTTCCACATGAACTGAATGAAAACCGAAAGTGACAGCAGGAAAACTGAAAAACCACTGGCAAAATGCTGCTCGCCAGGTACAAAAGAAAATCATTTCTCCATCGAATTGTGACAGGCGATGAAAAATGGATATATTTGGAGAATCCTAAGCGTAAAAGATCATGGGTACTCCAAGCAAACCAGCGACATCGACTGCAAGGCCAAATCCCCATAGACGGAAGACAATGCTCTGTGTTTGGTGGGATTAGAAGGGTGTTATCTATTATGAGCTGCTAAAACCTGGCGAAACTGTTAATACTTAACGCTACCGACAACGAATGATGGATTTGAACCAAGCATTGCGTGAAAAACGACCACAATATCAAAAGAGGCAACACAAAGTGATTTTGCTTCATGATAATGCACCCTCGCACACAGCAAAACCGGTCAAGGAAACAATTGAGGCGTTTAGTTGGCAAATACTTTCGCATGCGGCTTACTCACCAGACTTGGTTCATCCGATTACTACTTATTTGCATTGATGGGACATGCACTTGCTTAGCAGCGCTTCACTTCTTACGAAAATGGCTCGATGATTGGTTTGCCTCAAAAGAGCAAGAGGTTTTTTGGCGTGGCATCCACAAATTGCCAGAGAGATGGGAAAAATGTGTAGCTTGCGATGGCCAATACTTGGAATAAAATATTTTTTACCATTTTCATACAATAAATGTGTATTTTCTATAAAAAAATTCTGGTTGCATATTTACAGACCTGATATAATAAATTGTGTCAGGAATTTATTTATTAGTATACATAATTGTGCATTTTCGAATTTTTTTTGCAAGTATTGCATTTTTTTTACAAATTTCGCGGTTTGTTTGCGAATTTTGATTTAACGGGATTTCGCGTAGTTCGAATTTTTATTATTTGGTCCCTTGAATTTCTACTGTACTCGTATTTGAATAGTCCACTAGAAACTGAATCAGACACCTATCTTATATCATCTACTAGCATTACGATAGTGAGATTTGCGTAGCATGGGAAGACAGTGTGCTGGTTTGCAGACCGGCCTGGATGCAAGCATTTTGTGGCATCCCTGTGGTATCATCGGAAATTTTACATGTAAATATTTTCCTAAAGATACTATCAATACATTTTTTTTCTATTATTAAATCTTTTGTTTTTTTTCAGCCTCTGTTTGCTCTAGTCAAACTTATTATAACAAATCTTCTAAATGAATGTATCCCATTATTGCCCGAGCTTGAAAACATATTAAATATTGGATTAAAGGATGAGCCTCATCCTGCAGTTATTGATGTAGCGAAACTGGTAATTATTATTTTTTTTATAAGATAACTTATCCGTGCCATACAGATTTTCTTTTTATGTTCCTGAACTGTTATAAAATTGTTACGCTATAAAGCGGTGCTTGTATATAAAGTATTCATGGAGTTAACTACTTACTACAGTATATTTTTTATGTCACCCTAACACAGGGATGGCGAACCTATGGCACGCGTGCCACAGGTGGCACGCGAGACGATTTTGCGTGGCACGCGAATGAGGAGAAAAAATAAAAGTGTATAAGAAAAAATAAAAAAAGTTATAGAAATAGTATTAAAAAAATATTTAAATAGCGACGTGTATTTTCTTCGTTCATAAATAATTTCAGAAACGAAGGATATGACGACATTCATGCATAAATAAATCGAATAAATAAATCGAAAAAAATATTCGAACGAATAAAAGAATTGCCTATCGCTCGAAATACAATAAAAGACAGAATCTTGAAGATGGGTAAAAATGTAACATATCAACAAAAAACGGATATAAAATGATGTGATTGGATTTCTATTTGTCTTGATGAAAGCACTGATGTCACTCTCTCGGCTCGATTAGCTATTTTTGTTCGATATTTTGTTGGCAATAAAATAATGGAAGAATGAATAAGTTTGGTATCTTTACCAGAAACTACTTAAGGCACAGATGTTTGCAAAGCAGTTGTAGAGGCTCTTTCTAGAGCAGAAATAAATTTGATATAAAATATTTGGCATCTAGCATCCAACAACGAAAATCTCACTAATAAGTTTTGAGGTTCACAATTTTTTTCAAGTCTATTTTTTTATTTATTTCTCTTAGTTCGCCATTAATAAGTACTTAATTATTTTCCTCGGTGTATTAATTTTTGTTTTTATTAAAAATCTGAAGTTACGCAAACATTTGATGCATTTTTATTTCCATGGCATGTGGCACGCGACATATTATTTTATTGAAAAAAAAAATTTTTTGGCACTCAGTCTCAAAAAGGTTCGCCATCCCTGCCCTAACACATCTGATCTTTGATGAAAGATTTTTTCAATCAAATTCACAATTGCAGTGCGAGATGGACATACATGGAATATGTATGCCAAAATATTCCAGCAATTACTCGTGATATTTTACACATTTTTGTTATGAATTTTGACTATAATTATGTGTTGTGCATTCATGGATCATTCAACCAAAATGTCAATCTTTTTTTTCTTGAATAATGGCTGTGAAATCCTATATATCAAAATGTCAATGCTTCATAATATGTCAAAAATCTCCATAGAAAAAACAACGAAATTACACCTTTTATATACAAGGGTGGATCAAAGATAAACGAGACTTTTTTATTTTAATTTTTTTATTTACAGAAAGAAAAATACCAAGTACACATCCCAAAGAGATGAAAGTCGGTGATAAATCAAAGCTATAGGAAGGGTATTCCAGTCATGTCCGACTAATTTCCTTCAATTGTTAGCATGTTACAGCTGCCGTATGGGGCCTCGCGTTGTCATGGAGAAGAATCACTTCTCATATTGGTTGGTCACATCTTTTGTATCGATAAGCAAGTTTAACTTCACTCAAAAGCTCGCAGTAGTATGTCGCATTGATAGTGCGACGCTCGTGCAAAAATCCGCACCGGTCCCAAAAAACGGACATAAGCACCTTACCAGCTGACAGCCGAGTCTTGGCTTTCAAAGAGGCTGCCTCATCTTTCCTTTTCCACTACATGCTGGCTTGTTTCGACTCGGGCGTGTAGTGGTGTACGCAAGTTTCATTGCAGGTAACGATGTGACAAAAATGCATTCCCTTCTTGTGCAAACCACATCAAAAGCCGCTCACAGACGTGCAACTGTGCCAACTTTTGTTCTGCAGTCAAAAGACGTGGAAACCATAGATGCAGACACTTTATGGAATCCTAGGTCCATTGTGATTATGGATTGAGTGTTCCCATAACTTATTCATATTTCAGAACAAATTTCGGAAACTGTCAAATGTCGGTTGCCTTCCAGAAGATCACGAATGGCGTTAATGTTCTCTTCGGTAATGCTCGTCCGTGGGTGACTATCATGACTCTCGTTTTCGACCCCTTCATGGGCATTTATGAACTCCTTATGCCAGGCAAACACGGGGCTTTGACAGTGTCTGATCCCTGAACTGTGCCGTCAGTCTCTGCAGAATTTTGGCCATTTTTACGTCCTCACGAGCAAGAAATTATATAATTATGCATTGCGCAATCGACGGGTGCACCTCTTTCTCAGACATCGTGTGCCATACTAATGACGGAATCTGCAGAGGCCGGCCGACCATTCTCCCCACTCCTGATATCTCCACCCAACACTTCTCGAGGCGGCCGCGCAGTCCGTTTAAAATTATGTGCTCTAAAACGAAAGTATCGTTTATATTTGATCCACCCTCGTATTATACTAGCAACAACCTGTCAATCATGACATAAGTGAATCAAAATTTTGAAAATATTTTTTATATTCAATTTAAAAGTTAAACAGTCCAGTCATCTCTTAATAAATACATTATTTGCCATTATTATTTTGTCTTATAATCATATCAAGAAGTGTCAAGTAATATAGAAAAAAATCGCATTGTTCTGGAATGCTAAGGTGCCTATCGATTGAACAGGATTACGTTTTCATTGGAGCTTTGAATATCCTTTGTTTTCATGTTGAGTGGGCACCGTCTGTCTCTTCACTGGATGGTGTTATTGTTAAAGCTGGAAGAAGTCATCTGGTGCAATGGACAAAGATTTTTGAAGTCGTTGTGTTGAGGTTATTTTTCCCGCCGAGAAGGCCCATCATCATTCTACAGACAGAAGTAAACTCTCCGTAATAGGAGAAAAATATGAAACTGGCAATAAGGATTATCTTTCCATATGATAAATTGTTATTAAAAAAAACTAACATAGTTCTGAAACATGATTTGAATTGAACCTGCTTGCATTAATAATCATTAAGTATTGTACCAATAATAATATTTAAAAACTCAAATTGATGAACAATTGGAAAATCTATATTCCAAACATGTTTCAGAGCATCTTTATTTTTCTAATATGATAGCTGTAACTTCTTGATTATTTTGTTTTGGTTTCTATAGTTCCTTCATATATAGTTCACGACCATTATTAACCTCTAAACGAGTATGGCCGTACGGCGAATGAATTTTTACCTCAAGAGAGTATGGCCGTACACGGTACGTCCAATGTTTTTATTCCCGAATACATGAATTTATCCATAAAACGGGCATGGCTCAAATGTTTTTATCTATTCAATTATTTTGTATATGGCGGCCGCAATTACATTTTTTATATTACAGAATCATTTTTTTTATTTTACTTACAAAATCTCACTCGCTTAGAGGTTAAAAAATTGACACTAACGTATAATCCTTTATACATATATAGGAGTTCATGGCCATTATTTAAGACGGAAAGGAAAGGTTTCTATGGTTTTTGTACTATGACATGTTAAAAAGATAATTATTTATGTTGATATATTAATACATAGTATGTGTTAACCAATCACTTTCTAAAATCATCATGTTGATATGCCGGTTTATTTTGTATTCACCATATTGACAATACTCTGTGTCATAATGCTCTGAATATATTTTGTTCAGTATTGTCACAAAACATGTTGTGGTGTCTAAGTTTGTCATGCTCTATATAAGGAGCAAACCATGTATCACTTGTGTTCCGCATTAAATAAACTTAACATACCTCTGTTAAGAGTACCTACGAAAAAAAAAAAAAAATAAATAAAAATCAAATTGATTGGTTGCTGGACAGCGGGTGTACCGATCATATAATATATAGTGATAAACATTTTGAAAACCAAGTAACATTGAAAAATCCTATTAAGGTGAAAGTTGGTGATGGAAGAATGTTAGAGGCAACAAAGGTTGGTGATATTATAGTCAAGCAAAGAAATGCAAGCAAATTTATTAAGTTATTCGAAGATCACTGACAATCATAAAATAGTCTCAAAAGGGCAATTCTCAAAAATGTATGAATTGGATGGTACATTATCAGCAATAGCGAAGAAGGATGAAGGATTATATAAATTAACAAGTTATGTTTCAATTAATAAAATACTTGCAAATGTAACAAATAAAACATTAACTTTAAAAGAAAAACTGCATCGTACACTCGGACATGTAAATTTTAAATATCTGGATATTATGTGTAAGGATCGGTTGCTGGAAGAGATACCAAAAGATATAGAATCAGATTATATGAAATGTGCTATATGTATCGAGAACAAGATGCATAATTTACCCTTTAAAAATAATAGAAGAAGAGCGGAAGATATACTGGAAATTATTCACACAGATGTGAATGGACCTCATAGAACAACTGGATGGAATGGTAAAAAATACTTTGTAAGTTTTATTGATGATTATAACAAATTGGCAAAAGTTTATTGTATTAAGTCGAAGGATCAAGTCTCTGATTGTTTAATGGAATATGTAAATGAAATTCAGAATTTAACTGGGAAGATGATAAAAGAATTAAGATGTGATAATGGTGGAGAATATATAAATAATAAGATATATAAATTTGCAAGAGAAAAAGGTATAAGGATAAATTCGTGCCCACCACATGTACATGAATTGAATGGTACTGCGGAGAGATATAACAGAACAATAATGGATATGGCTAGATGTCTTCTAGCAGAAGCAAAAATTGACAGGCGTTATTGGCCTGAAGTGATTAAAGCAGCAGCTTATCTGAAAAATAGGATATTGGCAAATACTGTAGTGAGGAAGACACCTTATGAAGTAGTTTTTAAAAATAAACCATCTGCAAATGAACTAAAATTGTATGGAAGCAGAGTTTATGTTAGAATACCTGAAGGAAAGAGAAGATCAAAGTGGGATAAAAAAGCTAAATTTGGAATTTTACTTGGATATACCGAAGTTGGATATAGAGTTTTGGTAAATGGCAGAATATTAGTTGCCAGGCATGTTGACATTATTGAAGAAGACATTATGTGTGTAAGTTATGATGATGATGATGAGAACTCCAAGGACGATGTGAAGAATGATGACAAAGTGAAAAGTGGAATAAGACCAAGAAGGTAAATCAAACCGCCAGTTCGATTCGATGAAGAATTTGGATATTATTGTGTTTCTGCAAATTTTTGTGATACTACGATTCCGGCTAACTTCGAGGAGGCGACAACATGTAATGAGGCTGGACGATGGAAAGATGCAATGGACAGTGAAATGAAAAGTCTTGTTGAAAATAATACTTGAACACTAGTGAGTAAACCAGAGGATAAGGCAATTCTAGATGTGAAATGGGTGTTCAAAAGAAAACCAGGTGATGTTTTCAAAGCCAGGTTAGTGGTTTGAGGTTTCCAACAGGACAGTATTGATGATATACGAGGGTGGTCCCAGAAGTACCCGACCTGACGTATAGATGGCGGTTGTTGCTTTAAAAAATTACTATGGTAGAAAGTACTAAACTTATAAAGCTTAAGTTTCAAGTTTTAAGACGCTACGTTGTTTAGTATTTGTTTGGCAGCCATCAATAGTGAACGCTCTCAGTGAATTTGTAAACATGGAAAAACTTGGTCATCGTTATGTGATACAATACTTTCATTTGAAAGGTCTAAGTCCAACCAATATCAAAACAATGCACCAGTTCACACATCCGTTATCGCGGTGGCCAAAATCAATGAATTAAAGTTCGAATTGCTTCCTCACGCACCCTATTCGCCAGATTTAGCCCCCTTGGATTATTTTCTTTTTCCAAACTTGAAAAAATGGCTCGGTGGTAAAAGATTTGCCAACAATGAAGAGGTGGAATCTGCAGTTGATGGCTATTTTGAGGCGCTCGACGGTTCTCATTATAAACAGGGTATCGAAGCTATTATACATCACTGGGAAAAGTGTGTTGAGCTGAAAGGAGGCTATGTTGAGAAATAAAAATATTTTTTCCCAAATTTTTTGTGTTTTCTTTGTTAGGTAGGGTACTTTTGGGACTACCGTCGTATATACTCACCTGTTGTTAAAATGCAAACTTTAAAAGTTATTACTTTCGTATTCTTGTCAGTATACCTTAAACATACATCAAATGGATGTTGAGACAGCTTTCTTAAATGGTAAAGTGTTATCTGAAGTATATGTAAAGCAGCCACAAGGCTATAATGATGTTTACAATAGAGTTTATAAATTAAAAAAGGCATTGTATGGTTTAAGGGAGAGCCCACGTGCTTGGTATGAATGTTTTAATGATTATATTGAAAGTCTGGGTTTTCGAAGAAGTAGATATGATTATTGTCTTTATGTTAAAACTGAAAATGGTATAACTGTATATATCCTTTTATTTCTTGATGATTTGTTAATATGTAGCAGAGATGTTCAAGTAATTAATGACATTAAAGCACAACTACATAATACATTTAAAATGAAGGATTTAAATAAAGTAAAAAACTACATTGGAATTGATATTGAATATAATTATAAGAAGTGTAGTAATACCTTAACATTGAGCCAGAAAAATGATATAGAATCTCTAGCTAAATTATATGATATTGAAAACTCAAAACTTAACACACCAATGGAGATTAATCTAAAACTGAGTCAATCAAATTTAAACGAGAATGTTAAATATAGAAATTTAATAGGAGCACTCTTATATATTAGTCATGGTACTCGTACTAGACCAGACATATCTTTTAGTGTTAATTATTTAAGTAGATTTCAAAATTGTTATGATGAGACACATTTCAAATATGCATTGCGAGTTTTAAAGTACTTGTATTTAACCAAGGATCTTAAATTAACATATAACGAAAGTCATAAAGCTGATATTATAAATTGTTATGTTGATGCTGACTGGGCAAGAGATATTATTGATAGAAAATAAACTACTGGGTTTGTAGTTGAATTATTTGGAAATCCCATCTATTGGAAATCAAAAAAACAAAATTGTGTTACTAAAGCATCTAAACAGAAGCAACAGAGATAAATTTCTTGAGAAATATTGTTAATGATGTTTTTGTTAAAATTGTTCAACCTTTTAACTCTTTCAATGCTGATACAAAATGCATGACAGCCGATCAGTGCGCAATATATTTGAATAATAAAATCTAGTTGCAGCCCGTGAAATTTTTACGGAAGTAAAACAAATTTTACATTTATGAAAATATATATTCATAAATATAGAATTTGTTTATATATATCATTTATACATCGTCCCCTTTTACACTGGTTCAAAAATTGTTAGCTAGGTATTTAAAATTCGTTCAGTATAGTTTCGATCTGTTCATCACGCACCCCCCCCACAGGGTATAAGTCGTAAGGCCATGCTGTAAAGGTGGGGTTACACATTTAAAAAATATTCTCAAATAAATAAAAAATTTTCAAGCAAATATTTTTTTGTCCTTTTTCAAATGTGTTTATTTTTATGTTATTTTTATTTTGTCCATTGGTAATTCGGCGCAAAATGAGATACCCAGTCTTTTTTTATTTTTATCAAACGTACTTGAGTGACTTTTTTGTGTGGTAAGAGTGATGTCGGTATTTTGACGCATACCGTAATGGTATTGAATGGAGGTTTTTATGACATTTTTCGAACAACATATTACAAAAAAAAAACAATATTTTATAAAAACTAACAGAAAAATATACTTACTAATTAGGTGTACACAATATTTTTTTTAAAATAATTTAATATTTGTGGTAAAGTTGGAAACAATGATCCAAACAAAGACCAGGTTGTGTGGGGCAATCTGGACAAAAGAATAATGAAGCATTTCTTTTCTTAGCTGTATCCCAGCATTGCCTACATCTGCGTCTTTTGATTTTATTATCAGTGTCTTTTTCACAAAACTTCGGCAGATGTATCTTGGTTTTTGATTGTACTGTTTGTTTCGGAATTGATGATGGAGGTGGACCTAGTAATTTTTTGATTATAAATAGCCTGAAATCATACAACGGCATTTTCTGTGAATTGTCTGCATTGTATAAATGCCAAGAATTCAATAACATCGTCTGGAATAGATGAATGGCCAACTTTTTGTACCAACGTAATGTTTTCCTTTTGCATGGGTAGTAAGCTAACATCTGGTCATGATAGTCTATACCACCCATATGATTGTTGTAATTTATTACCATATTTGGTTTGGTGACCACTTGACCATGAATCATCCATATCATCCTCAATCTTTTGTCTTTTAGAGCTCGATGGGCGATCCATTTTTCAAGGTAAACGTATTTTTTTTCGTAAAATCAAAAAGGAAACTTATATGATACTAAATATCACTATGTATACACCAATTACTATAATATATTTTTCAAAAGGCACTTATTTTTGCTCACAATTCACTATGTCACTCATTCAAAATAACTAGAAAACATAAACAAAATATTCCTTGCAGTGAGTGACCTTTTCACAAAACAGCGCTAGAGAAATAGTCCAATTATTTTTATTATCAAGTCTCACAATGAAAACAAACGGAATAAGAACTAGAAAAAATATTATTTACAACTGCGGGTGTAAACTCAACTTTACAATGCGTTGCACACGCGAAAACGCCCGAATGCAACGGAATCTTCCGAAGTAATGACGAATATCATATGCTGATGTAATATACTAACAATATTTAGGCATGGACACGCTGCGCGTGTTCTGAGCATGAAGCAAATGTTCACATGGACACGCCAGGCGTGTTCTCAGCACTGGACGAGTTAAAATTTATGAAGATAATTCTGGAGCTCTTGCTATAGCTAAATATGGAAACTTTACAAAAAATTCTAAGCATATAGAAGTACAATACCATTATGTTCATGAAAATATTAAAATTGGAATTGTTGAAATTGTTAAGATAGATTCAGATTCAAACATTGCTGATATTTGTACTAAGTCGTTGGGAAGAATTAAATTTGTTAAATTCAGGGAAATGTTGAAATTAATATAAATTTTGTTTATGACAGAAAACTGATTAGGCTGAATTGCATTTGAGTTTTTGTTTAACTCTTTCACTGCTGAGATAATTTCTATGAGAGCCGATGAGTGCGCAATATAGTTGCATCCCGTGATATTTTCACGGAAGTAAAACAAATTTTACATTTAAGAAAATATATATTCATAAATATAGAATTTGTTTATATATATCATTTATACATCGTCCCCTTTTACACCGGTTCAAAAATTGTTGGCTAGGTATTTAAAATTCATTCAGTATAGTTTCGAGGCCATGCTGTAAAGGTGGGGCTACACATGTAAAAAATATTCTCAAATAAATTAAAAAATTTCAATTATTTTTTTGTCCTTTTTCAAATGTGTTTATTTTTATGCTATTTTTATTTTGTCCATTGGTAATTCGGCGCAAAATGAGATACCCAGTCTTTTTTTATTTTTATCAAACGTACTTGAGTGACTTTTTTGTGTGATAAGAGTGATGTCGGTATTTCGACGCATACCGTAATGGTATTTGAATGGAGGTTTTTATGACATTTTTCGAACAACATTATATTACAAAAAAAAACAATATTTTATAAAAACTAACAGAAAAATATACTTACTAATTAGGTGTACACAATATTTTTTTTTAAATAATTTAATATTTGTGGTAAAGTTGGAAACAATGATCCAAACAAAGACCAGGTTGTGTGGGGCAATCTGGACAAAAGAATAATGAAGCATTTCTTTTCTTAGCTGTATCCCAGCATTGCCTACATCTGCGTCTTTTGATTTTATTATCAGTGTCTTTTTCACAAAACTTCGGCAGATGTATCTTGGTTTTCGATTGTACTGTTTGTCTCGGAATTGATGATGGAGGTGGACCTAGTAATTTTTTGATTATAAATAGCCTGAAATCATACAACGGCATTTTCTGTGAATTGTCTGCATTGTATAAATGCCAAGAATTCAATAACATCGTCTGGAATAGATGAATGGCCAACTTTTTGTACCAACGTAATGTTTTCCTTTTGCATGGGTAGTAAGCTAACATCTGGTCATGATAGTCTATACCACCCATATGATTGTTGTAATTTATTACCATATTTGGTTTGGTGACCACTTGACCATGTCGGTTTTTACTATCAGACAGCTCCCCATCAAATTCAGAAGAAATCATAAAGACTTCTCGGCGGTCTTTCCATTTGGTAACACATATACCATTTTCTGTGTATTGACTCACACTTTCTCCTTTCTTTAGTTTTTTATTTATAACATCGATCGGGTTTTCTTTTCTATTTGCTCGTAGTGTTCCTGTGACATATGTGTTTTGGTTCAATAAATTTTTTGTAAGAGGAACGCTATTATAGAAATTATCCATGTAAACTGAATATCCGGCTCCCGTCTTCCCCTCTAGCAATTTCTGAACGACTTTATTAGTGTGGCCTTTGCCACCTAACTCTTCATCTGATGATCCACTATATACAATTATTTTTACGGCCAATCCACTTGATTCCCCTAACATGTAAAGTTTTATACCATACTTGGCCTTTTTGCCTTTTATATATTGGCGAAAAATCAATCGGCCTCTCCAAAGAACCAATGATTCATCTATCGATAGTTGTCTGTGTGGATCATAAATTACTTCCATCCTTGGATTGAAAAAATCAATCAATGCCCTGACTTTTGCCAAGCTCGACAGATCTTCATTATTGTTAAAATGAAGTGCCCGTAAGATGAGCAAAATCTATCTCTTGACATGAATTGTGAAAATGCCGGTAAATTGAATAGGTAGTCCGTATTCCAGTAGTCACTCAACCGGTTCAAACGTATTGTTCCGGTGTGTAGTAGTAAACCCAGCCACACCCTCATTTCGTCTTTAGTGACATTTTTCCATCGCGTGATTCTGCTTGTATCACCTTCTGATTTCGACAATACTTCAACAGCATACAAATTAGTTTGGGTTGTCACAAGATTGTACAAATCTTCATTGAAAATCAAATCAAAATAATCTATTGGTTCTTTACTTGACATCTCAATTTTCAACCCGGGTATTTTTGAAAATGGTATAGAGGCTGGTTGTTTTTTTATATTCGACCATTGCGTAGAGCTAACATCTGGTGTTCTAGATGTTTGTGAAACAGTTTGAATTTGAATATTGTCATCATTTTCAATATTTGACTCAAATTCAGAATCGTCCTTGATGATGGTGAATTCCTCATCAATAACGTCACTAAATGAATCATCCATATCATCCTCAATCTTTTGTCTTTTAGAGCTCGATGGGCGATCCATTTTTCAAGGTAAACGTATTTTTTTTCGTAAAATCAAAAAGGAAACTTATATGATACTAAATATCACTATGTATACACCAATTACTATAATATATTTTTCAAAAGGCACTTATTTTTGCTCACAATTCACTATGTCACTCATTCAAAATTGAAAATAACTAGAAAACATAAACAAAATATCCCTTGCAGAGAGTGACCTTTTCACAAAACAGCGCTAGAGAAGTAGTCCAATTATTTTTATTATCAAGTCTCACAATGAAAACAAATGGAATAACTAGAAAAAATATTATTTAAAACTGCGGGTGTAACCTCAACTTTACAATGCGTTGCACATGCGCAAATGCCCGAATGCTCGGAATCTTCCGAAATAATGACGAATATCATATGCTGATGTAATATACTAACAATATTTAGGCATGGACATGCCGCGCGTGTTCTGAGCATGAAGCCGATGTTCACATGGACACGCCACGCGTGTTCTCAGCACTGGACGAGTTAACATTTAGGTTGATAAAAGTTGTTTTTTTAATAGTTTAAGTATTATTCTGTGTTGAAGGTTAAATGTAACTAATGCTTATTTTTGTCATGTTTGTAATTGGTGAATATAAATTGTAAGGAGGCGTGTTGATATGCGGGTACATTTTGTATTCACCATATTGGCAATACTCTGTGTCACAATGCTCTGAATATATTTTGTTCAGTATTGTCACAAAACATCTTGTGGTGTCTAAGTTTGTCATCCTCTATATAAGGAGCAAACCATGTATCACTTGTGTTCCTCATTAAATAAACTGAACACATTAGTCTACTCTGTATACTGTGCGGGTCTAATTTTAATTAACCAATAAGTAGACATCATGAAAAAATAAGCTTTTCCCCTACATATTATCTTTTTTACATATGTATATGTTCCATTAATTTTACTTTCTTTTTTCTAGTTATCCATGATGTTTCCAGACATATGTGGACCTGCCCTTAGTGTGGCAGTGCGTGCTGTTGTTAGGGAGTGTCAGTCTGCTATGGCGGCAGGTCGTTCGCTCTCAGAGTTGTCTCCGTTACTCGACACTACATATTCAGCCCTTACAGCCTCTGCGATAAAGAAACCACAACTTTTAAACCACATACATGATGATATTCAAAGAATAATACTATTAGGTAAAGTTTAAATTCAATATGCAATGATATATTTTCTTAAGGATCTCGATCTAGAAAATAATATATTTTATCCAAAATATAAAGAAAGTAGCATTCATTTGTACTCTTAAACATCAGTTTTTTAATTACATCAAGATATGGGGTTTTAAGTAAAAAAATGAGTAATTTTAAGTTTTATCATAGAAATTCATTGATAATAGAATAATCTAAAGAATTTTGGTAATGTGTATAAATTTACTTGGTGAATTATGCAAGTTTGTAATGAAATGAAATGGTTATTTGGTAAGGTCTTGTTAATTCATGGGTTCTTTTATCAATATACAAATCTCCTTAAGCACAAAATCAATGAACAAAGATCCAATTTAAGAATCTTGTTGTGATTTCTTAAGCTTGATAAACTTGCTTGAGTTTAAAATTATATTAGCAATAGAAATCAACGATGCAAATTGTTAATATAGCAATATAAAAATACAATGATTGCAGTTTGTGAATAAATTTTTCCGCATACTATAACTTGTTTAAAAATAATATACTTTTTTACTATATTATTAGGGTGCTATTTATTTAATAGAATTGTTTTTTTTCAGGTATTCTAGTAATAAGTTTACCAGAACAAGGTCCTAGCAGAGCAGCCTGCTGCTTCTTTGGACAACTGGCTCGAGTTCGAGCCACTGATTTACTGAGTCATGGTCCTGCTTTAGTTCACTGTGCTCTTCAATGCATAGGTATTAAATACATACTTTAATTACTATGTTTTGTGTGTGTTTAAACAAGCAATCTCAAATCAAACATGTGTAACGATTTTTTTAATTTCAAATTATGTTTATGTCGAAGTTATTGAGATAGGATTTTAAGTATAAATTTTTTTTATTATTAATAATTGTTTTAAAGTACTGATATGTTAATAAATATCTTGTGTTATAAAAATTAACTAACCTTTTCAATTCTGTTATCTTTGCTATAATATGCATAATCTATACATATTTTGTGTATTATTTATCGGTGTACATTATGCTCCAAAAAATATAGCATATTTTTTTCTTATCAGAGCTACTGAGGGAATATTTTTTAGAGAATTAATATGGCAATGATTCAGATCCAAATATGTGATTGCATATTGTTTTCAGGAGTATTGTCACCACGCTCGCATATAGATCCATTTGCCGAAGTATTGCTGGGTCTAGGCCGAGCGCAGTGGGAAGGAGCTCCGCCAGGTGGGGGAGATGAGGCAGTGAGGGGCCCCGCTGTGTTAGCTATGTGGCTTCGTGATGCCCTGCAGCTTCCGGGTTTCCCTTCTGATCAAGCTACACCTCAAGTGAAAGACAAGTTTATAAAAGCAGTTATTAAGTAAGTACTTTTATTACCTTTGTTTTTAAAAAGAAAATTCAATAATTTCATTGGTGATACGACTTCATCAGGAATTTAAAGAAAGAGGTGCAACAGATTTTAGTAATGGAAGTAAAATAATATGTAGTTGAACCCAGTTCAAAAATGCTCGAATAATACAAAGAGACGACATCAAAAGGTTGCCTCTCCTACTTACTTGTAATGTACTGCATTGTCCATTGATGACACTTCAAATAGTATTATACTTGAATAACATTAGTACACTGATAGGGATGATTTAAAGTACTTCACTTGTGTCCCGAATTGTAAGTTCAATGCAAATTTAAATTTTTGATTATCTTTATTTAGATTCTAATTCATACTGCCGTATTAAAATGTTTTTTAAGTTTCTAATGCAAAGATTTGAAATTTTTCCACAATTTTTATAAGTACATTAAAAAAATCATGATTAAGATAAAATATATGAAATATTTTATTAAATTGCATACATATGAGTTTATATAATTTTTATTATTTTTTCAGACACCATGGGCATAAAAGACGTTTAATTGAAGCAATCCGCGAATTTGCTCTTGCATGTAGAGGACTACTAGGAGAATATGGACAAGTGACTCAGGCTTCCACATTACCTTAAAATACATATAATATGCAATTCTTGGTGATAATCAAATAATAATGCATTATTAGCAAAAAATAAACTTGTTAAGATTTATACAAAAATGGGGTGTTATACTAACGTGAATTAAATGACTTCTAAAATAATTTTTCATAATTTTATTTATCTTCTTACCTTTCATATAGCTGCTCTGAAGGTATTTGAGCATCACCTGGCGAATCATCACCTATGACTGAACATAAAAATTATGAATTTAATAGATTTTATGCAGTATTTCTGTGTGAATTATTATAATAATAAATATGACAAGCAAATCCATCAGATCCATCATCCTAGGCTGCTTCTTTCCAATTGATAATACAATGCCAATACTCTGCGACAAGGGTGTTCATTTGATCTCTTTCTGTTATTTTGCGTTGAAACTACGTGTACAACCCAAATTAATTGTCATGATTTTTGTACTACTACGATATTTGGCTGTCTCAACAGAGTTCTTGTATCAAAATGATACATAGCATTAGCAAAATCATTTAAATTTAGAGAAAAACAAAAATAAATTGATATATACTTTTCTCTAAATTTAAATGATTTTGCAAATTTTCTTAATAAAAAAAGAAAAGATTTGTTCTGATATTTCTTCCTTTAGTCTTGTATTGTCGGATAGCGAATCTGATAGGACAAACAGCATAGTAAATTTTGACTTTTTCATCCATTTCTTTGGAAGACTTGAGTAAATTAATTAAATCTTGACCAAAGAAGTAATGTGGCTTAGATTATATGCCAATTTGGTTGTTAAAGAAATGTTTTGATATTTTTCTACCTGTGATTCAGTGTTTAGTTAATGGGTCATTTACAGCCTCTATAATGACCTTTGTGCTTAAAACTTCCATTGCAACTCCGGTTCTAAAAAAAGCAACTTTAGATCTAAATAATTTAGGGAATTACAGACCAGTGCCTAATTTACCACTTTTATTGACAAAATGACTTCTTCTCGGATAAGCTCATATATTACTTTTGAGCAAACAAGTTTCAAGCAATCTGTCTTCTTTATACAAAAAGTATCACTCGACAGGGACCATTATTTTAAGACTAGTGTCAGATTTAACTGGGATAAAAAAGGGCAAAATTGTTTTAATTACTGTTCTGAATATATGCTCTGTCTTTAATACGGTTGATAATGAAATTCTCTTACGAAGACTTTGGGATGAGTATGGATTTTATAGCAATGTTCTTCCCTGGATAGGATCGTATTTGTCAAATAGAAGACATACTTGTAATTGCATTCTCAATCTCAAATTAGATGTCTAAATATAAATTGGATCCTAGTAAAATGGAATTTATCTGGGTGGCTTCACTACCTAGACAACACTTTCTTGATGGGGATGTGTTATCAGTCATCGGCATTAGAGTTTTTCCAAAAGATAGTATAATAATCTTGGTGTTCGTTTACCTTGATAGTAGACTCTCTCTTGATAGGCAAATAGGTTATACTGTTTCTTCGGGCTTCTATTATCTATAGTTTAAGTTCGTATATCGATGTTTTCCAACAAAAGAGATGAAAACTTATAAATTAATTTGTCCTGTTGCATCTGGATTAGTGTCATTCTATAAATTCTGGTCTGCCTGATTTGCAAATTTCTAAACTCCGGTCTGTTTTTCATATAGTTGCTAGACTGACATATGGTAGTCATAAATATTATCATATTAGTCCACTTTTAAAAGGCTCAAGTGTCACGAACTGATTAATTTCAAATGTTGTCTCTTTGCATTCAAGTCCTTTAATAGGATGTCCCCAACTTTCAAATCTGTATCAGAGAGATGTTGCTTCAGAAAGGAAGAGAACTTGAAGGTTGATTTCATCTTTCTTCAAATAAATTGATTGTTCCGAATCAATTCAATAGGGTGGGGTATTATGGTACAGCTTTTGCTGGGTTTGTGGCGTGCAATGGTCTGCCTCTAAGTAATGATAATGGTAGTGTGTATAGCTTAAGCAATACCTTTCTCTATATAATACATAAGTGGAAATTTTGTTATCTTACCCCAATATTAAAAAAAGGACGCAAGGGAGAATATGAAAAATGATGTTTTACGCATTCAATTCAGCATCCCTAAATTATTTGAAAAACATTTTGAGTCAATTGGTATTAAGCTTTTGTTATTTCAATTAAACATCACAGCTTCTAGCTGTTATAAATATCAGCGCTTCAGTAACAAAAAAATTAAACTCCCATCATATATCCTTATTCTATCAATACTCAGATGTTGAACAGGATGACAAGCGTTGTGGCATCACATTTGAAAATAAACTGAAATTCTCTAGTGAGATTAAACTTGAATGAAATAAAAAAAATGTACCAGTGAGATAGTATATCCAATTAAATAAAGGTAAATGCTTGTTTTGGGACACAAACGAAGCGAAGTTGGTTGACAATATCAATAGCAACTTCTCTATGCTACTAATGCAATTAACATTTTATTAAGCCATATGCAGCATATTTATGCTGCATATGGTTTAGTAAAATAAATGGCGTTTTAGTCAAGAGGTATATGTCGTCAATTACTTGTCAGATTGAAGTTTTGTATCACTTGTATTCCTGAAATACAGACCTCAGGTAAATTTTAAAGGTAAACTTTGAATATATAAATTATTTATGTATTCAAAGTTAACCTTTAAAATTTACCTGAGGTCTGTATTTCAGGAATACAAGTGTTGTAAAACTTCAAACTGACAAATATGTTGAGTAATTGATGACATGTACCTCTTTACCAAAACGCCATTCAAATGTTAATTGATAATTTACAAATAAATAAAATCACTTGTGAAATTAAAATTTACCTATAATCACTTTGTTATAAACCAGACACTTCTCCATATACAAGGGTTGCTACTTAAGTGTTGAGACAGACAAGTAAAAACAAATATTTATCATCGAAAATGGCTTTATTGTTTTTCAAAATACTCTCCATGAAGATCAATACACTTTTGCATGCGTTTGAACCAATTTTCGAAGCACTTTTTCCACTCTGAATGAGGTAAATTCAAAACATGCATTTTGAATGCATCAACCGCTTCTTCAGACGTCAAAAAACATTGACCTCGCAATTTATTTTTGATGTTCGGGAATAAAAAGAAGTCATTGGTTGCCAAATCAGGGCTGTACGGCGGATGACCCATTAATTCGATGTTTTGAGTGCTCAAAAAGTCACTTGTTTGAGCCGATGTGTGAGAGCTCGCATTGTCGTGGTGGAGAATGATCCGTCTTTGGCAGTTGGTTTTCCTCATTTCTCCGAACACTTCTGGCAAACAAATGGTGGTGTACCAGTCAGAATTGACAGTACGACGTTCCACTAAAGGCACCGTTGCGACATGACTATTTATACCGAAGAAACAAGCCACCATTTGCTTCAAAGTGCATCGTGCGCGAACAACTTTTGTTGGATTTGGCTCGTCTTGAAAGACTCATACAGTCGTTTCTGGCTCATATGCATAGATCCATGATTCGTCGCCTGTCACGATCTTCTAGACGTCTTTTGAAGCACCGCGATCGAATAATTTTTTGGACCAATCTTTTTTTGAGCGATTGTCGAATTATGCGGTATCCAATGCGAACAAATCTTTTTGACGGCCAAATGTTCATGCAATATTGAATGTATGCGAGTGGAACTAATGCCCAAACATGCCTCAATCTCATGATAAGTCACATGACGATCTTGCAATATCAGTTCACGCACAGCATCGATATTTTCTGGCACAACAACCGATTTGGGACGACCTTCACGAAATTCGTCCTGGAGCGAACCACGACCGCGATTGAATTCGGAAAACCAGCGAAACACAGGGGCCCAGGATGGTGCCTCATCACCAAAAGTCGAAGCGAGTTGATCGGCATACTGTTGTTGAGTTAGTCCACGTCGAAAATCATAAAAAATCATCGCACGAAAATGTTCACGATTTAATTCCATTTTGGCCGAGATGTATTAAGTCACTGTAAACAACACAAATAGCACTCGTATGACAAAACTTTCTGAGCACGTATACCATTAAAAATGTCAAACTTTACGATGCTGATGTCAGATTTGACGTATGGTGTTGGTGTTGCCATATCTCAACACTTAAGTAGCAACCTATGTATCTTCTTTTCAATAAAACATATTTTGTAAATTAAAATAATTTATTTCACATAATATGGTAATACAGTATAATACTTAAAAATCTTAGGCTGTGTTCTGTTAAGTTATATGCAATGCAAGTGAAAGCTATGTATATTATTGAGCTTGCACGATTTTATCTTAGTGCTGTTTATCACAATATATGGATGATGTTTTTGTTTGAAGTTCTGGTAAACTTTAGCTTTGATCCAATATGTAACAGATTTTAAAACTTAAACAATGAAAAAAAAACTTCTTATTAGTTTGATAATACTAAAACAAATACCAAATTAATACAAAATATTCAATTAGATGAGTACCATTAAAAAAAATTAATGGAGAAATTTGAGAATTCAAGTTTTGTATTATTCACTTAAACACATGTGTTTCTTAATTTATTAAAAAAATATATGTTTATGTATAGGATCTCATAGGTATACTCATAGCTCTAAAACAAATAGAAAAAATTGCTTGGGCAGCATGAGATTCAAATATCTTTAGATTAAGATCGAGATCCTTAAACCAATATATTTGTATTAGATACAAAAAAATATCAATAATATAAATGAATGCTTTTAATAGTTAATTAAAAACACCTTTTCTACAAATTGCATTCCTAGAATTATATGCAATATGTCTAGTCTTTTGAATTCAATTTAATATAGCCTGAGACTGTTTCAGTTTTGTCAAGGTTTATAAAATGAATATTTTTTTAGCAAAATTTTGATAGTGAGTCAAAATGTACTAAAAAACTTATTAACATTGTAAACACAACATTGTGTTTCAAGAAATTCATAAGTACACAATTTCTATAATCTAAGTCATATTTGTAATATATCATTACATTTTATATCTTTTATTAAAAACGTTATATTTATTAAAAATCACTATGAAGAAATTCATTCATCACAGAAATTAAAATTACACTTATTTAAGAAAATATTAAAAAAACATAAAATGTTGAATTGTGTATGTGTTTTTAAAATATTATCTTTGAATGAAATAATTTCATATTTTGGCTACAATTGGAAACCTTAACTATGTTTGATTTTAGTTGAAAGAGTCATTAATAAATGAGGTATTTCCAAATTTTTTTTGGGGAATTTTGATAAATGCTGATAATACTTGACCACAATTTGATTGCGGCATTGTCGTAAGGAAATTTAAAAGAGGTCGGAGGAAATATTTAGTAGGATCTGTTCCTAATTGATAACCTTCTACAGCTTTATATACAGCGGCAAATGCTGGTTGTTTCGTATTGTGAAATATTGATCTACTCCCATGTAAAACACGGGCACCTCGTTGTACAGCATTATTACATGAATGTCCATATGTACACTGATCAGAGCGGAAATTAGCATCACAATTTAAAAGTAACAACTTATCAGAATGGTAGTGAAATATTATATTGATAATATCTTGGTCGCCCCATAAAAGTTCTGTGCGCCACTGACGATACACACTATTCACGTAATCTTCCCAGTGGAATAATCTCATTCTGGTAAGATTCATCAACATCACGCCAGAGTTGACACCTAAAATATAAACAAATAATGTTAATTTCTTACTTATTTTAATTCATATTCACATATACACGTATAATCGTTTTTGTCAATTTTTGGAATACTTTCTGACAAATTAACCCATTAACGCCCGCCGTACACGCTTGTGTACACCTGTTCAAAGCGCGAATTGGTGTTTTCTTTATATGATTATTATGGAAGTAATTACTTATTTCGAAACTATAAAATAGTAGTTAACTATAAAAAAATAAAATTTGGCAATAATGCGTAAATAAATATCATTGGTTTATCATCGCAATATGGATATGAAATAAGATTTTTTTCGTAAGATGTTTTTAACGTTTTTATTATAAATAATAAAATATTTTCTCTTGTTTTTTTATTATTAGGTATAGTTAGACTCTATTATAACGCGTGATTTTATTACTGCAACGAAAAAAAAATTTTGTGGTGTGCTGGGTTATATTTTATTGCCCTGTACACAAGCGTGTACAATGGGCATCTGACTGTAAAAATGTTAATGACTCGTGGAAGCAGATCATATTCAGTTCGCTTTTGTTTCTTGCTCAGTTCATACCCTGCAGTGTGCTAAAGGCATAATTCGATAACACATATATTTGATAACCCGATAACTATAATTGTCGAATCCTGAAATCCTTAAAATTTTTAAAATGGAGGCCCGTCGTGTTTTCACAAGCCATAATACCTATACAAGACTCGAAGAAGCCCTTGAATCAATAATGTCCGATGAAAACGATGAAGTCGAATACGATATAGTATTGATTCCACCAAATCCTGATGTCCTGAGTGACGAAGAAGAAGGGAATGACGATGATTTGACGTCCTCTAATCTTCCAAAAGATGTGCCAGGTACAGTGCAAGTAATTCCACGTCGTCCTGGCCATGATATTTCGGACTGGGACTACAGTGATGATGAGCCGCTTTCTAATTATATAAGATCTTCAAAACGAGTTAAAAGTCAAGACGCACCTAAGTGGAGAAAAACTTCACCTATATATAGTATAATACAACACATAACATTACCGATGCCATTCAGAGCAGACAAAAGACTGTTGTAGAATCCATAAAAGACCACAACCCTACAATGTTGTTTGAAAAATTCTTTGATGAAGAGGTTATGAACTTGATAACACAAAATAGTGTTTTGTACGCTGGTCAAAATAATCGACATAATTTTGAAATTAATTGTGAGGACTTGAAATCTTTTTTGGGCATATTGATATTGACTGGATATCACGAATTACCTACCGAACGTGCTTATTGGAGTTTGGATGAAGATCTTGGCATTCCATTGGTTGCAAATTGCATGTCACGTAATAGGTTTTTGGAAATAAAAAGAAACCTACACTTTGCAGACAATTCTCTAGTTGAAAATTCGAATGATAAAATGTTCAAAGTGAGACCATTGTGTAATCTCATTCAGAGAAACTCGTGCCAGTGGGGAGTTTTTCATAAAAATTTGTCTGTAGATGAGTCCATGATTAAATATTTTGGCCGTCATTCAGCCAAACAATTCATAATGGGAAAACCTGTGAGGTTTGGCTATCGGAATTGGGCAGCAACAAGTTCTGATGGCTACTGCTACACATTTGACATTTATTGCGGCAAGTCATCTACAGAAGTTTCTGCTGATCCTCTCGGCGCGAGAGTCGTAAAATCTCTGCTGGCAAAGATGCCAATTGTACCAAATGAACATATTGTGTACTTCGATAACTTTTTTACAAATTATCAGTTGTTGCATGATTTGCGACTCTTAGGCTACAGGGCCACAGGCACAATGCGAGAGAATAGAACTAAGAATTGTCCACTTACCACTGTGAAGGTAATGAAAAAGCGACCTAGAGCAGAGTATGACTACCGATTTGACACAAAAAATGAAATTACAATTGTACGCTGGAAAGATAATAATGTTGTTACAATGGGATCCAATTTTGACAGTATAGAGCCTCTGGGAAAAGTGAGAAGATGGTGCAAGGTTCAAAAGCAAAAAGTGGAAGTCAATGTCCCAAGACTGTTTATAAATTACAACAGAGGAATGGGTGGCGTCGACCAAATGGATCAGTCCATCAGTCTTTACCGAGTGTCCATAAGAGGAAAAAAATGGTGGTGGGTAATCTTTACCTACTTACTAGATATGGCTATTTCTAATGCTTGGCGACTACATGTGTTACTCAGCAAGACTGGACAGGTGACATGTATGGACCAATTATTGTTCAGACGGACGATTGCCCGAGGGTACATACGACACATAAAAACGAAAAGTCATCCGACATCGTCAAAAATACTTGGATTGGAGCAAAAAAATAATGGTCACAACCCCGAACGCATAGAAAACCCATTGCGTTGTGTTATTTGCCACAACCGAGGTCGCTGGCGATGCGGACTCTGTAAGAAAACGTTGTGTGTTGAGCGACCGTGTTTTGGACAATTTCACTCTTAAACCGCCCACTGTACACAGCCGTGTACAGCCCTTTATTTTCTAAAATATAAGTGTTTATTTAAATTTTTCTTTTCTAATAGTATTAAGTGTTCACAATGTTGTAATAAATAACAATAAAAAATAATTTTCACATGTAGTTTTCTTTTGGGCGTTAATGGGTTAAACTATACATGTACTACAAAGGCTAGAACACAATAATGATGGTGCTTAGTTGTAAAATAAATTTAGAAATGGTAAATAAAAATATAACTTATTCACTCAGTTAAACCAAGTTGGCATCGATTTCCTACATCAATAAGTTCTTTTAAAAATATTTTAGTCTGGAAGTTTTAAGGATCTAGCAAATCAGTGAAGTAATTAACAACCTGTCACTCACATTTATTTAAATAATGAAGTTTTTTCTTACCTAATTTACCATAGTACGGATGTTTAGCAAATCGACTATACCATGAAACATTTGGATCGTCATGTTCCAAAGCTAAAGCTGCTATGTGTGAAGCATTGAACTCATTGAAATGCTTCCATAATGATTTTACTGGACTGAGAAATAATGTATCCGTGTCAAGATATATAAGAGAATCAATGTGCGGTAGTAATGACTGTAACAATACAAAATGGAATACATATCAATAAAATTGTTGATAAAACTAACTCGTTTCTTCAGATACTGCAGCTTAAAGTCACAATTTTTTTATATAAATATGAAATTTCTTGAAAACTAAAAACTTCTTTCATCTATTGTAATTCACAGTGGGCGACTTGTCATCATTCTTCAGGCTTGCTGTTGAAGATTAGGCAAGTCAATACTGTTCTATTTTATGAAATATGCCTCATCTTTGTACATATTCGTAAAACATACATTCCTTAGTTGTTTATTAAAAAAAATATTCCTTTCGTGGTAAGTCGAGATTACAGATATCCATGCACATAGTTTTTGCCTCTTCAATATATAATACATACATTTCCACGTTCTTGTTTCTCACACATCTCACTCTTCCCTCAGTTAAAATTTCTCCAATTATCTCATTCCATTCTTTCCTCGGTCTACCTCTTCCTCCTTCACCATTAATTTCAGTCATATTTATTTGTTTTGCAAGTCTTTCATAACTTATTCTCTCAATGTCATCAAACCATCTCAAGATTCCTTTCTTAATTCTACTTCTAACATCTATCTCGAACAAATACTTAACTTTTATCATATCATTCCTTACTATATCATACATTCTACTTTAAAATAAAACCATCTTGAATGCTTATAAAAGTTCTTAGATAATGATTTTTTTTTGTGTATTATAAATTGTTCCTCTTTTAATTTGTTGTTTGATTAATTCATCAAAGTAACACCATATAACAATGAGACTGAGCTTGAAAAATGAAAGCAAGTCTCAACATTTGCTCGTGTAACAGATAATTGTTTTTTTTAATATCAAGTAAGTAGGGACATTCATCAAGATTTAAATGATTAAATCTGCTGATCATCCTAGAACTTTGATCTCCTTATCATCGGAACTTTGGGTTTGATCTGTCATTGCGTGCTTGCTGAAATGCAGCAACATGCACATAATAAACCAATACACCCACAGGCGTCTTCTATTTGCAGGATGGCTGATGATCATACTCAATCATGAAGGATTGCCTTTTTCACAAACTGATGGCCAATCTGTTAAATAATATTTTAGTTCACATTCGAGTAACTAAATCAAACTAGTTTATTTTGGACGGAGAATTAGATTAAATAATTTCAATCAAGTACCACTCCAACCACAACTAGAATTGAAAAGCATAGAAAAATAATACTCACCGGAAAGAATAGTCGTTGAGATGCACATGGTTTAAATAAATAATGCCATTCATCAGAATTATTGGCAGGAAATTTTAATTTTACGATTTCAAATTGAAATGATCCATTCAGTATTTGTCTCCATTCATTAAGAGTTTTGGTAAAACCTTCTATTAATTTGTCTTCAGCAACAACCACAAATTTTAATGGAACTTTTGGAGAAAACAACAAACATGACTTGATCATTGTTAAGGTTTCTTCCAATCTTTCATCGCAAGCCACAATTGCAACAACAATGTTTTCAAATACATTTGTGCTTCTGAAAAATAAAAATAAAACAATGCAATAAATAACAAACCGTGTGTAATAAATAAATGATGGAAATGGAAAAGTATGGAAAAACTAAATGAATAGACGAGGATATGATAAAATCATCAGTAATGTGACATCTTTACCTTTCTCCATTGAATTCATTGGGAATGGAGGTCTTAGATACGTTGTTGAATACAATTTCTGAAACATTCCGAAACTTCAAAACGTCAAACGCGTCTTGCTTAAATAAAACGTAACAAATGTACACGAATATTAAAAAAAATAATACTTTAAAGATATGCTTTCTTTTTCCTATCATGTTTTAGTCATTTTCGAAGCGATTGACGTTAAATTTAGTTTTAAAGTAAATTAGATTTTCACACATTTGCCTCAAGTTTTCATTCAACTGTTTGACGTTTGTCAAAACAAATCATAGATAAACAAAGATTTAAATTGATATTCGAATATACTACCAACTTGAGATTTTTTTAGCACATAACGCACTGATAAAAAATCAATTCAAATATCACAAAAATTTTCATTTCATGAAATTTATTTTAAATTAAATGAAACTATTATGATTTATTGTAAAGTTCAATTAAATAGTTCAACAGAAATCGAATAAAGATAGCCAAACGAAGATACCTAAAATAATAGAATATTATAAAGGCTATGAGATAAAATATTTCTGCTTACATTAATGTGTAATGCATGGGATATGTTTTCATGGCATAACAGTCACTATTAAAGGTATATACGGCCGGTCTGAAGCAGATGCAAAGGGTTTACTTGAACCTAGCCCCGTGCTTAGTAAAGTCCCGCACTCATGACAGATACATAAAAAAGTGAGTTTCGCAAATTTATTCAGTTCCAGCTAATTTCGAACAGGCGGCCTCTGATTCTGGTTTATAGTATATTTTGGAATTCTTGATGCTTTTCGGGTGTCATTAAATTATATTGGCCCCACATCCTTTCTGTTCTGTTTTTATCTTAAAGCACACTCGGTGTTTTATGGCTATCTTGATGGGGCAAAGGTTTTTTTTCCTGAAACTATAGCTTATCAGAACATTTTGGCATACATTAACATTTGGAATAAACACAGATGACTCATATTTTTTTTCAACAGGAAACAGCTTTCCATTACCTAAATCTAAAAACTACGGTGAAAATATGTTTTCACCTTCTAAAGCTCAAACATTTGTTTTCAAACAGAAAAAAAAATCCAATGTTTGCTAAAACACGTTTGAAATATTTACATCTATCACCGATTGTCAATGTTGTACAATGTTGGCTGTTATGGCAGATAGTTGTCATTACGTATATTATAACATATAATAATAATTGCGTATATTAGAACATATAATGTAAATGTTGTTTTTTTATTATTAAATGGGCCTTTTTGAAATGGCTATTGGAAGAACGTTAATAAACAGATAAATAATATTACTTTGCTATGTTTGGTAGATAAATCTTCATATAAAATATAGGATTCGATTAGATATAAAAACGATACTTTGGTATTTTTTCTTGCTGGCAAAACATAGTGTACACCACTACTTATTTCGTATTTATTAATTATCAACATATTTGGTAGCGTCGTTTTCACCTTAAAACCACTTTGTTTTTTATTATTATTAGGTGTGATTTGTGACACACAGAAAGTGACGGAGTTCGTTCATTAAAATATTTATAAACAATTTATTGCATATAGTACATCCACCAATGATAATATTTTAGTGAAATAAATAAATACATTCGAGATGGGTCTTTTATGGGTGAAAATATTTGGGTACTAAATACTTGGCCTGTTTTCTCATTGCTTAGATGTGGTACAAATAAATAAGAAAGCCCCGCGCCTAAGCTTGGCGCCCAGCTCCGCAACTTTTCAGACTGGCCCTGCAGGTATATCTTATTCTAAGAGAGTGGTAAAAGTGATATACCTTAAGTATTAAATAACTACCTTTTCTGTCATTACAAAAAAAATACTTCTAAAATTTTAAATATATTTAGTGTTAAATACGACTTTTTACTCGATGCGCACTTTTTCCGTGCATTTTATTTGGTAAAAATATTCGATTCTTTAATCTGTTTTGCAGGATTTAGTTTTGTATCATAGACATTTATTTCATCAGGACTTTCCTTCAATAACTACAATATATCTCAAGTAAATTCGCTTTTGCATGTATAGTTTTCGTTTCGCTTCTTACTATCAAAATAATAACAATTACAACAATAATTACAGACATTTATTTTTAATTCTGATTTATTTCTTACCTAACTAGAATTTCAGGTTTAATGAATTATTTTCCAATATATTTTGTTCCCGTTAATGTCGACATAACAAAATATATGGAAAAGGTAGTGTGGTAAACCTGGATCAAGCTGTGGTTACTTTTAAATTGATATATATGATACATATGCAACAGGACAGACTCTAAAATTGTTGGGCCGAATTTTAAATTTTATTTATAGACGTCAAAAAAATTCTACCAAATTTGCTAAAAATAATTAAATACAACCGAATAATTAGATCAGCGAAAGCTTTAGAATGGATTCCTTATTGAGAGCGGACAAACCACGAGCTTGCGAGAATTTCACAACCATCAACCAATGGCCAAAGACACTGCAGGCAGGCAACATAGCTTACTTGACACACCGTCATAAAAAAAATGTATATCCTACTGTAATATGTTTTTCCTTTGACCCACAACGATAGGCGTCGATTTGTGTAAAGCGCACAATTATACATAAATAGTCATAATTCCCTTTATGTACACATGTGTATCTAAAATACGAGTATATATTATAAAGTCATATCGTCACTCTCCCGCTCTATCATCTTCGTAGTATATCATGATATAACATATTTATTTTGGTGTATGTCTATCATGTCATTCCGTATAATATATAAACGAGTGTTACATGTAAAAAAAAATATGTAACGTACTATATATGTATGTACTCGTATAACATTAATTATAAGTCAATTTCTTTATTTTCCTCTCTGTCTTGTTTCTGTTCTCCTAACCTCTCAGCCAAATTTCTATCAAATAACCCACGTCCGTTTCATTCATCCGATGGAGGTGTCCATAAATCGGACCGATCCTCCGAGGACTGCCATCAACAGAGTGCGGGTATGTTATGATCAAATCACGGCCGATCAAAATGTAGACTGTGAGCAATGCGCGGTACGATCACGGACATGAAC
>OX463838.1:36254527-36314728 GCA_949825065.1 Odontocerum albicorne
ATTAGTTTTTGCTCCAACGGTTAAGTGCAGCTGGTTGAAGTCCATACAAGTATGAAATAAAGCACCGCATCTCAAACTTTATCTATCAAAACACCACTCAATAAGTGCGAACAAAATTAAAGCCAGCTTCAAACTTACATGTTGGATATTATATTCTCAGATAAGAGTAAAAAAACAGTCAATGAGGTACTTTTTCCTTCGTATGATACTCTTCAACATATCCGAATAGGTAATTTGAACATATTGGAGAACGTGGCCGGGAGATAAAAATGTCTTTGGCTTCAGTAATCGAGCTTCCAGGTTAAAAGCCCCTAGAGCAGGCCCGGAACTCGCGGTTCGTCATTGCACATGTTGGTAACACTACCACACATGGAGAGGGAACAATACTATCGTCCTTACTCGTGCGTGCGATTATCGCTACTTGCAAATATTATTGGAATAAAGTTAGCAACAAAAATTTTGTCTTTACGACATCTATCCGAGAAACACGAAACTACTTTTCGAAAAATACAATCATTTGAATAATAACTTGTGTAAACAATTAGAAGGTGATAAATGAGATTAATTTGAATATTTTATCACTTCTCAACTGTTACGAAATTATTATAAAAAATTCTCTTAATTTATTTTCGTTACGAAATTTCCCAACAAAATCTATTTCTTTAATAATTTGTCAACTTATGATAAGGCGAGGATGGGACTGAACTTCATTTCAGTATTCCAATTACACACAAAATCATTGCAAGGGAAGTAATCTATGATACAGTCTGTTTGACAAGAACGTGTAAGGCAAACCTCGAAAAACCATTTGGGATAAGGCATTAAAAAATAAACACACAGACACATACTAAATGATATAAACCGTGGTGCTTTATTATTAATAAGTTGTCCAGTCGCCTCCACTAGTAATAATTTCCCGGCATCTCCGAGGCATACTTTCTACTAATTTTATAGCATAATCTAGGGGCAAAGACTTTCATATAAGTCGAATCTGTCGAAGCTGCTTGACGTTCCAGATCTTTCCCCCTCAGAGCTTGAAATTCATGAGTGCCCAAACATTTTCAATGGGATTTGTATCTGGTGACTGCGACGGTCAATCCATTACGTTAACGTCATTTTCCTGTTTCCACGCAGTACAAAGACGACTCAGATTTTTTGGGTTATTTATCGTCATCTTGCAGTAGCCAATTTTATTTTTTTCTTATAAACCACCTTTGGGCAGATGGTAATAAAGTTCTCTGATATATTTTAACCATTTTGGCAGCGTTAAAATTATTTGTGAAGATGTGCACAGTGCCAAATCCCTGCTTTGAGAAATAGCCCCAGACGTGGACTTTTACCGGGTGTTTAACGGTCCGCTGGATGAGTATATTGGTGCGGGTACACCAGGTATGATTAATGGAAGAACGAACCCAAAAAGAAGCTTCGTCTCAAAAAATTACATTGTCTCAATCGCGGTTAAAATTTTTTTTCGCCCAGTGAATCTTTTTTCGACTTGTTTTTCAAAGAGTAGTGGTTTCTTCACCGTGCTTCGAAATTTCACTCCATAAGCTAGTAAACGTCTTTTTATAGTATCACATGACACAATTAGACCCTTTTCACGCAAAACCGCCTGCCCGCTACGCAATGAAAGACGATTCTTCTCAAACGTTTTCTGTGCAGTGCCAGGATCTGGTAGCTTTTTACGTCGGAATAGTGTTTCACCCACTTACTTACAAATGTCTTCGACTTTCTCACGTATTTAGCAGCGACTCCATACGACATTTTCGGTCCTTTCGGACGTGTACACAGAAACACGGCTTCGTAACGTGATGCGTACGCGGCAATCATGGTGAAATACTCGTATGTTCTTGTGTAACCAAGATCGAACGACAACTGAGTTTTTCTATATAAAGCATCTTGTAGAAAGGGTCCTGGTACCTGCTCGCGTTTGAATCTACCCTCTAATGGTTTCCAAGAAAAAAAAATGTAGCCGTACACGCTCTTGTCAAACAAACTGTATGTACCAAATTGTGTAGATGGTTTGATTTAACACACAAACGTTCAACTTAGTTTTCCATTGTTTTATGTACATATGCGTGTTATATATTATGAATTACGTAATGAATGGGAATTCGTGTTATGTTTATTAATCGTTTTATTACCTCCTTCAATATGTAGCATTAGTTACATAAAATAAAATTTTTGCTATTCTGTGTAATATGATATCAAAACTTAACGCATCTGTTTCCATATAAACTTTTCTCATATAGACTAGCAAATCCAAAAATCTAACACAAACTGATTGACTATCATCATTAATCTTATGAACAGTTAAGACAAAGATTTTTATTGAAGAATTATTGGTCTATAATTTTTTTGGATTGTATTCATTTTATTGAGTTCACATTAAAATACTCTTTATATATGTGTATGTTAGAGTTATTTCAAATAATCGCGAGACACTGTTTAAATACCTTTATATTTCACGTACAAGAGAGTGGCCATATCCCAATCCTTTTAGCTTTAGCCGCTTTTAAGCGGGCTCGTTTCAGAAATTTTCATGGCTCTTGAGTATTTTTCATACTTTGTCAATACACCTGGTGTATCTCGCAAATTTCAAGTGGGAAACTGAACTAGAAGAAATTCCAGTACAAAGAATATAATGACTCTTATGAGCATTACATCACATTATTTAATGTAGATTTTTTAAATGGTTATTGTTTATTAGTTGATTCAGGTTGTTTTGTGGGTTTAAAGAATCTTATTTTTGCATCCCCTCTCTTTCTCTCTCGAATGTAGCGTTCACGCGTTTCTGTCTTGAACCTTTTGAAGAATTTACGTCTAATCCAACAGAATCCTCTCCGTGTAAAGTATCTGCTTCATACAACCTTTAGCAAGTCTTCTCAACTTGATAATTTCCTTCTGATTCAGCCAAAAGGATTTGTTTGACCAGCCTTAACAAATATGTTTTACAAAATTACCATATAAAGCATTTTAATAATTATTAATTTTATCTCATGTAAATATAATACAATGGAGGATTTTTCTGAACTCTCCCTGTATCACTCTATCATAAGATACAAGTACTACGTAACACCTGCTGGCGTCCATATTTCTGAACTCTCCCTGTATCACTCTATCATAAGATACAAGTACTACGTAACACCTGCTGGCGTCCATATTTCTGAACTCTCCCTGTATCACTCTATAATAAGATACAAGTAATACGTAACACCTGCTGGCGTCCATATTTCTGAACTCTCCCTGTATCGCTCTATCATAAGATACAAGTACTACGTAACACCTGCTGGCGTCCATATTTCTGAACTCTCCCTGTATCGCTCTATCATAAGATACAAGTACTACGTAACACCTGCTGGCGTCCATATTTCTGAACTCTCCCTGTATCACTCTATCATAAGATACAAGTACTACGTAACACCTGCTGGCGTCCATATTTCTGAACTCTCCCTGTATCACTCTATCATAAGATACAAGTACTACGTAACACCTGCTGGCGTCCATATTTCTGAACTCTCCCTGTATCACTCTATAATAAGATACAAGTAATACGTAACACCTGCTGGCGTCCATATTTCTGAACTCTCCCTGTATCGCTCTATCATAAGATACAAGTACTACGTAACACCTGCTGGCGTCCATATTTCTGAACTCTCCCTGTATCGCTCTATCATAAGATACAAGTACTACGTAACACCTGCTGGCGTCCATATTTCTGAACTCTCCCTGTATCACTCTATCATAAGATACAAGTACTACGTAACACCTGCTGGCGTCCATATTTCTGAACTCTCCCTGTATCACTCTATCATAAGATACAAGTACTACGTAACACCTGCTGGCGTCCATATTTCTGAACTCTCCCTGTATCACTCTATCATAAGATACAAGTACTACGTAACACCTGCTGGCGTCCATATTTCTGAACTCTCCCTGTATCACTCTATCATAAGATACAAGTACTACGTAACACCTGCTGGCGTCCATATTTCTGAACTCTCCCTGTATCACTCTATCATAAGATACAAGTACTACGTAACACCTGCTGGCGTCCATATTTCTGAACTCTCCCTGTATCACTCTATAATAAGATACAAGTAATACGTAACACCTGCTGGCGTCCATATTTCTGAACTCTCCCTGTATCGCTCTATCATAAGATACAAGTACTACGTAACACCTGCTGGCGTCCATATTTCTGAACTCTCCCTGTATCGCTCTATCATAAGATACAAGTACTACGTAACACCTGCTGGCGTCCATATTTCTGAACTCTCCCTGTATCACTCTATCATAAGATACAAGTACTACGTAACACCTGCTGGCGTCCATATTTCTGAACTCTCCCTGTATCACTCTATCATAAGATACAAGTACTACGTAACACCTGCTGGCGTCCATATTTCTGAACTCTCCCTGTATCACTCTATAATAAGATACAAGTAATACGTAACACCTGCTGGCGTCCATATTTCTGAACTCTCCCTGTATCGCTCTATCATAAGATACAAGTACTACGTAACACCTGCTGGCGTCCATATTTCTGAACTCTCCCTGTATCGCTCTATCATAAGATACAAGTACTACGTAACACCTGCTGGCGTCCATATTTCTGAACTCTCCCTGTATCACTCTATCATAAGATACAAGTACTACGTAACACCTGCTGGCGTCCATATTTCTGAACTCTCCCTGTATCACTCTATCATAAGATACAAGTACTACGTAACACCTGCTGGCGTCCATATTTCTGAACTCTCCCTGTATCACTCTATCATAAGATACAAGTACTACGTAACACCTGCTGGCGTCCATATTTCTGAACTCTCCCTGTATCACTCTATAATAAGATACAAGTAATACGTAACACCTGCTGGCGTCCATATTTCTGAACTCTCCCTGTATCGCTCTATCATAAGATACAAGTACTACGTAACACCTGCTGGCGTCCATATTTCTGAACTCTCCCTGTATCGCTCTATCATAAGATACAAGTACTACGTAACACCTGCTGGCGTCCATATTTCTGAACTCTCCCTGTATCACTCTATCATAAGATACAAGTACTACGTAACACCTGCTGGCGTCCATATTTCTGAACTCTCCCTGTATCACTCTATCATAAGATACAAGTACTACGTAACACCTGCTGGCGTCCATATTTCTGAACTCTCCCTGTATCACTCTATAATAAGATACAAGTAATACGTAACACCTGCTGGCGTCCATATTTCTGAACTCTCCCTGTATCGCTCTATCATAAGATACAAGTACTACGTAACACCTGCTGGCGTCCATATTTCTGAACTCTCCCTGTATCGCTCTATCATAAGATACAAGTACTACGTAACACCTGCTGGCGTCCATATTTCTGAACTCTCCCTGTATCACTCTATCATAAGATACAAGTACTACGTAACACCTGCTGGCGTCCATATTTCTGAACTCTCCCTGTATCACTCTATCATAAGATACAAGTACTACGTAACACCTGCTGGCGTCCATATTTCTGAACTCTCCCTGTATCACTCTATCATAAGATACAAGTACTACGTAACACCTGCTGGCGTCCATATTGTAAAACAATATTCTGAATATATAATATTGTGATAACGTAGATATAATTTGGTGGTGCTAATTATAAACCCAAGTATCCACAAAAGAAAGAAAACTACCCTCTTTTGAATTTGTAAAATTACTTTCAATTAGAAATACAACCGTGAATTTTACCTGAATTTCATTGTGTATTAGAGCTTTCTAAAATGGAATATAAATATTCCAGATTTTTACAACTTTTTGGTAATATATAATATTTTATTATATTACTTAAGTGTAAAGGACCTACGAGTATATAATAAACTTGAGATATTTAAATAAATATAGGTTTAATGATAGCAACATAGTATGTACATAATACATTTAAACATACTTCAAGAACGCATAAATTGCAGAGAATACATTAAAGACAGAATCTATCAAAAGGTCTGGGCTCATCTAATAACACCCCCCCGGCCAAGATACACACCACCAATATAGGGCGAGCCCAGCCATGGGGACACCTGATGTTTTTCAGCCCACACCCTACTTACGTATAATAAAAAAAATTTTTTTTAAACAAATCGTCATCATCATGTATTGAGAGACTTTCTTTAAATAAATTGCAAAACTCGTGATTGTACCTTTAATGGTACTTATATTTTGGAGCAATAAGAACTTTTTGTGCTTTACCATGTTAGACCGTCTCTATTTTTTCGAGTGTCATCTGATAGGTACCCATATTCTATCACAAAAACCAAAATAATTTAGAAAACGAATCATAATATATAGTATTATCATGTTCTCGTCAGCAGGGAAACTTAAATGAGCTTATAAATCGAGCAAGTAATATTCGTACATACTCGTAAATCGTTTGTTTCATGCGTTTGCAATAAATGTCATATTCAAATATGATCGAAGGGTAGATTTATGGGCATTCAGTCCAATCCAATTTGATAAATAACGCACAATATTTTCATATTTGACAATCACAATATGTGGAACTTTTTCAGCGAGCCAGCATTGGATGAAATTTAAGCCAAACTTATAGATATGACTGTATTTTCACAGAAATTGTACGAGTATTTATTTCTTGACTTAGTATCAAGATGTAAGCAACTAGGTACGAGTATTTTTACTTTTATTAGTAATCGGATAATGCAAAAACGTCCAAGCCAGCCTTGCTCCAGTTACGGGTAGATCCATAGGATGACCAATAAAGAGATGTACGAGTATATACTCGTACTACTCGTAGATAAAGTAATCGGATAATGCAAAAACGTCCAAGCCAGCCTTGCTCCAGTTACGGGTAGATCCATAGGACGACCAATAAAGAGATGTACGAGTATATACTCGTACTACTCGTAGATAAAGTAATCGGATAATGCAAAAACGTCCAAGCCAGCCTTGCTCCAGTTACGGGTAGATCCATAGGACCACCAATAAAGATATGTACGACTATATACTTGTACTACTCGTAGATAAAGTAATCGGATAATGCAAAAACGTCCAAGCCAGCCTTGCTCCAGTTACGGGTAGATCCATAGGACGACCAATAAAGAGATGTACGAGTATATACTCGTACTACTCGTAGATAAAGGACTCGGTAACTTTACGAGTAATTTGCCATTTCGTGCGAAGGAGCATCTTCTACTAGAAGTCACTGAAACCTAGACCTTAGAAGAATTTCGGTTAGTTTTTTTTCAATTGTTGGTTAATTGATTTTTTGTTGTGTTTATTTAATTGGTGTCTTTATTAATTGTGTTCACACACGTTGTTAAATTTGAAATATAATTTTATTAAATTTTTTAATGTTAGATTTTTTTTCTTATAATGCATGAAACACTCACGGTGTAAGGTTTTAATTTTAACTAAAGTTTATAGTGTGTTATTGAAAAAAAGAAGATTTTTTTTTCCAGTTTATACCAGATAAAGATACCTATGTAAACAAACAAGGACTTTTATTGCATTATTTATCACTCCGAGAGCGTTCAAAGAATTAACATTAGGCAGCTACTAAGCGTCAATACAACAATTAATTCAGGACAATCGTATTTATGTGGTAAAAGAAAACAAAATGAGTAATGATATGAAGACGTAATGATATTTTTAAGTTTTGCTACAACACATCTGTATGTATTTCTATATCTAAGAATAAAAAAAATACAAAAAAATGTAATATTATCCAACTTAAATTGAAGAAGTTTCGGTCGAATTCCAGTTCTGTGGTTCACGTTTGAGGGATTCGTAATAAAAGAAACAAGGAGAACGTTTTACAAACTCTCGACATTTAATGATTTCAGTTTACAAAGAATCTTTTATGAGATAAAATATGATATAAAACTACTTTCCGTGATTTAGCGTAATGTTTGCCAATTTATTGCTAGCTTTTACCGCTCCCTTACAGTCTTACCGAGAACAGATAAAAGGAATACTTATGTTCTCTCAACTCGAAAGCACTGATAACATTTCTTCGCATTCTTTCAAACTGCATCAAAGCATTCTTACTTAAATAAGCTTTCGTTTCGTAGTAGACTGCTTCACCGGCGAGGAGGGTGAGACAGAGCTGGTTTTGGGGCAACGTGTGCCCAAACATTTATGCAGACAATTCTTAAATAAGTTATTTCATATTTTATAAAATACCTTGGCCAGAATTTATTCAGCGAGCTTATGAGTAAATTTTGGTTTTCCATTCTGAATTTTGAGATATATTTTCAAAAAGGTCTAGATGGCCTATGCTTCATTTACCTTGAATTTTAAATCCTCAGTTTGATTTAAATACAATATTTTTTCTTTATACAAAATTACAATTTAAATAAGATTAATACTTATTAAAATCATGAATTATCGATCGGTGTTATTATGATTCATTTTATAAGACGATTTCCGTTGCCTAGTTGGTAGAATACTTGACTTCTAATCCGGAGGTCTCAGATTCGATTCATGAAGGAACCAAAAGAGGGTCAAAGTTTGGTTTTACACATAAGGCTCTTTTTTATATAAATAAGCCCGCCAGCCTGTACTGTTAATCACAGAAGTGTAATATAATGCAATAAGGTTATTAAACATTTTTCACGCATGATATTTTATATTTCTAATATCTCTTGTGTTAAAAGTAGAATTTATTTATTTACAAAATATTTTTTTAGGGAAGACAAGACAAAGCCAGTTTGCAGAATGATGCAATGCGATACAAGCCATAATTTTCGAAAAGAAATACAAATATAACAAAAAATAAGATATGCAATTTAACACCTGAAAAATATTTGTATTTATAATATATGAGCATAGATAAATCATATTTGTATTCATAATATATGAGTAGAGATAAATCATATTTGAGAAAAAGAAAACAAATTAAAAAGTTACAAAAAAATATAAGTAGGTAACATATGTTATTGGTTTCCTCTTGTTTTATTTCTTTTTTGTTTTAAACAATAGTTTTTAACATTTTCGAGTATATCCACAAATTGATGATGAAATCCAGTTTCATACACGAATAGAGTTCATAAAATCATTTTCGGAGTGTAGCGAGGTATTAAGCGATATTGCTTTGTAGACAGTACTGGTAGGTCTAGGGTCACCTAAAAAGTACTCAGCCTCTAGTCTACTAACATCTCAAACTCTTCATCTTTGGATCCATGTAGCTGTCAGAGCACAGCCATCGGCAAAATCCCGGAAACTACGCAGGCCCGCAGGCTTTACTTGGTGGAGGGAAACCGGGGCATTTACTTCTGCTCCTGTCTTTTCCCTATCTTCTAATACTTACGACACCTATCAACATCCTATCTACACTCCTGCTCCCACTTAACATCATCAAGTGCACATTTCACCTGGGAACCTGATCTACCCAAAATCCTGCGTGTTGGCAACAAGGTTTACAATATATACAACAGATTTATAATTTTTATAACATCTGCTGCGCTGCGGAAGCCAATGAGAAACTAACACGATATTTTTCGAAAAACAAAGCTACATGAATATGTTCAATAATGTCTGGATCACGTTCCTCAGCATTGACGTCACGATAAACAAGCAATACAATACATTTCTGGATTTAGTATAGAAAATCCTACAATGTGATGTCGTACTATATTAAGCCCTAGAATGGATGTATTCTTAGTTCAACAAACATCTCACTCACATTACATATTGTTTGTGGAAAAGCTGACAGAAATCATTATTGTATCCAACTTGCATCTGTTGTATCCAACTTGTATCCAACCGTTCACTGGACTAATGTATAATTGTGATTGATTTATAAACGAATAAACAATACGAGAAATATGAGTACATAATATAATTAAACGGTGTGAACATTCTGCGCCTAGTTTTAGTTTAATATATATATTTTTTAAATAAGTTACAATAAATTATATTGACTGCATCCACAATTGGCACACATTAAGTAAATATACTAAAAACATTGCCATATATTATGGAAATCTACCAAGTCGCACTGTACATAATATGTACAACGAAAGTGTAATAAAATACGGTCGGGGTTTATTGAAACTTTATTGTACGTCGCCATAAGACGTATCGACATAGCCAGATATTATTTCGACACCGCATCGATATTCGATGGAGATACAGTTTTCTACTCCATGGTGTTGTAATGATATATATCTGAAAACTTTTTCGAAGAAGTGTGTAATATTTTAAAAATCACTTTTACAAAATTATTAAACCGTTTTCGAGTTTCACCTCCCTTTGAGATTGATTTTGATTTCATAAAATATTTTTGTTTTATACCTTAGTACGTACCCGATATTTACAAAGGCAATCTCCCTTTGAGTCGTAGGGATGGACTTGAGCAACTGTATTAAAATTAAACTCTCCAACATTCCGCTAATTCAATTAGTAGTGTTTTAATGAAATTAAAGTTTTCTCTGCTTATTGTAATCAGTGTTCAGCGTTATTATTACTGAAAGATTTTGTAAACATATATACATATCGACCTCCATGACCTAGTTAATAAGACTGTCTTCGGATTCGAGGATTATGGGTTTGATTACCGTTAGTATTCGTATTTGTTTTAAATGAGTTCCAGTCTAGTTTTCATCCAGGCTTGTTTAAAGCCTTTCTGGTTGGTATGAAGAGCTCGCCATATGATAATAAACTCATTAGGTTGTACTGTATACAACAAAAATGTATTACAATATATATATATATATATATATATATATATATATATATATATATATATATATATATATATATATATATATATATATATATGTATATATATATATATATATATATATATATATATATATATTATATATATATATATATATATATATATATATATATATATATATATATATATATATATATATATATATATATATATATATATATATATATATAATATATATATATATATATATATATATATATATATATATATATATATTATATTATATATATATATATATATATATATATATATATATATATATATATATATATATATATATATGTATATATAAATATATATTTAAATCATCATTTTCTATGCTGAGTAGGCAAAGATCTCACACTTCTCTATCAAGAAACACTTTCTTTCGCTTTCTCTACATACATATATCTGGTTATGCAATTCAAACACATGTTGTCTGTTAGAACGCTTATGTTCAACGAGTTTTGATCATTGAGTTCAAAACTTGTTGAAGATAAGCGTTCTAACAGACAACATATGTTTATTTTTATCATTATTTTTGTTCCACTGATTCTAACTTGTCAAAAGTAATTTATTTTTAAAATTGTGCTAGTACAATCATTAATTATAAAATGTTAGCATTGGTAAGTTGGCGTCAATGTTCTAGTCACTTATTCTAAAATCTAGCTGTAAGTCCTATTTTTTTAATTTTCAGATCATTTATTGAAATATAGTACGCTCATTATCTGCAGGTGATAAACGTTGAGTGGCTCATGGAGTAAAATTAACCGACCAAGTGGTGTATATCATACTTGTATTTAATTTTTTATTTTCCGAAGTCGCTTAGTAACAAAATTCATTATAAGTTAACAATAGGGGAAAAGGTAAATCAAACAACAATTAAATTGAAGGGGTTGATATTAGCGAGATGAATTGAAACATGTTCACGTTTCCCACCTGCTCAGCACCCTCGCCGCAGACACGCGGTTTTCTCCCCTATCAACCCCCTCACACAGAGACGGTTTATTTATTACGACATTGTGAGCATATTATCTAAGGCTTCAGGATTTTTAGGAGCTTAAGAAAACATTTCATGCAAATAAAATTAAGACCTAACAAAAAACTGTCCATGTCGCCAGACTTTGGTACCAGTTACCGGCTGCCGTAGCTCATTCTATTTTTTCGTAGCTCATCTTTCAGTTTGGCCAAACCTTTTTAAATTTATTTCCTTCATTCTTCTTATACAATCCCCCTCTTATTTTAACCGATCATTTCTTACTCTATCAAACATTGAAATACCAAATATTCTACGTAACCATTTCAACCGCATTTATTCTGCCCTTATTACTACTTTTAATGCCAAGACTTCACTTCCATAAATCAAAATTGGCATAAAAATGTGCACAATCATTTTTGAAGAGTTTGCATTTGATTTATTGAAAAAAAAGTACTAAATATGTCATTTCCCTTGTTACCTGTAGCACCACGCATTTTAATTTATGTTTTTATCTTAAGAGGTGTGACGTGACCGTTTTTAAACTCGCGACGCCACTTGTACACACTCGTACGATTCATAGCTTTATCACCATATGCAGTTTTCACCTCATTATAAACCTCAACCGGAGGTTTTCCCTTCCAAACGAGATAATCGGATGACGCCGCGTATTTCGCACTTGGCAGGATATTGGATTGACATTTTTCACGAAACGTGTTGTCGCGTCGACACTTCTCAACGTACTGACCTCGAACCGGTCTCGTTGCGGAGGGGAAGGGTCAGGCTACACGGGAGTGTAGCCAATATGTCGAAAATAAAATCCATCCGGTCGTGAGAGCCTCAGTACACTTACTTCCTGGATACGCATACTATAACATGTTTTGAATATTATTTTCAAAAATACACGAATGTGTTTCTTATTGAGATGTGTTGCCTGTTTATATGTCATAGTGCATACCAAGAAGCAACAGATTTCTATATATCATGTGTTAAATACTGTTTTTAAAAACATATGTACTCGTACAACCAAATTTATTTTACCACAGAGGAAGTATAGTTTTAAATATTACTCTTGAAAGAAAAAAAAAACAAAATATATTAAAATTCAAAATGAGATAATGCAAATGCGGTACTCGTAAGAAATCGTAAAATGAGTGCTGAGTTTTTGATATTAAGAATACCAAGCGTCCATGCAAGTTTCACGGTCCTGCTTTCCCCCTACGGGTCGACGAGTTATTTTCCAAGCACGGGGGAGAACAAACCGTAACTGGATTTATGTAGAAAGCATAAAAAATGAACAAATTCTCACAGGAATTAATTTTAATATTGCTTGATGAAATATATAAATATTACATATTAACATTCCGAATTCCGTCAAAGTGGATCAAAGGACTTTAAAAGGGTATTCATGTCGAGAAAAGGACTAACGAGACCATACTCGTACTTTTCCGTGAATTTAGTTAAATTGAAGAAAAAAATATGTGTTTATTTCTTGGTGACTTCTGTGGTTTATTCGAAATAATGTATACATTTTTGTAGAATATGCGTTAAAATTTATTAATCGAATTAATCTAAGCTGGATGCCGATTTAAAAAAAATAACCAACATTTTTTTTATTGAATCAACCAATGAAATCGCATGATTTATGGCATCATGTCAAGCTGATGAAGAATCAAGCTTTTCTATAGACTCTCAAGTCTATCGAATTTCCTTAATGTCTCTGATATCGACTGTGTACTAGGAGAGCCCACCAAAGAGAATCTTCGGGACTTCAGATAGAAGAGATACAGCATATATTATAGTTTGTTTTTCCATTTACTAACTTAATTCTCGATTAGTCTAGCTATATCATACATTCAAGTATCATTATATGTTTCATATTATATAGAACCTTCTCGTATTTTATTTATCTGAAAGGAACCTGGCATGTACATATATAATAAGCCTTGAACACGTCTATATCCACATTATTCATGTATCTCCCCCATTCTTTCCTCGACTGACTTCTTCCTTGCTCTCTATTCTTTTCTGACAAATATATATTTTTTGTAAGTATTTCGCAACTCATAATTTGGTGAAACCATTTCAAGACCCCTTCCTCAAATCTAATTGTAACGCCTCGCGCCTGTCTTAAACAAAAATGTATCTTTATTCAACCATTTCAAACTTTCTCATATATTGTTTTTTCTGATATTCTTCGCAGATCACGCATTTATTTTGTTCTTATTATTCTTTTTCAATATCCAAATTTCACTTATTTTTACTTAAATGGGCATTAACAGAAAAAATAATTATGAGACTACACGAAAGTCGCTTTTTTCTTCTCATATTTAGCAAATTCCTGATTCAACACGCTCGCTAAAAGACACACGATGCTTGGGCGGCATGATGGCGCTATCGTGACAGAGCGAGGAAGACTCGTTCTCCATCCTCTTTCAAACCGTTATTGTGCTTGATATCACATTGCCTCACATTCAATACGACCAGTAGGGAGACAATGTGATCGAATTTTGTCGATCATGCCGATAAAAACTCCTCTGGCTCATAAAATCGAAACTTAATAAATTAATGACACAACAGAACGGGAAGGGCTCACAACTTGGCTGCCAATAAGTTCCAAAGGATATTATTATATTTCTCCTTGTAGCGGCTATTAATACCCGCACGAGATTTACTAACCTGGACGGTGTTCATTGGAGCACTTGTGGATATGAGGATATTAATATGATTTACAGCACACGCGGGATACCCGTAATTACACCTATTACTGGATATATAGCTACATTACACGGTGTACCGAGCTGGATATGACCGCACCAACCGCAATATATGGATAATTAATTAATTTCAATGCACTCTTGACGATTTTCTCACTGAAAAATGATTATATAATTGAACCTTTTGGACTGTCTTTTAAACATCGTTTAATATCACTGAAATAAAAATGTAAGTCAATTTACTCAATGGAATATTTAAAACCGAAGAGTGAAACTTTAGGTTTCAGAATTTTAAAAATATATACACCTTCCAAGTTCATTAATAGTAATACAATAAAGTAGTTTATCGCAATATATTTCTTAAGCTATAAATATCCCTGTTATTGATATCGTTGAGGAAAATGCTTGTCTAATTTCTTCTTCTTCTTTAAAGTTCCTGTCCTTTCCAAAGCTTGGTGATCATCGTGGCTATCTTGACCTTAGAGGCAGCAGCTCTGAACAAATATATGGTATCAAATTCAAAGCGTTCACGTAATTTTTAAACTTCTTCTCGCATTTCTTCTGCTCTGAATATCAAAAATTTCGAATCGCATTATACTCGTATGTCTCAAGTACTCCAACTGTCTCCTTTTGATGGTAGATAATACTCGTACTTATCTATCTTTATTCGTCTGTTTCAAGATGTCATAATTTCGGACTTTGTCAACCCATAAGACTCTCAGTATTTTTCGATAGCGTCACATTTTAAAAGTTCGTGTGACTTAGGTTGAGAAACTCAGCGTGTAGTTTGAAAATGAGGCCACCGTGGCAATAGTCCAGCACATGAAAAAATTGGACCAGAGCTTGCCAAATTATAGTTAATTGATGTCATTTTGTTCATAAAACTTAAAATAAGGTTAAGGGGGAAAGCATTTTTTTTAATTTAAAAATAAGAATTGATAAAGCCTGAATTTAACCGGTTTAAGTGATAAAGGATATTATTTTTCTCAAATCAAGATCTGTCTTTCCCTCACCAAGGATGCCGTGCAAACTCAATGAATCGCAATACCGATTAATACTCATGAAATATAGCGAATTCCATTAAATCCTTTGAAGACTAATACCAATTAGGTTTAATTATAAAATTCAATTGAAACGATCTATGCCGAAGCGCGAACATTAATTTTCCTCGAAGTACTAAAATCAAATTATAATAATAAGGGTTATTAAATCCTCCACCTTTACTTCAAACCGATCAAATTATCTTTGGGTGTATACTTCAAGTATCTTTGGATATATATACTTCAAACGAATACTTGAGTATCTTCAGAAGCCAAGTGTTTCATACCTTGACGAGTCAAAGTTTCTATGTTCTAGGAGCTCCCTTATCTAGAGGGTGGATAATGTCAAGTGTTTTCTAAAAACCCTTCAATAGATCATTTTCAATATATATTAAGTTAAATAAAATTTTTAATGAGTCTCGTTAAGTTTCAAAGTATAAACATTATTTTTAAACTTTTTCGGATTAAAAAAAATAATATTCTCGAACTTAGAAAACTCGTTGATTGACTTCTTTTTATTGCAAATTTTTATGTGAAGTCGTTAATATTCTTTTCTTTCCTGGTGAAAGTTGCACACACTAACAAAAAACCACTTTTGAAAATGTCTAGAGATATAAACGTTTGAAGTTATTTCTAATGAATCTTAGAACTTACAATCCAAATAAATCAGTATTTGTAGTTTTTTGGAGGTATCAAAATTTGGAACTTAACGATTCTTGTATACGGGCCAACAATGCTTTATTATTCATTTAGTATCCCCTACCACATTAATGATTGAATTTTTATAAAGCATTGCATTTACAATATGATATGACGTAAAACATGATTGAAATAAAACGTGTGTATGGTATATGGAAAAACCGCTTACGAGGCTTTTTCATATACCTTAACTTTACAGCCCTTATATAAATTACTCGAGAAATTAAAATGTATATTTAAATAGTGGAAAATAATATTTAAATATATTTGAGTAAACACATTTGTTTATGGTATCCTTGTATTTAATTTTCGTGTCTATGGGCCTTATAAATAGAGCGAGCACTTTCGCTACAACGAAATTAACGAGCGGTAGAATATCCCAAACGAAAACGTAAATTTTCTAATGTGGTTATTTAAGAAACATGTTAAAATACTACCGGAAGTTAACTTTTTCAGTTTGTTTTTATTACTTTCAACTAGCTGTACCCGGCCACATGTTGCTGTGGCTCAGTCTGGTTAAATGGAAAAGAAAAAGCACACGTTTCAATTATGTTTAATTTCCCAATGATTGTGGGTATACAATATTTTTGATGTCTTTCAGCCACTCTCAGTCTGTCGCGTTTATCGCCGTGCTCGCAAATGATCGCGTCACTCCAAGAGGTCAATTCACGATATGATTTGAATTCAAATGAAAGATCGATTGCACTGAAAAAGAAGAAAGAAAGTTAAAACAGTATTCTTCCATATGAATACATTAATCAGACCCACATTATGTAACAGGAGAAATCCATGTAATGTGGACCATAAAAATGTATCGAAGTCACAAGACACTTTTGAAACAATTCAGTCGATTACACTTACGCTTTGCTAGACGATATGCGTCTTATTTTTTTGTACTTTGTCAACTTATTTTTTCACTAAAAACTAGTCGAGAATCAGCTATCTTAAAAAATTAAAATAATTTATAATTTTTAAATTTGTGTCTAAAATTACTCGAAATTTCTATTAAAAGATAATATCTCGTGTAATTTATTTTACTTGACTTTTGAATAAGTATTTGACCCATTCCAATAAGAAAGTCAAAGAGCTGTCGGTATACTTATTGTACCGAGCCTCATTTCCTTTCCTTCAAAGATACCGTCATGTTTATTGTATTTTTTTATTAGATATACTTTTCTTGGCCAAATTTTAGAGGTTTGTTGACGTTTTACTGCTTATTACATTTTCGTTATTTTAATAAACCACGCACAAATCTGAATAAGAAGAAAAATATTTTGTGTTTTTATTTCAACTGAAATAATAAAAAATACATTCTGGCGCTACCTAAAACAAACTGATTTTACCTAACGAGGTGCAGTAGAAATATTGGAGAAATTTTTAGCAGAAAACATTTACGATTGAAGTAAAGTTTGAAACTGAAATAAAAGTGTACGGACAATAAAGGAATGCCAAAATAATCACAAAATGCCTGATAAAACTGAGAACTAAAACAAAGCGTTAAATCTCACAGGATGAATGCTTTTATTTTTGGAAGTTTTTAACACTTTTGATATCAAAGTTTTCGATGTGGAGATAAATCTGTAATAAATTATTTAAAATTTGTTTAACTTTCCAAGCTTACGTTATTTCTAATTAAATCAAATGGTTATAAGTGATTCAACTATTTGATTAATAATACCATTTGAAACTGTAAATATTAATTGTTGTTAAGCAATAATAATATTTTGATGTTTTTAACTTTTCCGTTCAAATTTAGTGGGATCAAAATGATCGATTTAATTAATTTTTTTTTTGGCAGACAATCATTAAATAATTTGCGGGACAAGAAAATTGATGTGTTTTTCAAGATTAATGGTAAATTAATGTAGTTTTATAAGGTTTGGACTAATCTTTTAAATTACTAGAAACACGTGATTATGGAGTACAGTTTTTTAATTTGCGATAAATATGGTTTAAAACATCAAATAATTAAAACAATATTAAGCGTTTAAGTTTATTGTTTTCTTAAATAAATATTGGTAATGCATACAGTCACAAAAACAGCGAAGAAATTCAAAGATTAGATGATATTGGATAAAAGTATACATATGTAATGGAATCCGGCAAGGTTGCATCCTTTCTCAAGTTATTTTTATATCATATTGTATAATCGGTGGTTGTTTTAAAAGAGGCGTTGATAAAACTATACAGTAAGAAGCTGATAGTATGAACAGCTTTTAAATGGCAATATACAGAATGAATGCGCCATACAGCAATATCTTTTTTAAATGATTACTATGAAGACCGAATACATGATTATCCGCAAATGATATCAACAACCCAGAGTGCAATCTAAAATAAACTGAGAATATGTTAAAAGAATTGCATGAAATAAATATTTCAGGCGCAGATCAAATGCTCAATGACCCAAATTCTCTGATCGAATTCTCAAGGATTAAAAGTCTGTTCAAATGGCTCGAAATAGTTTCTTCAAAATACAAAATATTATCTGTAGCAGGAACTTAATTTCCCAATAAATAATTATTTCATTATTTTTTGTTATATCACTTTACTTCACTTTGTTTTTCTGAAATTGAACACGACAATACAAATTTGTTTACTTTTTGTCATTTTACCTTATTTGACTTTCTTTTTCCTAAAATTGGTCAAGGTGATTAAAATTTGTAAATTTGTTGTCATATTATCTTATTTTACTTTGTTTATATAAGGTTGATCACGCTCATTAAAATTGGTTATATCACTTTATTTTACTTTATTTCTCCTGAAACTGACCACGGCCATTAACATTTGTTTATTTTTTGGAATGTAAATGCTTATTTTATAATAAACATTGTTGGAACTATGTTTATTATAAAATAAGTAAAATGGCTACTTCTGAGGTTGCTCAAGCTGAGTTCCTTCAGTCAAACTGGATAATATGCATCTGATACAACATACCTATGCATTGAAAATGTGTCGACACACCTTGGAAAAGATAAAAGTACTAAAATCCATAAAAAAATTATGAACGGAAGACATGTAGTGAGAGGGAATATACTTGTATATTAAATTAATCCAAGCTTAATTACAAGAGAAAATACAAGGTTAATGTTATATTAGAAGAGAAGAAACTTTTAGTGGAATAATTTGTGAGAGTAGTTTCACTCCAGTGTAGATCCTTGTTGTTTAGTGTTTAGTGTTTAGTGTGGCCGTATACTGACTGATTGGAAATACTCGTAGACATGGCGGTTGCCAACCTCCATCGAGGAGAGGAACGCTTAAATGAAAAAAATCTTAGTCTATCAATACAGTGATCTTTAATATATTTTTATTTCGAATATATATCTTCAACAAAATTTATAATTCTTTCAACATTTCAAACCATAGATGTACATAACATTTCTTATTTGATTGCAAGACGTTTGAAGAGTAAACGATTTAATATTGGATTATAACTGGTTTGATATAAGGAAATGTGTAGATAGAAGTATCATGAGTCCGTCACAATAACGATTCTGTCATTAATTAGACAAAAAACTTCGTCATTTTTCAACTGATTTGCAATACAAAATTGTCCTTAATCGTTGATTGTGATATGCCTTAATTTTGCATACCAAAAAAGTCGATAATGGAGATATTATTGTAACGACCACGTGATGTTTGGTCAGAAAAAAGGCACAAGAAAAACCTCCACTCTTAAAGAATAAATAAGAAATATATAAAATAAGCATTTAAATACAAAAAAAAATAAAGAAATTTTAATGACCGTGATCAATTTCAGGAAAAAGAAAGTAAAGTAAAGTGATATGACAAAAAATAAACAAATAAAGTCTAGTTATAAGAGAACAAATAAAACAGAACATAACGAATCTCTGTGGCATCAAAAATAAATGTTTTATGAAGCGAAAGAGCAGAGGACCATAAGCCCTTTAAATCTAGCTCTATAGCAAAGGGAAACCTTAAGGGATTCTGAGGGATCACCGATATGGGTAAACTCTTTTTGTTGGTTTAACAACTCTTTAACAAAGCAGTTCCATTCTCATTTATCCACATTTGTGTAAGATGTATTGTTCCAGTGCGAAGACCCAACATTCATGGCTTCGTCATAAAGTCAAATTAAATATATCTTATACGAGTATGAATGCTTTTCGTTCTTCCGGGCTGTCAAATGTTTGATGATTTACAACTTACGAGTATATTCTTGACTAACTTATTGTATATTGTTTTCGTTCTTGCCATAAGGCAGTTTTTTCCAACGAACCAATCAAAAGGTGTTTAAATAAACCTTAAGTAAAAAATATACCAAAACAATTTTGAAAAAAAAACTGTGTACAAACGGTAAACGAACTCGCAACTATCGAGCTGGAAGACAGGCATCTTACAAACAAGGTAACATAGGTTGTCAACTATTCTCATCGATAGATCATACTTTACTGTTGGTATTATTGTATAAAATCTGAACAAATGCAATTGATACGTGAAGTTATTTTTTTTACCTTTTTCATGTGTATCGGTATATACTCGTAGTATACGAGTATTAAGGAAAAAGCCAACCACCAGGTGTCATATTATTTACACGGTCGATATCCCACATGAAAGTTGGCTGAGCAAAACTTGCCAGACGTCCATTTCCAGTGAAACCTGGAACCGGAAAATCAAATAATAATTCCCGTCCTCTGGTTTACCCACCCGTGAGTGGACAATTTTATTACATAATAAGGAATTTTTCTCTATAACAAATGAGAAATTACACTAAGAGCCTATCTGAACATCTTGAATGAACGTACTACTACAATATATTAAAATAAAATTACTTGTTTGAGATTAAAGTCTGTAAGGTATTTTTAGTGCACAATATTGAATAATTTGAGATTCAAGTCTGTAAGGTACTAGGTACTTTTAGTGCACAATATTGAATAATTTGAGATTCAAGTCTGTAAGGTACTTTTAGTGCACAATATTGAATAATTTGAGATTCAAGTCTGTAAGGTACTTTTAGTGCACAATATTGAATAATTTGAGATTCAAGTATGTAAGGTACTTTTAGTGCACAATATTGAATAATTTGACAAATTTTTATCTGACAAGTTTAAAAAGAAACAACTAACAATAATTAGTAAAAACAATAATATGATTGCATTTAATTGATCTTTTAATATTAAAAGGGTTTAATTAAAAAAATACCTCAAAGAAAAATGTATAGATCTAAAATATGTCCGCTTGCTGAAAAAATATTGTAATGGGAGGTGATTTCCCACTACGATAAATTTCATTTACGTAAAATGTTTTTAAGTTCAAATATCTCTTTGGAATGGGATATCGGTTAGAAATTTTAAATCGTATGCCCGAAATTAAGTTCTAAACTTACACCACACTAAAAAGTTATTGACTTTTTAACGATGCTCTTCCTAAATCGAAATTGTTCCCAAGAAATGTAATTTAAGTTTGGTTGCTATGTTTTGTATGATGATTTTATAAATCCTTGAATATTTATGTTTAATTTGTGTATTTGAAAACCGACAACCAATTCAAATACTTGAGTGGAGATTATATAATTACGAGTATATGCGATTTTAATTTCTAAATAATGGTAATTATATACTTCTACCTTTACATTAGTTGGGTACTCATTCCATGCTGAATGAGACATAAAATCGTTGGATTTTGTCAGTCCCGCATTGTTGAATTTAAAAATGGAATTTTAAAATCGATAACTAATCAGGCCTTGTCATCAAATTTTAAACATACTCGTAGACTAAAACATCTCTGGATATCGAAAAAAAGTCTGCTGTTTATTTTTTAACTGAGGTATATTTTGTTCGATTGAATTAACAAAAATAGGTGTCATCCATAAATTAGAAGACCTCCGTGGCCTAGTTGACAAAACACCTGTTTCATACTGATCCCTCTGGCACCCAGGTTTTTCAAAAAGGATTCCCGTCTGGTTTTCACATGAGGTTTATTTAACACATTTTTGTTTGCTTGTAAGAGATTACCAGATACCGATACACCCACCAGGCTGTACTGTACAAAATAATAATAATCAAAACGAATTATTGTAGCGCCTACAACATATGAACCTAAAGATTATTGATATCATGCAAGGGTAAGGAGAAATTTACTACAGCGCTAACTCGATCAACTTAAATGACCCCAGTAATGAACTCAACTACCCTTTTGAGTTCATAAACAATCAAACTTCATCAGACATGTCATCACATTCTACTGCACAATGTTAACCTAAATAAAGTGATGTCCGACGGAAACCGGCTGATCTTAAGAGATCTTCATAGAAACTTACTTCTTTATGATCTTCATAGATATCTTCATAGAACTTCATCATTTCCGAGTGTAATTACGGTGACGTTGTTTTCAATCCACGAATAGATTTGGCTAAGACTAATACGACATTGTCGTTTTCATTGAAATGACAACTATTTCCCATCACTTTGTATTTGCCATCACCATCAACAAATCGAGAGGACAAATATTCAAGCGCATCTGCATTGATCTACAGACTGCGGTTGTTTCAATGGCCAACTCTATGTTGGGTTTTCACGATCAAGAAAGCCAGATCAGGAAATAGTCCGGAAAACAGGGAACCCACAAGGACAGCTTCTAGGAAACGTACATCAATTAACACAGAATGTGTTGTTCAATTTGTTTGAAATGTTTTTATCTATTCGAAAATAAATTAAGAATTGCCAAGACGTTGTTATGAAACCAGGTATAAATTCCATTTTTATTTGTAACATTTATTTTCATATATTTTATTAATAATCACAACGACCTAAGATAGATTAATCCCTGTATTACTCGTATATAAAATACGAGTACATTCAAATCAGTTAGATTATAAAAGATAGACACAAGGTCTTAGGACGGAATAACACCTAGTTAATTAAGTTCTGTGGAGCTAATAGCCCAGAAGTAATAATAATCTTTTATTAAACACAGATAACAATAGTTATTTATCAAAGGTTTCGGCTATTAGTTTGTGGAACCCTATATTAGAATATTTCACTATAAATTACTTAGTCAATCCATTATAAAATGAATTCCCGCGTTTCATGTTCATACCTCCTATATTCTTCCTCTTGAAGAGAGCCTCTAGGCAGGAGGTAAAAAGACGTCTTGCGGGATTAATGTAATCAGTGGAATAACAGGTAATTTTAATTAAATATGATAATTTTCATTTTATTAAACTTTATTCATCTAAACAAATCGGCTAAATAACGAGCCAAGACATAACATATCATTTATATTTTTTAGTTTTAAAAAATTTGAATTTTTATTCTTGTTTCGTAATAAAAAATCCCCTTAAGAATAAATACTCGTACATACAGGTGAAATAAATATACCTATAGAGTATAACAAGTCTACTAACATAATATAATATATACTAGGTGCGTCCAGAAAGTAAATAACGATTGCTCACCACGCCCTGCGCCGATTCCCCACAACCGCAATCGTATGCGCGCCAGTTAGCTCCTTCCCTCGCTTCAGTGCGAGCTGAGTTTTATTGCTGAACGATCGTGCGTCTTTGTTCTGTAACCTTTCAAAATGGCTGCGCCCATCGAAAATCCCGCCAAATGTGAAGTGCAGAGTGTCATTCGTTTTCTGAATGCACAAAATGTTCGGCCTATCGAAATGTATATCATAGGCAACTTTAAGCACATTACACGAATCTTTTCCACAAATTTAACGATCGCTCCTACATGAAATAGTCACAGAGCACCATTGCTACTAAAAAATGTGTGCTCGGAAAAGAAAAACCGAATGTCAACACCAGAAAAGTGATGGCAACAGTTTTTTGGGACCGAAAGGTTTTGATCCACGTGGAGTTTATGCCAAGAGGATACACAATAAACTCAGAGGCTTATTGTGAAACTCGTCAACGACTTAGACGCGCCATCTAAAACAAGAGACGTGGAATGTTGTCGGGAAAGGTGGTTTTAATTCATGACAATTCGCGGCCTCATGCATCAGCACGAACACAGCGAGAACTTCAACGTCTTAAGTGGGAAATTTTTGGACATCCTTCTTACATCCCTGACTTGACACCAAATGATTTTCACTTATTCCCGAAACTAAAGGAATTTTTGGGTGGAAAACAGTTTGCAAACGATGAAGACCTCGAACAAGAAGTGACATCCTGGCTCAAATCTTTGGCGGTAGAAGAGTATAACATCGGAATTGAAAAATTGGTTCCACATTACAATCAGTGCCTTGACAGCTATGGCGACTACATTGAAAAATAGAGTAAGGTACTGTGACTTTGTAAATAAAGTTTTGTGTTGATATCTTTCGTTTTTATTTAAGTATACCAAAACGTAATTACTTTCTGGATGACCCACGTAACTACAAATATAAACAAAGATAAAACATAACTGATTGGGCCAGGGAAATCGTTGGGTGAGGCATCAAACTGTGAAATCCTGGCATAGACAGTTGGAAAAAAATGGAAGAATTTAAGATATGACTTAGGTTGTTCAATCAATTATGAAAGGAAATTAAGAAAATCTATTGTAAAACGTATGTATTTAATTTGAATGTATAATTTCTCGAAGCTTTTGTTAAACAATCAAAATATTTTTCACTTTCAAGGAAGTTCTAAATGATCAATTAACAGAGAACTGTACGAAGTTTGTTTTCATTTAGCGAGAAACTGATTAATGTTTTTCTTTCATTCCCTTTTTTCATGTTGCAGTTAGTACAAAATTATTTCAGGGTCCGCCTTCCTTATTTTTCTCTCCACATTTCTCGACACTTTACACCTTCTTTCTCTTCGTAACATCGGTACCTGTTGGATAGTTATTTGACTGATTTATAATATGTTGTGGCCATTTTTTTCATCTTGAGTTCATAATAATATATAATTATGGTAACAATTAACTGGTTTGATATTTAATACCGGCAAAAATATGTATTTTTGACCTTACCTCCTTAAGTCTCGCCGGCTCTTCAGGAAGTTAATATATTTTTGTGACACCCACTATACCTTTCATTCTTAGCGCTATTGCAAGTCACACAATAGACTCGTCTCGACAATACTTCCTGTTTTGTTAATAAAGGAACAAGGTTTTTGATTGACACTTATGAGGGGTTGTTAACCTTACCGAATGACTCTGTGCCCCTAAGTTGCCCCCAAAAAGGAGGTTTGTTCTCTTCAACTTATTATTTTACGTGACCTAATATAATTTATTGTGAATATAATAAACTAATTCCACTATATTTATCAATAACAATAAAATATCTCAAATATCGCCCCCACAATTTAAAAATGTTATTCTTATAAATATTCCGTAATTTGTATATTAATTAAAAACATTTTACATAGCATTCTTCGTTACAGCAATAGTTTTGTTTTGAAAATTCGAAGACATTGGTAAGAATACTTGACTACTATACTAAGCCAAAATGTTTGGATTTGATTGCCGATGGAATCTAAAAGTGATTCAAGTTAAGATTTTCCATAATGCCTTTTAAAAACTTTCAGGTTGGTTGTTAATAATTTTCAGGGTAGCTGGAAGAAATAATAAATATTATCACCATACAATGGAAATGCCAGCGAATGTTTAAAACATACTTGAGCTCATAAAATAATTGAAGTGGAGTCTAATAACTAGAACCACAAACTATTCGTTGGACGTCTGGATGATCCAGTGGTACCCGAGACAAACAAAGGCTGCAAGACAAGGTAAGGCATGCTGGGTGAACGACATACTCGTACTTCAATCGGAAGGTATAACATGATAGCAAACGACAATGTGTAGACAATTTCGAAATAGTAGTGGAGATACCTACATTTAGCAGTGAACCGACTGAAAATTGTAATACGATGTTTGGAAAATTTTTTCGGTAACAACTCGTAGAAGTTAATTATTTTGTTATCCAAAAATGAATCACAATTAAAATATTACGTTAGTGACAAAAACGAATCTGACGTCAATAAGTCACCACTCAGTGATAACATTTATTTTTTTGATGCAATTTATTTGCTTGAATTGATTTGATAACATTGTTTGGATTAGTCAGATTAATTATCAAAGTCACATTTTTCATAAATTTACTTAAATGATTGTGATTTTTTCTCCTGAAAATTCTTCACCGTTTGTTTCAAGCTCTGGTGCAACGTCAAAACAGAAAAAAAGAATTTTTATTTTTTTGAATTAAGATCTCTTACTGCATGAATGTTGGTGCAATACTTGGCCCTATTCAATTAATTATATATTGTTGCTCATTCTGCGCCAGAGAAGTTGATTTTTTTTTATTTTTGCTTATTTCTTAAGCAGATGTATTTAATGAGAAAAAACTTAATATGTAATGAATGAGTTGTTAAAAACAAATTTTTGTATTTACAGCTCATAAAATCAATAAATTGTAAAGAACTAGCATTTTTAATATTTAACTATGTATAACATAAAGTAAAAGCTTGTTGTTATCTACGCATGCCCACGTGGCTTAGATTATCATATAAGGTATGTTCTTCCACAGAGATGTTTTGGGTTTGATTCACAATTGTATTTACAAACAATTAGTAAAAAAAGTGTCCCAAAATCATAGTTGCGTACCTTCTTTAGTGGTTTTAAGGGTTCAAGTCAATATTGTGTCAAGGCAATGCTCTTCGACATGTTCGCATGGCTAATGCGGATATCATGATTAGTGTTATACGACTTAATGAGGGATGGAATCTGACCATAAGAGTTTCGATCGTTGGAAATAATAAATTATTTTACTTCAGTTAAGAATATCGAGTTCAAAAACATTTGTCATTGTTGTGTTTTATTTTGATAATCAGTGTTCATTTTAGTCGACACCGCAGAAAAAAGCTGATGTTTTCAATGAAGCGATCATTGTCTTTTTTTGAAATTCCGTTGTATGAAAAACAACCTGGTGTATTTATTGCTGTATTAATTGTTTTATAATAAGGTGAAATATGTTGTTTATAGTTAATAAATTACAAGGTGAAATATGTTAAATGACATTTATGTTAAAAAAACTTGGCCTATTTAAAAAAAACTCTTGGGTGGGAGACATGCATTCCACCCATTGTATAGTATTTATTATTTTTTTTTTCAAGACAGGCTTAGCCCAATTACTTTGAAAAATACAGGACGTTAAAAAAGAAGAAAAATTACATGGAAAAAAAATGTTAAAAATTATATAAAATAAAAAATAATGCATATGTATACAAACGAGTATATACACACAAACATATGTTACACATATATTCAGTCACTTAAGTATGTTGATGAGTGCTTTCTAACGCGCTTAATCTAAGAAGAAAATTTACTTTTGCTTTTGGTAATGTAATATGAAATATGTCAATATCCGAAGCTGTCCCGTTAAGAAAAGTTAAGGCCCTTCCAACAGGCATAGCGGCTGGAAGACCCGTTCTTGCGTATGTTATTGAGAACAGTTCTTGCCGGCGCAGTCTAGTGTAATTGTCAGGAACATTTAACGCTAATCTTTGTAGTAATGCTGGACAGCTCACAACTCCTCGAACGAGTTTGACAACGTATACCAGGAGACGCAGATCTCTTCTTACGCTCAAGGAGTTATACCCGAGCATGCCCAGCAGAAACTGCGTAGGATAAAGCCACGGATAGACACCAAACTCACTCAAGTAGAGATATCGTAGATATTTTTTTTGTACTTTCTCCACCATGAGCGAATTCTGCGCCCCCACCGGGCTCCAAATGCAAGCATTGCTTTCTAGTTTGCTACGGATCAATAAATTAAACAACGTTTTAAGCACCAATTGGTTTTCAAACGACGATTATCACGCCGTACCCCTTGCGGGGTTGGAATAAATAACGAGTTCCATACTTTTCTTCCAAGCACACGACTTTCAAATCCTCTTCATTCATATATCTCGTCATAAACAAATGTTTACTATTCATACTGCTCATTTAACTTCTTTTAAAACATGGCCCACTCGATCCAACCACGTTGTCCTCGGTATAACATATCTCTTCCATGCACGTCTGACTTATATACTCTTTTAGTCATTCATTCTCACCACGATATATTAAATGCAAGAACTGCTATTTAAAGAGTTGTTGAATCTCGTTGACCAAAATTACCATTTCAGTGGAAAAATTACCACGTGTCAGCTCTTTTTCAATTGTGATGAGTAACGAAATCACACAATAGAGATTTAGAAACAATTGTTCCCTGTTCGTTTGATCTCACGTTTTAGCGACATAGTGTACACTGGGCACCAAGATTACTCGATTGTACGTCCCCAAATTTCTCTATGTACGGTAATTTGAAATGCTAAGTGTGCGTTAACAAATCATGTACTCCAGAATAGCTCAAGTAATTAAGAATCTACAGACCGAAATATTGGAAATGCCATTAAAAAGTCTAGATTGTACAACGGTTAGAATTGGTTTCTCGGCTGATATTATTTTGTGAATTAACGATATAAATGTGAAGACTAATTTAAAATATGTTTTTAAAAAAGTTCATCGATTTTAAATTGTTTCCAAAATAATAAGCCCGTCAAATTGGATGAAGATATTCGTGTCTCCGTCTCCCTGTATAATTATAGACTGCATTTAAACGAATGAATCAAGGTCCTGAAATAATAATTATAATACGAGTAGATAATGTAATCAAATCAAATATGACGCATCTCATTCTTTTGTTGCCGACAAAAAAACACTTTTGGGAATGGAATGAAACAAATGAATTTATCTGATATATTTGTCGCCCGCTGATTGTTAAAGACGATAATTGACTCGTGCAGAAGAAGGTCCGCAGGAAGTACATGGTAAATCTGACGGTAATAAAACGGGAAAGTTTCCTCACTCGAATCAATTCCCGTCTAAAGTTTTCTCTCCACCCGCCGCTATCCACCCGGCCCGGAGCATTTTTCACCCGTTACAGCTAATGGAGAAGGAAAAGTGTTGAGCGCCGCCAGGAAAATAGAAATTTCTCCAGTTCCTTCTATCATGACTGTAATATATTTAAACTCGAATTTAAACAGACTTAAGAAAACTAACTTAACTCTATTGAGATACGTTTAAGAAAATACAAAAAAAAACTTTATATAAGATCGACATTAAGTTTGTAACACATGTATTTCTTTAGGGGCGATAAGTGAACTAAGCAACTTCTCGGACGATTCCATTATGCTTTGTCATCTGTCAAAAAATTTCAACCTTTTTTATAGTTTTTTTATCGTGTAAAATTCACTTCAAATAAAGTCTATTGCATTCAATGAGGGCCAACCGATTTGAAAAATTGTCAAAATAACAAAATATTTATGTTAGATCCACCTCAACATAATATGTTGAGTATGGGAGTTATGTATGGTTATATTATAACCATACATAACTTCCATAATACCTACGAGTATATGTTATGTTCCAAACGCAACGTTCCGTCATGTTGTTAGCTACATACACTTGGAACTCCGCCTTATCAGAATATTTAAATTCGAGATTTAAATTAAAATTAAAAGCAGAATTATTTTACCAAATTAAAATACAAATTTTTCAAAGATTATTGGTGATATATTTGGAATAGAATATTTTAAAGATCCAAACAAAACTTCGCAGTTATTCTCGGGAAAAGAGTTTGACACAAATAAAGAGAATAAGGAGTATCTTATGCTTTACTATTTTACTCTCCTCTTTTGTTTTTAATTTGATAAAATAAATATAAAAACACTAATTACATGGAAAAGTTCACATGTTTCACAAATTTTTTTAACTCAGAAAAATAATATTTATTGCTAATTTTGTTTTATAACCTTTCTCACTTGAAAAATATTTTGTACATTTACAATATGTAGCCAAACACTCTGGTAGTCAACGGTGAGAATGCGCATTATTCCCGTTGTTCTAGATTTCTATAAATTTCACGTAATATATTACGCTCAAACATAGAATAGATAACGGAATGTGACGTATAACATAGTATGTCTAGCTTAGCTGGACATTTCACGAAAGGCTTAGCTAATAATTACACTAAACGACAGAGGAATATGTTATTATCAAATATGATCTTATTAGAATTCAATTAATTAAAGACTTTGATATGACTTTTTCGTAATTCAATATTATTTCCGAAGGGGTTTGTTTTCGAATTCACAAAAAGCAAATTATTGGCGTTCTTAATGAGCTCGGCAGGAATAAGGTATTTAATGTGAAAATAAAATCAAGATGTTCATGATAAATAATAAGTTCTCTTTCCAACAAATTAATAAGACATGTGACATCACTGTGACACATTTAAAAATAATTTAGCCCTAGGAAAAAAACAGAAAAATAAGTTCTATGGAGCTGTTATTCTTACGCCGATACAACTTTTATTCAAACCCTGAGACAGTTTACTTTATGTCGCCAAATAGCTATGTTGGATAAGAAATAAACTATTAGATCTAAAAAAATACTGAACGCATATTAAAATGAATGTATAATATTATATTATAATTATGATAAATACAATTATTTAAATTTATTTATGATAAATACAATTATTTAAATTTAATTATGATAAATGCAAATATTACGATGGTATTATTTCAATGCTGGTATTTTTATTCCAGATATTATGAACTGTTTTTCATTAAAGTAAATGAGATCTTAAATACACGATAATTTTTTAAAATCTGTCTCCTGCATACATTTCAGCTCAAGTAAACACAAATGATTACACCAATAGACATTTCATTTGTCTGAAACCATCCACGCTTCATCCAGGAACGTTTTACGTAAAGCAAACAAATTTTGGGGCTAAAAACCTTCTACTATTTTCATCTAGGAAGATTTAGGACACGGGATAGTCCATGTGGAAGGCAAATGTTATTTATTGCTAAGGCCCAGTGAATTTTCCGCTCGTTAGAAACACTTGGAAGAAATATGTGTTCACACGAGTTAAATTATTAGAAAATAACTTGAATTAGAAATGATCTACATTAGCCGATTAAAAATTATCAGAATGGATTACATTGAGAGGTAAATGACATCTTATAAAAGATACAGACGTTTGTAAAATATATAGTTTCTTGTAAAACGAAACGAATAATACAAATGGAACCTACACGTAAATGGCTTAAAAAAGCTGACATTATAATGGTCATTCTGCATTATTACAACAGATTTAGAATTTTTAAGGACAACTGATAGTTTTTAATACTTTTATTGAACTTTACTTATAAGAATTAAACATTATTACAAATCCATTTAAAAACAGCGTTTCTGTGACCATCTATCGGACTCTGAGTTAAGTCATTGGCCAAAAGGCTTCTTAGTAACGAGGTTGCTGTATTCGATTAAAAAAAATTACTGTGTGGTAAGAAGTAGATTGACCCTAAAAAGAGGGGTTGTCAACAAAAAAAGAAGGTTTGAGTTCCTCAAACATCGATAACCAATGGGTAAAGATATGAAATGATATTTGATAACAATGTTTATTATATTACGTTGATACCTTTCATTGGATGGTCTTACAGCCATTATCGAGCTTTGGCCTCCGTCAACCTTCGCCTCCAACTCCTCCTGTCTTCCGCCTCGACCCTCCAATCCTGCGCCTGTAGTAGCCGGCTTGCGTCCCTCTCAACTTCGTCCTCCCATCGCAGCCTTGGCCTGCCCACTTTCCTTCTCCCACCCGGGTGTCCTTCCAGGATTCTTTTGGGTGCTTGCGATGACGGCATTCTTTGCACATGTCCGGCCCATCTCAATCTGCTTAGTCTGACATGTACAGATAGCCTGGGAGCTTTGTAGATATTATATACTCGTAGCTCGTCGTTGTATCGTATTCGCCAGGTTTCACCGTCATTCACGGGGCCCAGGATCCTACGTAGTACTCTTCTCTCGAAGGCATCCAGCAACTCTGCGGATTTAGCTGTCAGTGTTCATGCTTCGCATCCATATGCCACCACTGCTCTAATAATTGTTTTGTAGAGGGCGACTTTGGTTTTTCTATGGACACTTCTGAACTTGAACACCGACAGTAGGGAGAAGAATGTTTTATTCCCTGTTGTGATTCTTCTCTTAATCTCAGCATGCTCCTCGTTTTCCTTCGTTATAGTTGAACCCAGGTAGGTGAACTCTTCTACCACCTCAAAGGCGTGTTCATCCTTGAATCTAATGTTACCTTGTGGACCATTGTCTATTCTCCTACTCTTTTTCATGATTTTTGTCTTATTTTCATTAATTTCCAGTCCAACTTCTTTGGCCGCTGTATCCAAGGTTCCAAATACTTCTTGTCTGGTTGTCAGGGATCTCCCTACTATGTTGAGGTCATCTGCATACCCGACTATCTGGCTGTTTTGGGAGCATATATTGGTGTTTGCATTATTATGGTGTGTCTTTCTGATGGTATATTCCAGACTCAGATTGAAAAGTGTAGGGGCCAGTCCGTCCCCCTGTTTGAGACCTTGAGATACGATAAGCTCGTCTGTGAGCTCTCCTCCTATCTTAACTCTACACTTTGTGTTACTTATTGTAGCCCTTATAAGCCTTACTAACTTTGTGAGTATATTCAATGTTAAGAGTATGTCATACAGTTTTTCCCTAACAATGCTGTCATAGGCTTGCTTGAAGTCTATGAATAGTTGATAAATGTCAACATCGAATTCCCTGCATTTGTTCAGGATCTGTCTTACTGTAAATAATTGATCACTTATTGATCTGTTCCTTCTGAACCCGGCCTGATACTTTCCTATAATGCCCTCTGCCAAATGTTCAATCCTTTCCTTCAGTATAATAGTTAGTATTTTGTACGCTGTGCTCAACAATGATATTCCTCTGTGATTTTCACATTTCAGTTTATCTCCCTTTTTATGTATGCGACATATAATGCTCAATTGCCAATCCTTCGGAATCTCTTCCAAGTCCCATATCTTGTTGATTAATCAATGGATTAACCAATGAAGGTGTTTGGTTCCACACTTCAGCAACTCGGATGGTATAGTATCCACCCCTGGGGCCTTGTTGTTTTTTAATTTCTTAATTGCCAGTCTTACTTCTGTGAGTGTAGGGGGGCTGACTTCCTAATCATTCTCACTCGGTACTTCAGTTGTCTCAGTTCCCAGTTATGTATTCGGATTGAGTAGTTCCTGGAAGTATTCTTTCCATCTGTTTTTGACTTTCTCTGTGTCTGCTATGATGTCCCCGTTGGAGTCTCTACACAAACTGGTGTTTGGTTTAAACCCTTTTTTTGAATATGTTGGCTGCCTTATAGGCTTCTCTCGTATTGTTGTCAACAAAGCCCCGTTCCATTTTCTGCAGTATATTGTTCAAATAAGCTATTTTCTTTTTTCTCAGATGTGATTGGTTTCTCTGCTAGCACCTTCATACGCCTGCTTTTCCTCGTCAAACCATGGGTTTCTAGTTTGTCTGGGTTTATTACCTATGATGGCTTCGGCTGCATTTAGGACTGCATTATTTCATCATCATCATCATCAATGGCACTACAGCCCATTGTGGGCCCCGGCCTCCTCCAGCAGTCGTTGCCATTCCCCCCTATCCTGGGATGCACTCCTCCAGCCCCTGATGCCAATCACGTTTGCATCATTCTGCACCCCATCCATCCACCTAAGCTTTGGTCTGCCCACGCTACGTCTACTGCATTATTTACCTTATCCCAATCATTCTCTAAGACTTCTTGAGATATCGCATCATCTAATTCAATTGGTAGCTTTTCCGCAAGAGCGGAATAACGTTGATACCATGATATTAAAATTGACTTCTACTGTGTTTGTACTACTAGAACGTAATCTGTGTTCTCAATGAAGTTAAATAGCTCAACATTTCTCACTAGCTAGGAACATCTAAATTAGGGTGAAAATCCATTTAAATAATTCATTTCTTAGCCTTTTTGTGATAGATGCCATGATAATGATCGATACATTTGTTTTACTCGGTTCTTGATTACAAAATCGTCACTAAAGTGAGTGAAAGTAATTTACATAAAGACGATAATATTTTCCAGATTCGCTCCTGATACAAACATATCTCAGGTTTATCCATTTGTTCCATGTACCTAGAGCTATTTCCATCACCCTCCTATTCCTCAGTTCTCCATCCTCCCTGGACCCATTCCATCAATCAATTACTCTGCAGAGCGAGACAGGCCGGTGTTATATCCATTGCCTTCAGTCAGTGATGCTGATTTGACAAATGATACCATCTCAATGGTCTGACACAGGTTTTCTAGTATTTTTGGTTCTGAATACCGAAAAAAATATAAAAAATACTGTCTGGATCATATGACAATAATTTATTGTCGTGGCGTTCGCTACCTTGAAATTTTTATTTTTTCCTTTTAACAAATTTTTCATCTTGTGGTGTTAGAAGTGATTTCGAAACTATGCCTTTTTTTAATACTTAAGCATTTCGTAATATTACTATAAAGATATTTAAAATTCTTTAAATTCTTCTCAGTTTAAAAAAGTCCTGTTGTGTTATTTGCATCCTTGTATTGAATACATGACTGAATATATAGTACACATTTATATACTGAGATTTTAAACATATTTCGATTATTTCAAAAATCTTATGTAGTACGAAGTAGGATATAATGGTAGTTTTAAGTACTTACAATCAATAAAAAATATAGATTTTGGCAACCAAATACAATAAGAATGAAAACAGCAAAATATCCTAAATATTAGGTATTTCCGGAAAATAATTTCCTATTTTAAGGTAAAATTCAAACGCAATTTATTATGTATACTCGTATATGTAAATTTATTATGTTGTATAGTTTTCAATATCTTCAGTATCTCAGCATTTTTCGTGTCATAGAACGTTGGTTATTTTCGATCAAAACCTTGATTAGGTCGTCATCAGTGCTAATTGGTCTTCCCGAGCGGATACCATCTTTGAGTGTTGTATCACCATTACGGAATTCTTTAAATCGCATTTGATACGTACGATAGCTAACAACATTGTCACCATATACAGGACATGTATATTTTTGGTTTGTTTCGCATTTTTGTTTATCTTATAATTCATCAATACTCGATCGAATAATTGGTGCGTGTAAATAATTACTCGGTCGAACGGATCAGTGAGTGCTTGTCACTTATGAACAAGGCGCATTATCTTCAATTTAAACTTTAAATCGTAAAATATTAATAAGAAATCAAAATCCATATGAACGCATTTTATTATTATAAAAACAGTGATTTCATGTCAATATTTTTGACAAGTAAATACCTGTAACTAGCGATAGTGATAAAGTTTTTTTTTTAATTTTATGGAAAAATATTTCATTTTAAATACTATATATCTCATACTATTTTGTTCCAAAAAGTATTAGAAATACAAATACAAACTTCATCTTAAAATTTCATGATTTAATTATTTATTCACATAAAAAAATACAATATTTAAATTTTCTTAAAATAAAACATTTGCCACTTAACTTCTTTATAAAATACGTAAATAAGTTGACTTTATAATAAACGAATAATTAATAGAAAATTTGAGGTTTCGAAAGTAAATTATGCTCATTTATGTTATTAGATAATTCTTGTTAATTTTTTATATAATTCTTGTGTAAATTATTTAGTGGGCGTTTCAGCAAAATCATTCAATCTGTTTTAAAAATGCATTGACCCAAGTAGTAAAATATGGAGGATTAGGATATTTCCAAATATGCCAACACAAAGATATCTTTCCTGTATTCTTGTACGGAGCTGAAGCATAATAACAAAAGCCCGAGAGCGTACAAGAGTCGATTTCTTTGAGACGTAATTTTGGCGTCTGATCCTGTGAATCCAGTGCACCACCAGAAGAACGAATATTTCCATACTCCAGAAGTTAAATGTGATCAGGTAAAATAATTGACTTTTACACTACCATACACACAGGAAGTGCTCGAAACGATTGCAGACGTGATGTCTCAAACTGAACCGCCTACATCCCATAGATCACACAATCCTCAGTGATGAGGAACAACAGAGATGAGAAAATGAAGGTGTGCCGTGCCGTTGATTTATATTCATTGGACAAAAATTACTATCCAACATATTTTTCAGCTCTACTGGATAAAATCTTTAAGACTTAAGAAATAATGTTGTGTCCATTTCATGAAATTTGATATCCTTCTTACAATTAACTCTCTACTTTAAAAAACAAAATGTTATTCATTTTTAAACTTAATCAGTTAAAGGGAAATGTTATATTTTAAACTTAATCGTTTTAAAGAAAATAAAATCCTAGATTACCTGTTCGATGATTTGGATAAAAAAAGAGGAGAAAATTGTGAATGTAGAGAATTTCACTTATCTTAAAAATTAATTTTGACTCATACAATCGATATGAAAACTGTTTTCAGAAGAGCTAAATAGCAACAACATCTATGCAGAAATATAACAAGTACAACACCATATTCAAATCTGTAGTCAGGAGTCATGAGCCTTAGATAAGTAATGGACTAGTACTCTTAAGGATCAACATCGAATGCTATGGCTTGAAAACACGGAACTACGGATGATAATATATTAGGCTCGCGACCAGAAGCTGCAGTAGTTATATGGATACCACGATATACTCGTAGATTAGTTTCCTTGATTTTACAACCTTTGATCACAAGTGACGTACGAGCCAACCGATTACCTTGTATCGGCCATGTACACAGAGGAGACAACCATAGAATGATTAAAACATCTGGGAGGGAAAGCTTATTGCATAATATCCCGACGATCTTGAACAAAAGGCTCAAGATTGTCAGGCGCGCAACGGCATCTTCATGAAGGCTAACATTTTATGGGAGATGTATGGCTATCGGAGGTAAGGCATTCTTAGTCAAATTAGTAATCCAATAAAATAAATGAATTTCTCAAATATCATAAATCATGCTAGTCGTATTTTGGGTTGAAAATCTGTCAAAAAGGTGAATCAATAGTCTGCTTCATTTTATTTAGTTTTTAATCAAAGATCTGTTTCTATCTTCACTTTCTCTGGCGGATCAAAAGGGGAACTGAATAGTAGCAACTTGGTCAGAGTACTTTCAAACATCGGCATCTGTTTTTTTCCATGGGTTATAAGACTTTTAAGATCAGATTCATCGTAAGTGTTGGATTGGAAGTCGAAGGCGACTCGCCGATTCACAAATGTCAGCAATTGAACAAGATCCCATTTTTTATAGTTTTTTTCGAGTTCTTCACACAGCGACTGGATAAACCACGTTCCATATCTTTCCCTCCAGGAAACTTGATCTATAAAAATACATGACATAAAAATAATTATTAATTTTTGTTGGAACACATTGATTTCTTATTTTCTCATAAAATATATAACATTTCAACAAAAATTTTGAAAAATCATAACAAAAAGCTATACACATAATTATTTTATTTATTTATTTATTTTACACTTTTATTGCAATACAATCTGGCGGGCTTATTGCCAGGCGGCAATCTCTTCCAACCAACCAGACAAAAGTAAATGAAGCAAGTTACGTGGTCGCACAAATCATTCAAATGACTATCCATCCCCACGAAATCCATAAACATATACGTGAGAACATGCCCACAAACCCCACAAAGACGGACAATCACCCGAACACTATTTTTCATATAAAGTGAGATATCATCAATCAAAAGGAAAGGAAAGGATGGTGGAGAGGAAAGGAAAAGAAAAATCAGGAATGAAACACGTTATTTTACTGACTAGAAATTAAGAGTTTTTTCAGTCGCTTCTTAAAGCATGCCAAGGACGGAGCGAGTCTTATATTGGTTTGTAACTGATTCCAGAGTCTCACTGCATGGACAGTAAAGGACGACGTGAAAAAAGAAGAGCGGTGAACTGGAAAGGCCAATAAACAATCTCTGTTTGAGCGTAGCGCTAATCCATGATTGGAAAGACGCTGAAAATTTTCGGCGAGATAAGAGGGTGCGGCGGGACAGTTAAGGATATTATACAATAGAGACAGTATGTGAATTTGGCGTCTATTTCTAACATTCAACCAGTTCAATGCCTTCTGGTATGAAGTTATATGATCATACTTTCGTAGGTTGAAAATAAATCTTAGGCACACATTTAATTAAATAAGGTAAGAAGTAAGATATGTTAAAGGTAGTTTTATTTTTATTTTTTACTCTATACGGATTTTTCCTGTGAAATCAGTATTCATATGAAATACTAAGGAGGTATATTCTAACAGTGCTAGGCGGTGCCAAGAATATATGTATAGTCATCTAATAGTCGTATATTGGGGCTCAAACAAATAGTAGACTATAAACTTAAAATCACGTGGAAAAAATATAGTAAACAAATCTTAATGTAATTATTAAACGAGTATATTTAAAAAAATCAACGTTTTACTACTGATTTAATTGAAAATATAGATTTTGTATAGAATATATTTAGTATTATTTTTACTCTACCTTATATGAAAAAAATATCTTGGTAAATTTATAAAATAAACTCAAAATCAGAGAAATGCAATCATTGTTTTCTTTTCACACTAATTAACTATATGACAAAAGTACTTCCTACATATATACGAGGGTCATCCAGAAAGTAAGGTTACAGCATTTATGTAGGATCGAAAAATGCTTGTATTTAATTGAAATTCACAGGATACTTCACAAATATATTAAACTATTGTTCAACGTAATCACCGTCGAGATCGAGACATTTCTGTAGTCAGGGCATCAGCTTTTGTATGCCGGTGTCATAGACCTCCGCCGCCAGCTCTTTCAGCCACTTCTTCCCAGCTTCCTCGACCTCCTGATCGTTGGAAAATTGTTGGGGTGTAGTGGTACACCCACGTCTTATTCTTTATAGAGTCCAGAAAAGCGTATCCCTCTTGTGCAAAACAATCCAAAAATTCACGCGCGGCGGTCACGTGATTTTGACGGTGCTCCGGTGTGAGCATTCTGGGCACCCATCTCGCATACAACTTCTTGTAATCAAGTTTTTCCGACACAATATTACCAAGGAGACTTCGAGAAATGTCAGAAAATTCTTCGTGAAGGTCGTCAAGCATCACACGGCGGTCGTTTCGCACTTGTTCTTCAATTTTTTGCACAAATTCGTCAGAAATCACTGCCTGGCCTCATCGTGAGTATCAGTACGGCCTTCTCTGAACAACCTAACCCACATCGTGACATGTTGTCGACTAATCACATCACTACCATAAACTTCCACAAGCTTCCGATGGATGTTCGCGGCGGTATTGTTCTGCAAAGTCAAAAAATTGATGACGGTTTCGCACGGACGAGAATTGGCGGGAGCGCACGACGACCTCTCCATCGGAAGAATTTACTGAGACTGAAAAAAATGGCCGACAAACACGCGAGATCAAACAAACTGACCGTTAGGACCATCCCTACACGCCAGGCGCACCAACTTCGAAACAAAAAATTTCCCCGGCCTCAGGAGCCCTTGTAACCTTAGTTTCTAGATGACCCTCGTATATTTGGCAGTTATTTTAAATGTCATAATACTTTTAAATTGTCCTGCAGTCTAAAAAATGAACAGCTTTTATTAAAATCATATTAGTATCATTATCATTTTTTACACTTGAGTATACCTTTCGTTGTCGAATACATTATTACAAAATCAGCGAAGGTTGGAATTTTTGTGATCTTCTCTTCGCTGTCTTCGCCATCAGTGTACATCCTTCCTTCATCCACTTGTTCACCACGACATGCCTTAAATAAATAAACAACATATAAATAATCATAAAATTGAAACAATATGTAGCTGTTGAGTATGTTAAGTTTAACAGTTTCAAGTGGAGAGATCAAGAGTATCATGGATGGGTGAAATTCGACAAGGTTTTAGTAAACTTCGAAAGGTTTCACGTCTGATAAATTAATGGAAGCTTAAGATAACGATAAACAAATACATATAATGCTCTGTAGCAGACTTGTATTTTTGGTGTTAAACGATTTTAAAGGGGAAAACAAAAATTAGTACGCATACGATTATTGGATTGCATTGTTCGTCTGGTGATTTATCTACTTTTCTCCATACCACTGTGTGGAATGCAGACATGGCGTGCCATGAAGAAACAAATTGGCGTCTTAAACCAGGTAACTTAATCTTGAACCAATGTTCATCCCACTCTTACGATAAACGGTTTTTTGGACCAAAAGACGACCTCCTTGGATCATGTCTCGTCGACCTCCTTCTTGGATCATAGTGGACCAGATTTAGTTCTCCTTAGGCCATTAATCGATGCTTAGGACTTAAAGTCATCTTTTTCGAATCATACAATGATAGTGAGTCCATGAAATAATCCTATTTGACCAACCAGCAGTATTATTGGACCTTTATATATCCTATCGGGTCAAAAGACGCCGTCTTAGGGCCATACCGTATGGGACAAAATTACTTCCTACCTCAAACGTTTAAGTTTTTCTTCCAAATTAATAAAAACTAAGGAATGAAAGAACGATCTTGGATGTTTTTGAGATAATACAACAGAGTGAAATGCTCTGCATCTTATAGTCTACAATACACCTCAATATATCCCTCCTCCAGGACCTACAGATCAAGGAAATACTGTTAATGTCATGCATAAAAAAGCTGTCTTACTTCGGGCATGCCGTTAGAAGAGAAGAATATAGTCTTGAGAAGTTATAGAAGATAGTGACAAAAACTTTTGAGAGGCAGTGAGTAAGACGATGCCCTCCAGCATGATTGATAAACCAAATCAAGAAATTGACCAGTTCCTCATTGAGTGCACTCATCGTTATATGGGACCGGGAGGAGTGTAGGCGAATCTTTCCCACAATTCTAGATAACCTGAAAACCACAACGCTCAGCCGGTGGGATATTGCTGGATGACAATATGTAAAAACTAACTAAAAATATGTTAAAAGGGCTCATGCGAAACTAGACTGGAACTCTTTTAAAAAAAATTACTACCAACGGGAATTGAACCTGTAATCGTTCGTTTTCTGTACCATTCATCGTCCAATTGATTAACAAACATAATAATATTTTCCGTAAAAGACTTGATAAAAATAAATGCACTGGAAAAACAAGCATGATATAGAATTGACAGAGGAAAGGTCTCCGCGAGAAAAATTTAAGGGGCACTTTGAGACCGTTCTAGAAAGGACCCGGGATAGACTCACCTAGAAGTCGTCGTCATTGCCGGACCTCGTAGTCGATGATCCTCTTCACTTGCCCACCACATCCCCGTATAAGATGCGTTTTGGAGTCTATGATCGCCCATGCGTATCATATGCCCGATCCATCGCAATTTCGCCTTTAAAATCATGTCTCCTACCATTTCGCTTTTACAACCATATATCCATATAGAAGTAGTAGTACCGAGGCAGCGGTGCAACTTTAACCCTTATAGATAACGAGCAGATAAGATGAAGATAAATGTACAAAAAATGTAATATTTTTACCTGTATAAAGAAGAGTTTGGGTACTCCAATTAATTTACAATCTGTATTTATAAATGGTTGAAACAGTGTACTTTTGGGATACATCATGTCGTCTGCATGGAGTATGTCATGGATATCTCCATGGGTCATCACTACTATAATTAGACAGGACACTTCTGAGCTACTTAAAAGACTTGCTGAAAAAATTAAATTCCATTTAAAATATTTACTTAATAAAACAGATCGATTGTTTGAAAATATTTGCACTTTCATGCAAATACATCTGGCATAAGAGTATTTATTGTTTTGAAACTTCGAATCGGACAGATTTGGTTTCATACTTGAATTATTATCGATTTCTATGACCGTATCCTAAGCGTAATGAACTACGAGTGATATTTCGTTTAGTAACATAAGCAATAATAAAAATGAAACCAAAATACAAACCTCAAGAAAAATAAGAATGGGAATTGTAAAGGAATTTTGTCTTAGACATGGACAAGGAATATTTTGAGATAATAGTGTCTTAGACATAGACAAGGAATATTCTGAGACAATAGTGTCTTAGACATGGACAAGGAATGTTTTGAGACAAAAGAGTCTTAGACATAGACAAGGAATATTTTGAGACAATAGTGTCTTAGACATAGACAAGGAATATTTTGAGACAATAGTGTCTTAGACATAGACAAGGAATATTTTGAGACAAAAGTGTCTTAGACATAGACAAGGAATATTTTGAGACAATAGTGTCTTAGACATAGACAAGGAATATTTTGAGACAATAGTGTCTTAGACATAGACAAGGAATATTTTAAGACAATAGTGTTTTTTTCGTTTTTTTTCTTCAAAATCGATAAGGCTGAAGCATATTATCTTGTATATTCTTCATATTTTAAAGGTATATGCTACCACTAACAGCTGATTAATAAGTAGTGGACTGTAATTAACTTACGAATAATTATAGGTTTTAAACTATTTCCCATAGTAAATGTTACGGAATATTATGGTTTAGTGTGATGTAGAAGCTATATTTTTCATATGAAACGGCCTAAATATCCTCAATTGTCATTCTTAAATAACCGTATCATAAAAATGTGATCGATATTGAAGTTTATTTTATACTCGTATTACAATTTGATCATAATTAGTTCGCCATAGGTGTTGAACTGATATTATTATCTTATCAAAAACAATGCGTTTATAAAAATCACAGAAAGATATAACTGTCCAAATATCGCACTGATTAATTATCTTTAATCTTTAAAAAGATTATTTTATATCGTAAAATGATTATGTAATCAAAATAGATATTAACATTTCTGACTTATTTATGTATGTATAGGTACATGTTGTTGCATAATATCATATATTTGTTTCAAGATATTTGGTACTGTCTTGCCAAGTGCAAATGATTACATCCCAGTTTTTGGCGAAAGTGAGCCATTAATTTTTCAAAATCATCGTTGTACCACAAAAAGATAATATCTCAAATCATAATAATGTTTACTGATGAAATATAAAAGGTATTGTGCCTTACTTAAGTTTAAGGGTTTAAACTAAATTATAAAAACATACAAACGAAAGAAAGAAAATAAAAGAAGAATATGCTTATCAGGCTATTCAAGATTAGAAAACTTATTTTTTAATCCAAAGATTTCATATAATTTAGTATTTCATACAAAAAAGTTTCAAAAACGATTTCTTATCAAGTTGACGCTTTCACTATAGTCAATTAGGAATCCCGTCCTGTAAAGTGTTTTTTTTAAAGACCAGTCTACAAAAAAAATGTTTTTAACTACAAAAATTATTAAAAATAAATCGAAACCAAATTTAAATACAAAAAAGCAATTAAACAAACCTCAAGAAACATTACAAAATAAAAATGAAAATCAACAGTAAAATCGAGAAACCACAAAACTTGAACATTAACAAAACTTTTATGTATGAAAAAGTACATCAAAAATAAAAATGACAATTTCTTGTTATATTTAATGCTTTAACGCCAATAAAATAAGCTTTATTACTTAATTCAATCATACAATTTAAATAAATGTGGCTTTAATGTATCATTGTGTGATCCTTTGCATGAAGTTTGTTTTTCTTTTTTTTTAAATGAATGTGATATGATATTTCTATTGGTGGTAATATACGAGTAATATGAACTCGATTACGTTGAAAAAAAATATCTGTGTTTCTACTCGTATAACTCATTGTCGTCAAAAACTTCCACGATATTTCCCGCTTGTTCTATTGTAATTGCTATCACTATGAAAACTATTACAGGTCGTTTGTAAGTCCTCTACAGTTGTCCTAGTCATGACCGAGTTACTTTATTTAGGTGCATGGTATCTCGGTAGCGCACTGACTTCCTTACGGAAGGTCGCCGGTTCGAACCCCACGCTGTGCTACTCCTCTCGTATGGCACAGTAATTTTTTCCGCTTAGTATTCTGGGATATAATGATACATTAGACTTCATTTATACCTATTCTTAAAAAAAAAAGTGGAATAAAAACATGGTGGGGGGCTCCGATCATGTGCCATCGGATCCAGTACAGTGGTGTAACTGGTGAGTTTGCTCATGCAACCGCTCTCACTTAAAAAAAGAAAAATAAAACTCCACGGCACAGCTTCACATTACAACTGAATTGACGACGGAATGTCGAGGGGATCTCCGGCTACGAGGCACTCCAAAGACGACGACTTAATTTAGATAAGTCACAACTCACCGTTGTAAATTTTTAAAGTTTTCATTGTCTGATATTCTTTTTAATTGTAAATTGATTTTATATTATTTATAGTTAAGACATTAGCATTGTGGAGGTTTAAAGACATTGTAATTTGTTTTATCAAACACTGTTTATTCCACTTTTTGTAACGATATAACTCTACCGGTTTCAAGTCTTTCACTTCATCTTCAGGGGAGCACAAACAAGTATTGTTTGTGCTCCTCTGAAGATGAGGTGAAAGCCTTGAAACCGGTAGGGTTATACCATTACAAAAAGTGGAATAAACAGTGTTTGATAAAACAAATTGATTTTATGCGTTCAATGAGAATTCTTAAAACCTTATTTTTTTATTGCAACAATTTTTATACTAACATTCTTATTATATAAAGTCGTGACATGCGATAACGAAACGTGACAATTGTTACTAAATAAGAGTCAAAGTAATGACGCATTTTGTAGGAAATGCGATTGAAAATTTTGAATAAAATAAGGAAGTGTTTTCTAAACAAGGTTTATCATAAATATATAAAATAACAAATCGTATTTAAATTAAAACATTTAAGCACAATATTTCGTAAAGTTTATTTGATTTATTTTTGCTATTAAATCTAATATCTTATATAATATAAAGCAAGGTGATCGGTCTATTCTATGATATTTCTTGACTGTAAACATGTTAAATCATTAAAATTAATCAAATGACAGAGAATATTGATACGCTGTACTTAAATGATCGGAAAAATATAAAATAACTAAAATAAATATCTTGGACATATCGCTTATTACAAACCATAGCGGAACTAACGAAATTGGCAAAAATATTTAGAAAAAATGACATGACCTTGGCTTTATAGTGATATATTTCACCATTCTATCGAAGGTATTCCGACAGTTGAAAGTTAACCAATTCAAAATTATTAGAAATGGGGCAAGACATTATATATGTATAGTGGAGATTTTTTCATTATTTAGTTTAGTTTAAACATTTTTTTTCTATATAATCGAATTGTATCACCCAAATGGGTCATCTTCGATGTTATATTCATTTGACCTCTATTTATTAACTCTTAAACAGTCTTCAATATTAATATTTAAGACTATTTTGAATGCGCTATTTTGGGGCAAAGGGTTATTTTGAATGCGCTAGATAGAATGTAGAAAAAATATAAAATTCCTTACCATCTTTTATTATTTGGACGATTTCAGCTAACTTAGGATTATTATATACTTTAGTGACAAATCCAAGATTCTGTAAACATTTGTTTATTCTTTTACAGTCCTTTTCAGTACCCTTTCGATCTGAAGGAGTTTTGTGATATTTATTGTAACTGTATGTGGAATGATTAAATATAATAGCCTTTTTTAGTCTGCCGTCGTTCAAATTGTAATATAAATTATAATCAAGCTCTGTTTTCTCGAGTTGTTTGTTAATACTCGTACATGTTTCATCTTTAATTATTTCTTCGACTTGAATTCCTTTTTTTGATGATTGTTCAACCTCAGAACTATTTTTTGTCAGTTTCAAACTAAAAATTGGTTTGAATCGTACGTTGGTATTAGTAAAACAAGAAACAAAAGAGTAATTTTCTAAAAAAAATATGCGATAATAAATTATTTTCTTATTTAAAACCTATTGTTTATTTTAGTTTTATATTTATCGAACTAAATATACCTAGTTAAGCTAGCTACAAACAATATTTATTTGTAATACTTTTAACATAAAAAAATACACGATCCAAAATTTTGATTTTTAATAAATGAGTACCTGTACAAAACCAAATTGCTTGACAACATTCTGTATTATTCACAACAGTAAAAATATGACCCACATGGCACTATTGTAACAAATTTTAACTCCTGTACAGTATTAAATATACATACATAACATCACGGTATTTCCTTGTCGAGGTAGGCAGAGAGAACAGAGCTCCAACCTTTCCTATCTCGACACACATTCTTAGCTTATTTTATATCCATACACCTTCTCATACTACAACCTCTACGATTTCTTTGATTTCGTTCAGAATATCATTCACTTGATCCAACCATATTTTCTTTGGTTTTTATCTCAAGCGCCTTCCACTCATATTTGCACTGTATATATCGTCCCTTTCCTTAATAATCCTTTTCCACCGGAAGATAACAAGAAGACTTCCAGCACTCCGAAAAGAGTGTCATACCGATGGAAAACCCGAAATAAAACTTCATACCAATACGCTTGGACATCGCGGTATAAGGGGATACCAAAGAACTCCCATATCCACAAACTCCCATGAAAATTTACAAGACAACAAAACTATAAGAACACCCTCCGGAAGACTTCCTGGACAGGGCTACAGCAGCGGTCCTAGAAGGAAGGCTTCGATACGGACACGGAAGATCGGTAATGGCTGCTTTCAGGTGAACAATGCATCGTTCAATGCTCGAACACTATCAAGGGAGGCTCATATCACTGAACTTCAAGAATAACTAAGTCACATCAATTATGATATCGTAGGGCTAAGCGAAGTCAGAAGAAAAGGAGAGGACATGATATAACTGAAAGATGGGCATCATCTGTATTTCAGAGGTAAAGAAGATGGAAGCACAAGTGGAGTGGGATTTATCATCCACAGGAAATGGAAAGATCCCGTCATTAAATCTGAGAGCTCTTCTGACAGATTGGCTTCCCTTACTTTGATAGTTAACAAACGATAATACTCGTAGATGCATATAATACAAACGTATGCCCCCACGCAAAATTACTCGGATGATTTTATCGAGGAGTACTAACAAGAAATCCAAAATATGTATGACGCAGGCACATCCCTTTTCAAATTTGTAATTGGAGAATTTAACTCAAGAATCGGTAGTCTCCACAAATATGACGAATCAGTAGGAACATTTGGCCTAGGCACCCGCGATAACAGAGGAAACAGGCTTGTAGAGTTTGTTCAAAGCAATTCACTTTGTGTTATGAATTCATTTTTCAAAAAGAAAGTCTGTAAAATGGACATAGAGAAGTTCGGAGGGTAACACAAGTGAAATCGACTACATCCTGTAAAACAAAAGATTTATTGTCCACGACTGCATGGTTCTCAACAGCTTTATAACAGGCAGCGATCATCGCCTAGTTAGAGCCAAAATAAAGATCAACGCCAAAACTGAACGTCTCAAAGTGGTTAAAAAAAAGAAAAAAAAAGAAAAATAGACAACGATTAACTTGCCAAAAATAAAAATGGATTTCAACTGTACTTTAAATATTTATTTGAAATCCTCAACGAACCAGAGCTTTCAAATACAAAAAAATTAACAGCAAAAATAGTAGAAGAGATTGTATAAAGTGCAACAAACTATGGTGGTTCATATTCTCAAAAAGAATTGAAATTGTCACAGGAAACATTGTATATTATGAAAAAAATAATAAAAATGATATCTACACAACTTACTTCTACATCATCATATCTCTCAGAGACTACGCCAAAATATTCGCAAAGATATCCGCGGATATAATACAAAAATGGTTCAAAGGACAATTGAGAATAGAAGTCTCAAAAAGCAAAATATGTCATAAGGAAAACACTACATCAATGCACTTAAACTTTCTGATAATACTGTTACTAAACAACAAGACCTTATCCTGAAGAGAGCGAAATAATTGTATAGAGAACTATATGCCGATACAGATACGGTAACTGTACCTGATACATACTCAAATCTGGAAACCCGATGATCTTACCAGGAGAAATTAGATACGCAATCAACGGCATGAAATCCGGTAAGGCCACTGGTACCGACGGTTTGTCCATTGATGTCCTAAAACAAAAAGGTCGAGAAGTGGATACCATCTTATCAACACTTTTCAACAAGTGCCTTCTAGAAAAAGACATTCCAGAAGATTGGAAATCTGCAACCGTAATACTTCTCCATAAGAAAGGGGATATTAAGAACTACCGTACGATCAGTATATTACGAGTACCTACACTATACGAGTATAAATGTTTTATCAAAATCTTAGCCAAGCGATTCTCAAGAGCTTTTGACACGAACCAACCACGTGAACAAACTGAATTCAGGAAGCGTTTCAGTACCATGGATCATATTCAAGTGCTGCGGGAAATAATGGAACGATGTGAAGATACGAATTATTATATGCCTAGCCTTTGTGGACTACGAAAAGACCTTTGACTCAGTTAAATAAGTTGCCATACTAGAAGTTTTAAAAACACAAGGTATCGAGATGCATATGAGATATATATTAAGTCGCTCAATAACATCTATACGGATGAAACAGCAAAAATACATGTTCACAAATCCTCCGAAACCTTCCAAATTGATAAGGGAGTCCGTCAAGGAGATTCTATTTACCCAAAATTATTCACAGCTACACTTGAATATGTCTTTAGTAAATTGGAATGGGGCAATAAAGGCCTAGCGATTGATGGAAAATATCTGAGCCATTTGATATTTGCAGACGATATCGTCATATTCTCACAAAACCCGAATGATCTTCAGTGCCAACCGCAGGAATTGGCAGAGGTCAGTAAAAAAATTGGTTTAAAAATGAATATATCAAAAACCAAATAAATGATGAACAGCTTTGCTACTCCAAAACCAATAATCGTAGATGGAAAGCCGCTGGAACTTGTCCAGGAATATGTGAATTTGGGCCAACTTATATCCTTTATAGGTGGGTTATCGGAGGAAACAGAACGAAGAATAAAACTAATATGGACCTCATTTGGACGTTTGAATAACATCTTCAAAAGTAATCTCCCAATATAATGAAGCGGAAGGTATTCAGCTATTCTCCCAGTATTTACGTATGGCTGTGAGATATGGACGCTCACAGCAAAGAACACACGAAAGCTACAGACCGCACAAAGAAACTTCTGAGCATCCCACATTTATTTTTATACTTATGTGTTAAAATTGTTACAAATTGCATACTTTCACGAAAAATGAATCAAAATAATATTAAAAATCAAGCAGTTCAGCAAATTCAACTTCATTGTATAAAAACATGGATTTGTAAACATACAAATTAACATTTCTGAAAAAGTTTTTCACAGTTCTTCCCTTGGTAAGATGTCTGCGGTTTTCTGACAATTATTTTTAATATATGCAGATGCGGGAAAGTACCCAATCTAAGCCGCAGCCACCACCTTCCTATCCTTACAATCAACTTATTTTATTTTTGTTATATGTTTAATCTAGCAATAAGACTTGAAGCACGCTTGCGGACAGTCTCCTCTCGAAATAGAGTTGTATATTTTTTTATTACTACACGCAAACATCAATTGACACTTTTTTAAAACAAAAAATAATAATGGAATCAAAACTATTGAAATAAACTGTGTTGACATAATCATAAAAACAAAATCAAGAGTTTTTTGAAAGAAACATAAAAAACAAAAACTTACAAATCAGGAATGAAACCTTTTCCATCTGTTTCGGATTTATCCATTGTGAATATTTACTTGTTATCGAAACATTGACTGCACTTAACAAAATGTATTCGAAGAATAACCAATCAATACCTAGGTAACTTGTTTCACTTTTTATCTTTTACAGATACAGGCAAACTTCGTTTAGCAGTTACTGTAGTAGTGTAAAATAAATTTAAAAAATTACTACGAAACAACATCGTTATACGTCTGAAATTAGGTGTTGCTAAAGAAATGACTGTGCGAGGGCAGACTTTAGCTGGACCGGGAAACCGTTTCCACGAGAATCTATAGGTAGGATAGACTCGACTAGAAGAGTACCGTGAATTAAGGATAGTGAGGCTGAAAAAATGAGCTATACAGCGTTGTTTTGGAATTGAATCTTATAGCTTTATTTTTTAAAGAAATTTTACTTCATTCTAATCCCCCATTAAAATATATATAGTACATATCCCAACAAGTTTCAAGTCATTTGATTCACCTTCAGAGGTATTTGCAATTTTCTTAAGTCAAAAAGAAAACATCAATCTAATAAAACAAAACCAACTTAAATTTATAAAAAAATCCCAGCTTTATCGCTGAAAATTTAAAAAAATAATAGGTAAGCTCCGTAGTCTAGTTGATAAGACATCTGGAGTTACTGGTTCAACTCTCATTAGTAGCCATTGTTAGATCATACTTTAATGTTGTTTTTAATTTTTATTTATTTATTTTAAACATGAAATATACATAATTTGCAAAAAAAAAACAGGTAATTTAATTTGGACACACAATTTTAATGGATCTGGGTTTGTTGCCTTTGATTTGTCGCGTCTCCAGTAAACTAAGCTTTTGCCTGTATCTCACTGAGGACATGTTCCTTTATGGTTTCGACTAGGGGTATTTTAAACGTAATTTTGCTTGGTTGGAATAGATTTGTATATGGCAATAAATCCATCTGATAATACTGTATAAAACTTAAGTGTAATACCATTTATTATAATAATGCAATATATAATCTTTTCAGCCCATATGCAAAATGGTGCCATGAAACACAAACAATAATTTTACATAACAAAAGCAAAGTATTTAATTAACAAAATATATAATTAATCAAAGTATTATGTTAACATGAAGAGAACATAACAATTGAAGGTGACGTTTTTTACCATGTTTACATCGCTTTAGAAACAACGTTAAGTTATAAAAAAAAGTCTTGAAAAATAAAATGTATAACTGTCTGCTAAAAGTCTGCTAAAAAGTTACAAGATAATTAACACATTTGGGAAAAGTCCTTTAAATAAAAAAAAGAAACTGTTAAATGATTTGTTCCCTTTCTGTTGATAATTCTTATGTTAGAAACGTTAGTGTTGTTCGTCAACACGTTAAGTAAGTGTTAAGTGAATGTTAAGTCAATTACTTTTTATTTGTATAAAATGAATTTATAAGAAAAAATAAGTAAAATAAAATAGCTGAACAAAAGTTTTAAATATCTGAAATATTTGATAAAAAATCATAAACCTACGTAAAACGATATTTTAAGCATATTTAATGTTTCTGGATTTTGCTTTAATTTGATTTATATCTACACATATATAGCTTAACTGTTAAATTAATCAATTCACTCCTGTATAACGGAGTAATTAGTTTTAGGAACATGGCATAATTTTAAAAGTCATTTAAAATTTTAGCCAATTAAAACGAAATTACCAATTTTTGGAATTATCGCAAATTGTCGATAACTCTCGTAAGACAATTAGAAATAACTTCGCTTTAAACAGAGATGGAATATAATATTGAAATACCAATCAATACACTTACTGTATTAAGACGAAATCGAGGAAATCCTGTTGACACACTAGATAGGCTGCGATGAGTTGATAAGCTGGAGTGATAAGTTGAAAATACGATTGACTAATATATCGTATTCAAAGGAAATGATTTGAAATGACACACTGTGAAGCGACCTGTCAATCTATATTACATATAACATATCTATCGAAGTAGGAGACCTGCAGTTGGATACATTATTTACGTATTAACTAACGGTGTCAAAGTTTCACAATAAATAAAGGACTTAACATTTTATTTACCAGGTCCATAAAACATTTAAATAATCAGGCACTATAATATTTTGAATACACACACTCCCCGTGCAGGTTACAGGATAATAAGTATAAATTCGTTTTTTTTTAATATGAATGTAAAAGTTCTAATTTGGTTAAATCATAACTTCAAGACTTTATTTGTATTAACTAAGGTTATTTATATTTGGATTTACTAAGGTTTCCTTTTAAAAAACCCAAAATTCACATAAGGAAATAACTTTTCAGGGCTTTGATGGATCTTGGTAAATTGTACGATTAACACAAAGAGAAATAGCAAAACAAAAAATAAAAAGCAAGCAAACTGTGTGTATTCTATTGATTAAAAGAAAAAAACAAACATGTTTAAGGTAATCATTATTCAAAGAAATATTCTTTGGTCACAATTCTCTTCTACTTATTACAATACGGTGAGTTACAATGGCATTTCCTTTGCTTTACAAAAACATATATTTGCTCTACATTTTGTCTTGTTGTTTTTCATAAATCTTTGTCCTCTGTGAAACTGTTTGTGGTAAAAAGCTCCTCAGGATCGGTCTAAAATCTGTGGATATCAGAAATTTTACCTTTACATTTTGGTCAATATTCGGTGTTTGTTAATTCACGATAATGCGCTTTGATTTTGTCAGCTTGCTCCTCTAGTCTTACTCTTGTTGCTTGTCAGATACGCGTCACTGCCACAATTTGACTTAGTTGGTGATTTATTTGACTTATTAGTTAGTTGGTGATATTTTTTTTAATCTACATGTCTTCCGAGTCTTCATTCTCAGTCACATTATCTGCAGTTACATTACCTACCAATTCTGCAGTTACATTATTTTTATGATGAACGTTTACCGTTTCGATCCGAATATCACCAGGGTTTTTACCTTCCATTTCATAGTTTTCCTACCTTCTCCATTTCTATAGTCCATCACTGCAGCCATGATCCCCTGTTTTGTTATTTTTTCTGATCAAGTTAGCCTCCAAATTCTCTTCAATACATTCAATCTGGTTCGCGGTGTGTTCTGACTCTCTCAACTTTTACCACATGTCCATTATAAATCCTAATATTTGCCGACATTGATTGGTAAAATCCCGATACAAAAAAGGTGTTTTACACTCTCCATTCGTGTATTATCTGGACAATTTAGTGATTCTTATGATTAAAGTAGCAACTGAACATATCGCTGAATTTTAGGGTTTTACAGTGACATTAACATAAAAAGGGTTATTTAGAAATGAAGCAGAGCTAAACGGCAAGTGTGTTAAACATGAAATACACCTTTAGTTTATTTTTGGGTTTTTGGTTAGATTTTTCCAGAATGTGGAAGAAAATAATTTAGTCGTGTAAAAAGATATTTTGTAGTTATTATCACTTTATTTTGGTGACATCTGTGACATAATTATAAAATATACAAAATTATTTTATTCGAATTGCATATATACAATTATAATATAATATATTATATTACTTGATTTGAAGTAAGATTTGAATGAATAAAAACTCAAAATACCTATTAATAAAACCTGAGTAGTTAAGCTAAGTAGCTAAGTAGCCTGCGAATGGGATTGGAACAAGTAGAGCGTAAACAAAAATATTAACAGACATTATTTATATTACATTAGAAATTGGGCGTAAGAAAGAGGGAAACAAGTTCAACCTTCAATTTATGATTAGTACTCTAGCTTCATTTTATCTACAATTGATAGAGTGACAAAATATAACATATGGTGTATAAGAAACTGAGAAAAAGGAACATTGTAGAACATTAGGTTTACGTTGCATGCACCATACAGATATCTTTCTTAAAAATATTATACAATGTTACTGTTATGATTAATTCATGCTAGGAAGATCGAAGAATTTAATATTTTACAGTAGCTCATTATTTCATATCATTCTCCAAGCTCCATTCTATTAAATGGGGTCAGCTTTATGACTGCTTTATTTTCAAAATAGCTTTTTATGGGCAAGTTTCGAAGGTTCCCCTCCAAATTTATACAGGCGTCGATTTTCCCATAAATTTATCATCTATCTCAGACTTAAGTGTAAATTTAATCAATTTTGTTAATGTACTCTGAAAAATAGGCGTGCATTTTTTGTTATTCGTTATTTTGTCTGTTGTTTTTGAAGTGAAGTCAAAGGCTACTCTGCGATTCACGAATGTAAGCAATTGGAGTAAATCCCACTTCTTATAGTTGTCTTCTAGCTGTTCACACAAGGACTGGACAAACCATGACCCGCGCTCTTTGTCCCGAAAAGAGAAATGATCTGGAAAAATAAAGTTTAAGTAGATATTAAAAATGTATTATTAAGCAAGTTTCTGAAATATTGTCATAATTTAGAGGCCCATTTATCAATTGTTAAAATATTTTTCTTTTTAAAATGTATTTAGAAAACGTTATTTTGCTGCAATATATATAACATTAGTCGATATATTTTGTGAAATTCATGTAAATATGTTTCTTTTTGTGGTTTTTTCAGCTTTTTTACTTCCTTATTTTAAATTATATTTTCTCAGGCATCATCAATTTAGGCTGAAAACAAAAACGATTTTAGATATTCCATAAAGAATTGCTCCCATTAATGATTTCTCATTTTCAAGACACAAGATAATATAATTTATTTTATTTATTTATTTATTTTATTTATTTATTTATTTTTTCAAAAACAGGCTTAGCCCAATTACATTGAAAAATACAAGACATTAAAAAAGAAGAAAAATTACAGGGAAATTTTTTTTTTTTTAAATTATATAAAATAAAAAATAATGCATATGTATACAAACGAGTATTTACACACAAACGTATGTTACATATATATTCAGTCACTTAAGTATGTTGATGAGTGCTTTCTAACGCGCTTAATCTAAGAAGAAAATTTACTTTTGATTTTGGTAATGTGATATGAAATATGTCAATATCCGAAGCAGTCCCGTTAAGAAGAGTTAAGGCCCTTCCAACAGGCATAGCGGCTGGAAGACCCGTTCTTGCGTATGTTATTGAGAACAGTTCCTGCCGGCGCAGTCTAGTGTAATTGTTAGGAACATTTAACGCTAATCTTTGTAGTAATGCTGGACAGCTCACAACTCCTCGAACGAGTTTGACAACGTATACCAAGAGACGCAGATCTCTTCTTACGCTCAAGGAGTTATACCCGAGCATGCCCAGCAGAAACTGCGTAGGATATAGCCACGGATAGACACCAAACTCACTCATGTAGAGATATCGTAGATATTTTTTTTGTACTTTCTCCACCATGAGCGAGTTCTGCGCCCCCACCGGGCTCCAAATGCAAGCATTGCTTTCTAGTTTGCTACGGATCAATGAATTAAACAACGTTTTGAGCACCAATTGGTTTTCAAACGACTTAGAGATTCATAAAAACAATATACAAAATTACCACTAAGGTCCAAAAGCTTTCGGCCTGAGAGTGAGCATGGACAGATACGACACCCACCCTATGGTCAGACGATGTTATAGTTAAAATTTGATACCTCAATTTTCAGAAGTATTTAAACTATGCTAGAACGCAGACCCCTAAGCACGGGCTTCATAGACTTTGAAAATTATCTCCTTTCTGTCTCCATAATGAATTTTATGCTGGGATGTTGATTGTTTAGTTGTTCTAGGAAGTGGTCTAGTTTGTACTTTCCATATTCCAAAATCATCAACATACCGCTTGAAGAATCTTGGCTTCAACTTTGCCGTGGATAGTGCATGTCTTTCAAAATTGATCATGAAGGAATGGCAAACAACTGGAGATAATGCAGATCTCATCGGGGCATCGATAATTTGCTTGTAAAATACATCTTCATATTTGAAGCATGTACAGGGTGTTTTTTAAAGGGGGAAAGGATTTAAGATTCCTATATCTCTCGGTAGGGGCGCCAGTCTCAAACTCAAAGAGCACTTCGAAATGTTTTTGGCTTACATAATCGACCATCTAAGACAGCGATTCGTCGTATAATGAATACATTTCGAACACAATACACTCTGATGGATGTTGTGCCTCTTTACCGACAAAGAAGGGTGCGTACAGAAGAAGCTATTGCGTCCGTTGAAGACAGTATTGAAGAAGATCCAAATTTGTCTATTTGCTGCCGTGTACAACAAGTTGGCCTCTGTCCGTCTACTGTTTGGACGATCTACAAGCCTACAAGACTCAGTTAGTCTAAGAATGGAAGCCAAGGGATTTTCGTTCTCACCGAAAATTTGGTGTATGGGCCGAAAATCAACTGCAAGATGATCCGCTGTTTTAGAGGAAAATTTTGTTCAGTAATGAGGCACATTTTTGAATCAACGGATATGTTTATAAACAGAATTGCCGCATTTAGAGCGAGGATAATCCACATGAAGTTATCGAACAGTCATTACATTCACAAAAATTCACTGTTTAGTGTGCTTTATGGGGTGATGGAATCATTGGTCCTTATTTCTGTAAAACTGAAGCCGGCCAGAATATTACAGTCAATGGCAATCGCTATAGAGCCATGATTACTGACTTTTTCATTCCTCAATTGAATGACATGGATGTGGAGGAAATGTGGTTTTGGCAGGACGGCGCTACATTCCACACAGTAGCCGTCACAAACGATTTACTGAAATAAACTTTTGGTGATGACATAATTTCGCGAAATGGACCTGTTAATTGTCCATCAAGATCCTGCGATTTAACGCCCTTAGATTATTTTCTTTGAATATACGGGAAGTCGCTAGTCTATGCTAATAAACCGGACTCAATTGAGGCATTAGAAGACAACATAAGACGAGTTATTGGCGATATGCGGCCCCAAATGCTAGAAAAAGTGGTCCAAAATTGGACTTATCGGTTAAGGTACATAAGAGCCAGCCACGGTCAACATATGAATACAATTATCTTCAAACAATAATTATCATTAAACAACCTATCAATTGAATTCAAATACACGGCCATTTCAATAATTTATATGTGTTTTATTTCAAAAACCAATCCTATCACACCCAAAAAAACATCCTATATACGAGTATGTTATATCTGCGTACGCTGTGTAATTAATACGTGCAAGTAATTCAAAAACAAAAGTCAGTTACTTGGCATCGTAGAATTCATTATCAAGACATCGGCATGTGTAGGGATTTTCTTTGAAGATCCACTGTCATCGTCGCCATCGGTATAGGTTCTACCTGCATCCAGTTGGTCCCCGCGACAAGCCTAGATGTAAATAACAAACAAGAGTTAAGAAAACTGTAAGGTGAAATTCTAATCCGTATGACTTTTATATAAGTGACATTCAACTCATAAATTATATGGGACTTATATCTTCATTTATATAAAAGTATATTTTTAATATTTTTTATGTCAATCATCTTTCTAAATATTATATAAGGAATAGGAGCGGTTAAAAATATATCTATTTATTTTGCGTTTGAAATTCAAGTGTCAAAATATTTCCAAAATATATTAAAATATTTTTCAGAATATACACGTATGTTATATATAAATGTGCATTGTATGGAATATTAACTAACAAAATCACTAGCAAAAATGTTGGGATTTGTACTAAGAACTTCCCAGCATTTTTTAGATTTTCGAACATTAAAACTTCTGTACTGCTCTTTGGTATATAGCCGCCGAGACTTCAGCTCTTAAATGTGGTCTCCTTATTACGCCACATATGCGCAAACCTTAGAACGAGTGCAAAACAAATTTCTTAGAATCGTCAATTTTAAACTAGGAATACCACATGAACAGCGAAATTATCCCTACTTGTTAAATGAAATATAACTCTTGAAACTTTGTGACAGTAGAAAAATAGCCGTGAATCTACTACTATATAAAAACATTCACTTTGTGATCAGTCCACTTAACTAACTCGCAAGCATTTCATTTCGTATTCCCACTAGATTCACAAGACAGCATAATTCCTTTTATACCGATAATTGCTACACTAATTATAAAATTAATTCCTCTATAATTCATATGCAAGACTTGAAAATGAATTTTGGAAAAAAATTTACATTTTTAATATAAGTATGATAGTATTCGCCAAAATATCACAACAACAATAACATAATGATTACAAAGTAATTTTTTTTTTATTTACATTTAAATACAATGTATGTCTAATATGTATACATTTAGCCAATTACACTTACGTAATTGTGGAACAAATATTTTATAGTGTCAAAATCTAAGTTTTTTACAACTTAGATTTGTTACTTGTGGAACTACAGCTTATTTGTATCTATTGTACATGGTGATTTAAGATACATTTTTGTATTTTTGTCAATTATTTTAAGTACTTGTATTACTTGTCAGTGCATTTGTATATAAAATACACTGTTGTGTCGTAAATTTAATAAATACAGAAATAAATATATCAAACAATTAATCGCTTATTTTTGGACCATTTTTTGCATAGATTTTTTTTCTTTTATGAGTCAAACTTTTTATAAAACTCACATTTTTAACCTTTCTGTCTATTCTTTGCAAAATTTGTACAAACCTGAATGAAAAATAATTTAGGTACGCCCGCTAAATTACAAGTTTCATTGTAGAATGGATCCACCAGTATGCTTCTCTCGTAAAATGTATCTTTTGCATAAAGTATGTCATTTTCATTTCCATGGGTCATCACAAATATCATGAGGCAGTTGATTTTTGACTTATCTAGTAAGGTGGCTAGAAAAATCAATGAAAAATATATTGTATCAAAAATCCCGATGAAAACCAACTCTTGAGTTATACGTATATCATGGTTAAAATATACGTCACCTCAGGGCCAAGAGAGCCTTTACCGAAGTAAATTGCATAAGTCCACATAAAAAAAGAGGAAATCTTTAACAAATATAAACTTTTGGTTCTAATATAAGGTACACTGAAAATATAGGTATGTGGAACATATTTTTATATGAGAAATATTCATGTTTATGGCTTAAAATTGACTGATGGCCTACGTAGTCTAGATGGTAGAATGTATGACTAATATTGACTGATGACCTACGTAGCCTAGATGATAGAATATATGACTAACATTGACTGATGACCTACCTAGCCTAGATGGTAGAATGTATGAATAATATTGACTGATGACCTACGTACCCTAGATGGTAGAATGTATGATTTCCAACGCGAGGATTTCCAGTGGAATTCTTTATTTTACCCAAAAAAATAATAACTTCTAACATTTGTTGGTTAAAAGAATGCTGTATTGCAATAACCCCGCAAGATTATACTGTACACGTGTATATAACGTAAAGTGTAATATTATTCAATAGACATAAGTGCAAACAAATATTGAATCAACACTTCAAATGAATATTTAGCATGTACGTCATATAAAATGTTTTCTGATTATTCTAACACAAACATGTAACAATACATTTGTAACATTTCATTACGTAAGAATTAATCAATATAATAAAAGCGGCAAAATATGTATGTGCTCTGATTTAATAATAAGGTATTTACAAACAGACATTATCCAAATCAATTAAAAATAACTGTTTCGATACTCACCGTCCTTAATTACGTTTTCTATTTTTTCTTTCGACGCGTCATCATGTGAATCTACAAAGAAACCTAAGTTTTCCAAGCATTTTTGTAACCTCTCACCGTCTTTTATAGTACTATCTCTAGGCATCGGTGTTCCATCAATAAATTTACCCTCAAAATGAATGTGGTTGAATATGATTGCATGCTTTATTCTTCCATCTGTTAAATTGTAATATAAATCATCAACTGACACTGGCACGAGTACTTTTTGAATGTGAATATCAACTTGTTTATCAGTATCATGTTCATCGTAAATATTTTTCTTCTTTAACCTATAAAATTATAAGAAGTAGATATACACGAATTGGTTCAAAAAATCTTTTATTGTCAACTTTTTATATATTTCAATTGATTCCCTTTAAACTGATATATTTGTTAGTGTTGTCTACTTTGTTCAATTTTAGATATTAATTTATTTGTTAAATACACAAATGTTAATATTTAATAACTTGAGATTTTCACAGCTTTGTTAGTCATTTAAGATAATATGTTTATAAAAATTATTAATCACTGTGTATTATATGATAATTTGAATGAGATAAACCAGCATTTCAGTCGAGCGAGGACGGACTGTGCGATCAACCTAAATATTAATTTTCTTCTCAAAATAATAATATACAGTGATGTAAAATTCATTAAAACTTATTTTACAATTATGATAAAATAACATTTCTTCAAATGTCTCTCTTTTTGTCAAAAAGACTAATTGGCAATAAACCAAAATGTTACATTTTTTAAATATATACATATGTACTCGTACATACAAAACTAAGCTGTTTTAATTGAGCGTAGTCTCGGAGTTTCCTTGTCAAGCCTCTAGAACAGGTATATAAAATATAAATCTCATAACAAACTTCATGTGATATGTAAATTGCAATAAAATAAAATTAAAGACAGTCATAATTACGATGGTGGTTGAAATTCTTTTCCATCTATTTTCGATAGATTTTCCTGCATTGTACAGAAATATATGACGCCAAACACACAAAT
>OX463838.1:36314928-36547337 GCA_949825065.1 Odontocerum albicorne
CTGATGCCAATCACGTTTGCATCATTCTGCACCCCATCCATCCACCTAAGCTTTGGTCTGCCCACGCTACGTCTTCCTTGGGGCTTGGAAAAGAGTACTTTGTTAGGCATTTCCTCTTCTCCCATTCTTGCTACATGCCCCGCCCAACGTAGCCTCCCAATTTTGATGTATTTTATAATGTTGGGCTCTTTGTATATGCTGTATAACTCCTCATTATATCTCACTCTCCAAGATCCATTTTCCTGTATGGGTCCGAATATTTTTCTGAGTATTTAGTAGACATCTAACATTAATATATTTAATTTATTAATTCTTAGAGATTTTATTGATACGTAGCATTTTTTTCCTAAAACTAACGTATTAGAAAAAAAAAGTTACATATCAACAAAATCTCTAGATGTTACATATTTGATAACCATGTACTAAATAAATTATTAATATTAATGAAAATGACGTACCATATTCTTAAAAATAAAAAGATTACAAAATTACATGACACGAATGAATCTTGTGAAAATGTTTCCAATGAAATGCATATAAATATGTCGTCAAAACAAATTATTTCTGGAGAGAAAGGCAAAAGGGCCTTAAACCCTTCCCTACAATTTAATTCACATAAACAAAAATATGTTTTTGACATACTCGTACCTTACCTTTTCTTAAAATAGTAAACTTATATTTACCTTTGAGTAATTATAATGATTGAGAATTGAACCTTATTTCGGTCGATTTGATAATTGAACATTATTTTTTTTAAATATTGGCATAATTTTTGGTCAAAACAACACCGGAGTGATAAATTAATTTTACGTTTAGATAATAATTACACTAGTTCTTGAGGTGTGATCATGACAACAATATTCACTGAATAGTTTTCTAATATTATTAGGTATATACATTTAGTTATCATATGACGGTTCACATTTGAAAAGATGTGTAGTTTAATATTTAACTTTGTTTTATTAAACATTTTAGTACATAAAAAAATACTTTTGATGTGTAAAGCAACCTCGTGAAAATTCTATTCTACAAATGCAATATATGTGATACAGTCTGACGGGTGTATTATTTGTACCATATTAACCATTGATTACAATATTCCGTAGTACACAAGACTTTTTCACATAGTAACATTGTTTGCACATCACTTACACTTTGGCATGTGAAAGTGAAACGTGGACGTGGAAAAATACTGAAAAGAGTCGAATAAATGCTGTTAAGCTATTTGAACTGAGAAAAATACATGGGGTGGTGTACACTGTATGTTAAAATATACGGAATGAAGCGATTAGGGATGAATGTGAACTTAAGGATGATGCATTAAATAGAATCAAGAAAAGCACTCTGAGATGGTTTGGGCATGTACAATGAATGAATGAAGATATCCTAACAAAACATATATATTTCAAATAAGAGTGGAAGTCGTGGTAGAGGAAGAACAAATAAAGTGCGATTGTATCAAGTGAATGATATTTTGAATGAAGGAAATGTAAAAAGATAGAGAAATCGTAGGAGTTGTATGAGACGGTGTATAGACAGGGAAATTATGTAATGGTATATATGTATGTGACAATTGATTAAAACCAACAAGAGATATACCTGAATGCTAAAAATACTAAAACATTTTTGAGTACATAGTATATACTACAAAAAAGTCTAGTATAGACTACAAAAAATCTGTGTTAATCTTTCGATATGTGATACTAACACATTAGGCTTTTGGTAGAGTTAAAGTGAGTTAATGTTTTTCCAACATGTATGTGTTTTAAATGTTTCACTCAAATACTATTTCTAATCAATATTGATAATTTGTTTATCCGCAGTAGCCGGAGGCTTGCGGGATGTCCGCGTGTCCGTCCCAGAAGCAGTGGCAGCGGGAGACACGGTGTCCCTGCACTGCCGCTACGATCTAGAGCAGGACTCGCTGTACAGCATCAAGTGGTACAAGGGTCGACAGGAGTTTTTCCGCTACATTCCCAAGGAGCTGCCTCACACCAGAGTGTTTCCACTGCCGGGAGTGGACGTGGATGTAAGTCTTCCTCATTGAGTACTCATTTAGGCTGGATTTCCACTTGACCACGGTTATACTACGAACTACTTTAATTACCTTTGGTTCGATGTTGAGCTGACCATAACAGTTTATATACCATTGGTTTATTTTTGTGAAGTTCACGCTAACAAATTCGCGGTATTACCGTGAACTAACAACATACGAGAATTCAGTCTCAAACTTCTTCGGAATCCTCATATGTCTGAATTGAAGACAAAAAATTAACAGGAATTATTTTTTCCAAAATTTAGTTTTTTTTTCTCCTAACTTTTTTAAATGTATGGTTATATTTTTTATCTGATATAACGTAGGTCTCATATTGTAACATATTTTGAAAATGTTGTGAATTCGAATTAGCTACAATTAACAGTATGCCTTTGGACTAATTCAATACCTATGTCAATTGAAAATAAAATACATTTAAATAGAGAAAAAAATTAGAGAAAAAAGGAGCGCATCCCAAAAGTAAGTATTTTAATGCTCAAATTTATTCTAAAACCTTTTTGTATCTCTCATACCTACCTCTGGAAATATGGACCATGATGCTAAGAAATTTGATGTTTGGAACATGATGCTAAGAATTTTGATGGTTTTGATTAATAATTATAAATTATGGTAAATAATTACTATAATTAAAAAAAAACATGAGCCTGTATTTTTGTTTACTTAAAACCAATATATAAAAGCTTCATTAGATAATACTGCATTGAAACAGAGGAACAATATATTTTACTATCTAAACAGTAGGTAAATAGTTAAAAGCATTTTAAGGGGTGAACATTATTATTATGTGACCTATATTCAAGATTCCGTAGACGTATCGTGTTACAAATACGGAAGAGCTTACGTGTATTTATAGTGACCGATATTTGCCTAAAGTTGTGAAGGCGAGTTGCAGTACCTCGGTCACATAACAAACGGCCCAAGATACTCGTACATTATAACACAATTGATAATTACGTAAATAATTAACAAACAAGGTAAAGGAGCTCAGCTAAAAAAACTTGCGGCAATGGTTTGGGTGCAGTTCTACTAAGTTATTTTGAGCCTACAGTATACCAGATAAAGATTGCAATGATGGTGACCAACCTTAGATATAAGTAACGCCGCTTCGAAAAGTAGAAGATGTATTGAATTTTTTCTGTGATTTTGGAATCTAATTATTGACATGACTATTTATTCACACTCCTTAGTTACAATTCTCAAAGTGCTTCTTATTTCACTGATCATTATTATGAAAGCTTATGCATTATTTATTCTTAACAGGTGAGCAGGTCGGGACCAGCAGCAGTGGTTCTACGCAGACTTTCCCCCGCCCTCTCCGGGAGGTACCGCTGCGAGGTCTCTGCTGACGCTCCTTCATTCCACACGGCCATGAAGACCAGCTACATGCACGTCGTTGGTACGGTTTTATATATTTTTATTATTTTAAAATGAATGTAATTACGGTACAAAATAATAGATACAGAAACGCAAAGAGTGTACGAAATTTATAAAAAAAAATTGATCGCTCAGTCAGCCTTCTACTCCTTTCGATATGATATTTCTATCTAGTATGATATCCTCCTCTTCATATCCACACCGGGAATGTGATATGTTAAGGAGTGTGATCGGAAGACAACATTGTATTTGCCTCAGTAAGTGAACATTCGTTTTTTTAGAACCACTGCAGTAGCCACGTTACTTGCGGCTCGAAACTGTGTGTCGGCAATACTATTACATTCAGGTTCGTAACAATAATAGCAAACGCGCTAATCCGACTGGAATTCCTTCGTTTTAAGGACCATTAGAAATATAATCCGAAATACCTTGATGGAAGACAAGCGTTCTTCTAAGTTACGGAAGAGATATATTTTCTGGTTTCATGGCGGTTTCGAACGTTGGCAACTAAGAACCAAACATTTTCTGGTTTCATGGCGGTTTCGAACGTTGGCAACTAAGAACCAAACATGTTCTGGTTTCATGGCGGTTTCGAACGTTGGCAACTAAGAACCAAACATTTTTCTTATTCACTGCGCTTCCGGAAGTGTATGAAAAAGAGTTAAATTCAATCAATCAATTTTTGAATTCACGGATATCTTCCTTTTAGGGTGACCTGCAACACTTGACCTATATTTAGCATAATACTCGTAACATACTCGTATGTCTGCGATATTTTATCTATCTCATGACTGATGCACATATCTATATATAATATCTATATACTATATAAAATGAGGACTAAATTTTTTTTTACATAAATGAAATCCAAATGATACGATTGTATTTACACTATTAAATTGAAATAATTGGAGAGATCTAGTTGGATATTTACAACGAAAATAGTATATCGGACCATACAAGACAAGATAGGGAAGTAGTTCTGTGTCATGAGATATCATACTAGAGAAAATTGGGATGGGGTCTTCATTTCTAAAAGTCGGAGAATTCTTAGGAGCTGTATAGATATGGAAGAGGCGATGGATATGTGTCGAAATAAGAAAGTCTGGCGCTCTATTCTCTCTGTCTACCCCGACAAAGGAAATGGCAAGTTTGTATGCAATTGATACAATACGCCAAGGGTTGATTCGCGTGGTTTATACACGTATTTTATGAAATTAATGAGGATTTATGACAGAGCAATTAAAAAATAATCAATAATCCACTTTATTTGTTTTGTTTATATGTCCTCAGTAAGATACAGGCAAAATCCTAGTTAACTGAGAACACGACGAATAACACGCAATATTCCAAAATTCATATAATTTGACAGTGTCAACTTTAAATAACTTGTTTTTATTGGAATATTTAATAATAAATAACTTTCAAGAGATTTCCACAAAGCTAAAGCCAAAACCTTTGATACATGACTTGTTTTGTTTGTGTTGTTTTTTTTATATATATTATATATATACGAGCATATTATAGATACTTGTCATGTAAATAAAAAACTAAATACTTGATTTGTGTATCAGAAATTCCTCGATTTTTTTAACAATATCATTTTACCATGATTAGTTGCATTCCTTGCTTGTGTCAAATTGTGTAAGTCTAGGCCAGGGGTTGGCATAAGCGGCTCGCGAGCTGCATGCAGCTCTTTGCATAGACGTTTGCGGCTCTTCAGACATAAACTTCAATTTCACCTCATCTCAAGCAGCCTTATAACTAATCTGTTCATCAGACAGAGCCGCCGAACAAACTTAGACTCGTACGGCATACTCTCTACCACTCTTAAGCCTGGCTTTTATCGTACGTCCTCTCAAAATAAATGTCAATGAACTTAACTTAACACCGTTTGACACAGATGCTGGTTCACTCCAGATGCAGTTAATAGATTTAAAAAGCAAGGAACTGTGGAGCAACAAATTCACAGATTTGACCAGCCGCTTCGAAGAACTCGAAAGAGAGAAATCCAGTTTGATTTCTCAGCAAAAGTGGACAGCTATAAAACAACTGCCTAAAATACAACCAATAAATAATATTTGATACATGGAATAGTTTGCCTGAAACATATGACGCGTTAAAAAAACTAGCTTTTGGTATTCTCACAATCTTTGGCTCTACATATACGAGTATATGCGAACAAACATTCTCAACTATGAACCAAATAAAAAATAAACTTAGAAGCAGAATAACGGATGGAAATGTACAATAATGTATTCAATTAAAAATAAGTAGCTATTTGCCAGATATAGTAAAGCTATCAAAAGCGATGCATGGACGCCGTTCTAATTAAATTTTTAAATAAAAAATCTCGAACTTTTTTTCCTTCAAAATACATATCCATATAAGTACATATGTAACATATATTACATACACATGCCTGTGAATACAAAACTGGCATTTTTTATAGAAAATACACATTTATTGTATAAAAATGGTAAAAAATATTTTAATCAAAGTATTGCCCATCGCTAGCTACACATTTTTCCCATCTCTCTGGCAATTTGTGGATACCACGCCAAAAAAACTGTGCTCTTTTGAGGCAAACCAATCATCGAGGCATTTTCGTACATTTTCGTAAGAAGTGAAGCGCTGCTCAGCAATAAAACCTGGCGAAACCGTTAATACTGAACTATACCGACAACAAATGATGGATTTGAACCAAGCATTGCGTGAAAAACGACCAGAATATCAAAAGAGGCAACACAAAGTGATTTTGCTTCATGATAATGCACCATCGCACACAGCAAAACCGGTCAAGGAAACAATTGAGGCGTTTAGTTGGCAAATATTTTCACATGCGGCCTACTCACCAGACTTGGCTCCATCCGATTACTACTTATTGCATTCCCCTCAGACTAGTGCAATAAGTAGTAATCGGATGGAGCCAAGTCTGGTGAGTAGGCCGCATGTGAAAATATTTGCCAACTAAACGCCTCAATTGTTTCCTTGACCGGTTTTGCTGTGTGCGATGGTGCATTATCATGAAGCAAAATCACTTTGTGTTGCCTCTTTTGATATTCTGGTCGTTTTTCACGCAATGCTTGGTTCAAATCCATCATTTGTTGTCGGTATAGTTCAGTATTAACGGTTTCGCCAGGTTTTAGCAGCTCATAATAGATAACACCCTTCTGATCCCACCAAACACAGAGCATTGTCTTCCATCCATAGCGATTTGGCCTTACAGTCGATGTCGCTGATTTGCTTGGAGTTACCTATGATCTTTTACGCTTAGGATTCTCGAAATATATCCATTTTTCATCGCCAGTCACAATTCGACAGAGAAATGATTTTCTTTTGTACCTGGCGAGCAGCATTTCGCAAGTGGTTTTTCGGTTTTCCTGTTGTCTTTCATTCAGTTCATTTGAAACCCAACCTCCCACCTTCTGGATCTTTCCCATGGCTTTCAAACGTATGGAGAAGGCTTCTAGTGTCACATTTAATTAATCTGCGAGTTGTTGTTGCGTTTGAGCGTCATCCTCATCCAACAATGCTTGCAATTCGGCGTCTTCAAACTTTCCGGTGGTCTTCCACGTTCTTCGTTTCTCACGTCAAAATCGCCCCTTTCGAATTTTTTAAACCACTCAAAACACTGTGATTTACCAAGAGCATTCTCACCGTAAGCTTCGACAAGCATTCGATGCGATTCTGCAGCAGTTTTCTGCAAATGGTTACAGAAAGTCAATGCTGTCCGCAAATCGTAGTTTTCAGGCACAAAAACAGACATGTTCAACGCTATGAAAATATATGTAGTTGTATTAAACATGTATTGTTGTGAGTTAAAAGTCTTTAACAAATGTAAACACAAGAAAAAGGCGCCAATGACGTGGTTTGACAGTCACTACATTGACAACTAGAGCCATCTATGAGCAAATTCCGGTTTCATAGCATATGCGGCTCCCTGGTACCTTTGTTATCCTGTTTCCATGACAATTTGGCTCTTCTCACTTGAACCCTGGTCTAGGCAATCAACACCTGACCTGTCCGAAGAATCAGTGGCTTGGCCTTAGTCATTCTCAACTTCATTTTTATTCTTAGAATGGAATATTCTCGCACGAAAAAAAAGTTGAATTTAAAGCACTTTTGAGGGGAGTTAGCTCTCAAAAAACAAGGACAGTATTGGAAACAATCAGCTTTGAATTTTTCTAGATTAGATTATTCATATTGAAGACAAAGAAGGCTTGAATTCTCCCAGAAATATGTTTACGTCGATGTGATACTTAATAATGGGCACTTACAGAATAGGAATGAAATTACCTGTCTCCAGGTCCTCTATAGATCAAATGCTATGAGATGCCAAGTAATCGTGAGATAACAACTTTCATCTCCAGCAACAACAATTATTCCATACTTTAGCTCCAAATCACTTTAACTTTCCCAGCAGGGGGGAAGGTAATCTATTTTCGGGCATTATTAATAGGGGTTTAAACGCTCAGAATAGATAAATATTGTGAGCGTATAGTTATGTGTAGTGTATTCTAAAAGGACTTAAACAAGATGGGGATATATACAGGATAATTAAAGCGTGTTTTGGTTGCGTTTTGCCGAACAATTTTAATAACCCACTGAATTACGATTATATTACATTCCGATCACTTGATTAGAGACAATCTGAATTGTTTTTTGCCATTTCATATTTCTTTTAACCATCCAAAACATTTGAGTAGGTCGGAATATGTAATTTATTGAGTGGATTTGCCTGGAGTACAAGAAAAACGTTCTACCACTAGACTATAGAGGTCGTTTAATTTTAATTAATACAATAATTTAATTCCTCATATGATTGATTAATAACTTTTCACTCGATAATTTGTGCTAATCAATCGCATTTTGAATAAACACAATTCGATTCTCGTCAAATGAAAAAGTGTTTAAAAATGTAAATTCAATCTTTATACATCTTTTTATATCACAGGGTATAAAAATTCTGAACATATTATTTTTGCTTGAAGAAAATTCGTTGAAAATCAAGTATTAGCATCTTTATGGATTATTAAACATTTTAACTTCTCAGTAACCGGCTATAATTTTATGGAACACCTTATTAAAATATTTAGTGGAAAAACAAAGAAATCTCTGGTTAAATAATCTGGAAATTACCAGATTTAAGAATACCTTTAAAATGATGGTTTCAAAAACTTTGAATGAAAACACTTGACCTTAGTAAAAATTAATTCAATAAAAAAATGCTTGAACCTAATGATTCATTTCATATTTGATATCATTCAAATTTACTTTTCAATAAAAAATCACTTTGATGTTATCTATAAATGTTATACACAAAGTTATTAGCGCGTTGAAAATTATTTTTTTTGTTTTTTTAAAGCTTTTTCTTCTTCCTCTTCGATCATGATCTGTATGTTTCGCTTGTTCCCCTTCTTGTGACGTGGATTGCCAGCTGTCACGCCATCTCTTCGGAGGTCTTCCCGGTAATCTTCTTCCGGCTGGGTTCCCTCGAAGGGCGACACGTGGAAGTCTGTCGTCTTGCATTCTGTTTGCATGTTCGTTCCAGTATCCCCTTCGTTGTCTTCCCCACCTGACGATGTCTTCCGTACTACACTTTCTCGTTATTTTGGTGTTTTTGATTCTATCTCTTATTGTGTTTTTGGTTATACATCTCAGTGTTTTCATTTCCGAGGTTCTCAAGAGAGATTTTGTTCTAGATGTGTCTACTCTGGTCTCCATTCCGTAGGTGGCTATTGGTCTCACACATGTCTTGTAAATTCTGACTTTACTTTCTATTCTCATGTGTTTATTATTCCACACCAGTGATCTTTGGCATCCCGATATTACAGCCGCCTTATTGACCTGTCTCAAGGCTTCATCATACAGATTTTTATTGCTACTGATGCTCACTCCAAGATACCTAAACTCTATCACTTGCTCTATTATTTTGTTATTCGCTGCTAGTTTACATCTCACTGGGGTCTTAGATATGTAAGGTTCATTGTTTTGTCCGTGGATATCAACATGTCATATTTTAGTGAGGTTTGATGGAGTCTATATAACATCCTTTGGAGGTCATCTTCGGATTCTGCGGTGAGTATTGCATCGTCTGCTTAGCATACAATGCTGACTTTTTTGTTTCCCAGTCTGTATCATATGTCCATGTCTGCAACTTCCTCAATTAGTTTGTCCATTATTATATTGAAGAGGAACGGGCTAGGGCTACTGCGTAATCGCAGTTATTTATTATTAAAAAAACCTCGGCTGAACTGACCTGGATGTTATATTCGTATATTTGTGTGTTACACAACTCAAGTGTGAATGTTGCAAAATTCAAAGTAATGATGGAAAAAGTGAGAAAGGAAAAGTACAATGCAATATATGGGTGAATAATGAAAGTTTGGAGCACGTTGAGTAATTCTGCTATTTGGGTTGTATTTACTCAGTTGATGGAAGAGGGATATACTCGTAGAATGGCATGTGACGATAGGAAATAAAGTCAAAGGGCTACGAAAACATATGCATTAGAACCGGACAGTATGGATCCGCTAAAATGATAGCCCACAATAGTATTCTTGAGCCAACTTTGATGTATGTGAGTGAAACGTGGATGTGGTTATATACTGATAGGTGCCGAATAAAAGTTATTAAAATGCGTATATTAAGAAGAAAACATGGAGTGACATTTATTTATTTTTTATTTATTTTACACATGACAAGAAATATACATAATTTGCGAAAAAACAACAGGTAATTTATAGTAATTCGGACACAATTTTAATGGATCTGGGTTTGTTGCCATTCATTTGTCGTGTCCCCAGTAAACTAGGTTTTTTGCCTGTATCTCACTGAGGACATATAGCATGAGAAAATAAATCGATACTTCTTTCCGATTTTGGATTTTGGACAATGTGTGACAGAACATGGAATGAAGTGATGAGGGATGAATGTGAACTTAAGGCTGGTGTATTGAGTAAGATGAAGAAGAACGCGTTGAAATAGTTTGGGCATGTGGAACGAATGAATTAAGAAAAACTAACAAAACAGATGTATAGTGCAAATGTGAGAATAAGGCGTGTGAGAGGAAGACCAAGGTTGGATCAACTGAATTATATTCTGAAAGAAGGAAACGTAGATAGTTAGAGAAATCATAGAAGGTGTATGGAGGAAGAAGTGGCCAAGGATGTATGTCGAGATAAGAAAGTCTGGTACTTTATCTTATCTGCCTATCCCGACAGGGATAGGCACATTCTTTCATATGTTACATTAGTGTACTTTATTAATTCTTTCATATGAACACTCAGTCATACTAATGTATATCTCATTTCAGGACTCCGTTTCCCTTAATCTTTCATATGAACTCTCAGTCATACTATGTATATCTCATTTCAGGACTCCGTTTCCCTTAATCTTACCCTAAATATTCGGTATTAGAATAGCACATTAGCATATTGATTTTTTTTCAAGATACTCATCGAAACAGAAATAACTGCAATAAACAGAAATGAAGAAATCCTCTTTCCGTTATTTTATTAAGAAATAAAAAATATTAACTCAAGATTTATCAAACTTCTAAAATATTGTAATCTTCCTATTTTTTCCCAGGCTGCTGTTTTAATTCGAAGTAACGTCAAATACCAAAGTGATGTATGGTATAAGAAAGGAAAACTTTTAAATGAACTTACAAGAGTCAAATGTCGGATTATTTTTTACATGATCTCCCCCCTACTACTTTGCACTTAGTCCACCTCTTAACGAGCTGTCGAATTCCGTCCTAAAATAAAGTTTTCGATCTAGTACGCGGCCACTCTTGCGCCGCTGTAGTAACCTCTTTATCAGAATAAAACTTTTGCCCTCCCGGTTCTTTTTTCTTACGGTCGAAAGGAGAAAATTGCATATAGCCTGATCAGAACTATAAAGTGGGTGAAACAACAGCTCAAAACCTAGATCTTGAAGGCGAAATCAATTTATTGGCCGTATGAGATCAAACGTTGTTCTGATGCACAATTACGTCCTTAGAGTTATTACTTGATTTTTAGTATCATTTGTGCAATGAACTAAAATAACATTTTCTATTTTCTAGATTACTGTTATCATCAATTAATCAGCAGAAATGTGCGTTTTGATTTTACTGTGCAAAATGACGAGTGTCTTCATACAACTGTACCTCTTATGGATTTAAAGCGATAGACCCGTGTCTTGTCAACGGTTATTATTTATATGTAACATGAGTCTTCTTCACATGTACAAAGCTTCAAATGCTTTTTTTAAATCCCCAAACGATTCGGTTTTTACGCATCCTTCATTTCACGTAGACTCCAGGGAACATAGACTTTTCACGTAGACCTCAGGGAACATAGACTTTTCACGTAGACTCCAGGGAACATATACATTTCACGTAGACTCCAGGGAACATAGACTTTTCACGTAGACTTCAGGGAACATAAACTTTTCACATAAACTCAAGGGAACATAGACATTTCACGTAGACTCCAGGGAACATTGACTTTTCGAAAATTTAATGACTCGTGGCTAATTCAGAAGGCCGAGCAATAAATAGCTTATATTCAACACATTTACAATTTTGTAAATTTCGACAAGCCGGTCACCATACATCATTCAGTCAACAGCCTCGATATCTTTGAAGTGGAAGGCTTATCGACCACTTTTTATTGCAAAAAATCAGGTCTATTTTAAAATGATCGATTCTACCTGCATACTATCACGCCATTTACCTGTCGAGCTAGACATATATGATAAAGTGCCAGACTTTCCTATTTCAACTCGCACTGACTTTAACGTTTCCTACTTTCCAAATATCATTCACTTGATCCAATCATAATTTCCTTGGTCTATCTCTACCACACCTTCCACTTACATTTGTACTATAGATTTGTTTTGCCAGTATTTCTTCATTCATTTGTTCTACATAACATACTCGAACCATCTCAGAGGGCTCTTCTTCGTCTTACTCAACTCATCAACCTTAACTTCACATTCCTCCCTAATCACTTCATTCTATATTTTCTCATACAGTATATCCCTATGTTACCTCAAAAGGGCGCGTGTCTGATAATAATACTAACATACGCTAGACGTATGTGAGTGGTGTTGCCTCTTGGCGTGCGGGGTAGTATTCCAAACACGTGCGGTGACAAATGCTCAATGAATGGGTTTGAAGACGATCGATTCTATCCAGTCATAAAATCTGCCTGTATTGCGAAATGGTTATCTTGTAAACAGTAATTATTTTATATTAGCAAACGTCAATAAAGTTTTAAAAAATATTTCAGACACTGATAATAATAATTTTTAAAAAATGACGCTTAAAACGTAGTTACAACAGTCGTTCCAACATCCTTTTTGGCATAATGGGAGATAATGAATTCCATAATGAGTGACATTTAAGGATGACGTAGATCACAATGGCGCATAATTGCGTACCTCATTCTGTGATGCTGATGAGGATTGCAATCCGCCCCGAGCCGCTCCAGATGGAAAAGCGGACTCATTAACCCTAGTCATTAACCATATCATTATTATGAGTATGAGGGAAGAAATATCAAAATATGAGCTGACAAACTTTTTTCATGATCTTTTTTATGGAACCTACTCGTATTTAGTGTTAACATATTTTTTATGAATAAAAATTTTAAAAGTTTTTCTTTCAGAATAGAATAATGAAAATATTGACATATTCATTTAGTCGTAAATAATTTGGTTTAGTTGTAAAATATTTTCAGTCGTCTCACTATATATTAAAGTCTCGAGTCGAGTTGATTTTAGTACACTCAAAATACCAACTACGGACATGGTAACTCGAGTGTGCCGATAATGTGCATGTGAACAGAACTAACGAGATCCTGTGAAGTGGACATCACTTGACATTGACGTATATGGTATTCCTTAATTCGAGTACATAGGAGCTGACGGACATTATTCTAAAAAAAAAGAATATTGGAAATCGAAGCAACAACAGAACAAGACCACAATAATTAGACAGGAGACATATATGTTAGAATATAATTACAAGTAATAATTTTCATGAAAATAGTATAAATAGATTTTTTGGCTATAAACCATGAGCAATTGTGTTTTTTTTACCATTTCCGCTGGATTTATCATATTTTGTCATTATTATGTAATAAAAAAATCGAGTTCATTGTTTGCTCTAGTGATTCTAACCCCGAAGGCTCGATTTTTGGGGCCGAAAACAATATTTTCTTTCGACCGCGCCCTTTAACATGTCCACGTCACCAATTTAATATGGGGAGGGGTACCATACGAATAAATTAATTATTGAATCTTAATAATCTAGATACCTGCCAAAACATCATAGGCAGCATTACCTGTGCAATTATTCAGGTGAATTGTTGCCTTGATAGTCTTTATTTACATCATCTGAAAGTAACATTGATCAGAAATCAGCACTATACAATTCAAATTTGGTTATTAATTTCATAGTTTAAACAGAGATCATTTTCATTACAATTAATGTTCATAAAACTATTCCATGTTTATACACCTACATATAACATATACATACCATCACACCATTTCTCTGTCAGGGTACTTCTACGATTCCTCTGACTATCTAACATATGTTTCCTTTTTCATGATAAACATATTTTCTTAATCATGATTTGCATCTATAGTAGTTAGTGTTGAATATAGGTCTCCTTAATCATTATTTGCATCTAGTGTTGAATATAGGTCTCCTTAATCATGATTTGCATCTAGTGTTGAATATAGGTATCCTTAATCATGATTTACATCTAGTGTTGAATAGATGCAAATCATCAAATCCAACTCCTTAATCATTATTTGCATCTAGTGTCTAATATAGGTCTCCTTAATCATGATCTGCATTTAGTGTTGAATATGTAAGATACAAATCATCAAATCAAACTCCTTAATCATTATTTGTATCTAGTGTTGAATATAGGTCTCCTTAATCATGATTCGTATGTAGTGTTGAATATAGGTCTCCTTAATCATGATTTGCATCTAGTGTTGAATATAGGTCTCCTTAAACATGATCCGTATGTAGTGTTGAATATAGGTCTCCTTAATCATGATTTGCATCTAGTGTTGAATATAGGTCTCCTAAATCATGATTTTCATCTAGTATTGAATATAGGTCTCCTTTTTTGAGTTTACTTTGTGAAACTCAAACTTCAATCATTGTTATCAAATAAATAGTAACAGAGACACCATTCAGTTTTGAATTCCATCCCTGTAATGTTGTTTCCACTAACATTTATAACAGGAGTATGGAGCTTTGATCGAATAATTTAACAAATACCTGTTTTAAAATACTTTCTCGCAGAAACCAACGTACTCATAGAGATGCTTCAAAAAACCTAAATCTCCATTTAGTGACATAACGTTTTTTTCCTAGTTTTCAATCATCCTTCTTTCCCAGCTCACCTTTCAATCAATGAATGATCTTTTTAAAATTGTTTTTTTTTTTCTTTTTTGTTATTTTTATACAACATGATTTTTCTCTTTACATCACAAATGTAAATCTTCCTCAAAATTTTAACTCAAAATTTTGTAAAAGAATGCTATCATCGATTGAATATTATGATATTGCCACTTGGTAATAAAACTGCCATATTATTCACTGTGAAATAAAGTAATAAATAAATATGTAATATATACAAGTTATAAATGCTCTACAAAAATAGAAATCAAGCAATTAAATTAAATTAGTTCCCCACAAAAGGCATGAACCTCCCAAACAAGATTAACAATTTATTCTGGATCGAAATAACGGAGTTAAATAAAATATAGTTATTTATATAAAAATAAAAGTTTCTTTTGTAGTTCTTCTTCCCTAGGTAAGTTTTCTGCGGTTTTCTTATCAAATATGTTTATCTGTACATATGCATATGCGGAGAAGTCTCTTATCTATCATAATGACCGCAGTCACTAACATCCCATCCTTCCACTTAATTTTTACTCGTCTATATTATTTTGTAATGTTCTTAATATGGTGGGTTCGAATCCTAAGTAGGAACTTTATAAATTGTCCTTTTGTTATAAGTATTCATATTAAAATTATTCCCTTCATTTGTTAGATGAAAATAATTAATAATCAAAACATAAGTATTTTTCTCCAAAAACGATATTCTGTTTTTTATAGGTTATATTCTGAACCCAGTCATAATGAACATCTATAAGAAAATATTATAAAAAAATAAATAGGTTTCATGCCTTACCCGTAACTTTATATTTTTTAAATTGATTGAATAAAAAACTCAGTGAACATTGAAATCGAATTATATATATTTTAGCACATGGTTAATAGATTCATAAAATTGATAATGTCGTAAATATACAAAACTGTTCGTTCCATTTATGTTTTATTATTAAAGTCACGGTATGAATTTTCGATAATCCAGTCGCTCCATTTGTGCACACCCCTTTTGTCAAAGAAAATTGTCGCAGCGTCTGATTGGTGATCCTAGCGTACTTTTTCCTTCATCATGGGATGTCATAAATATAGGGTACGTGATACAGTTACTGACCAACTTATTTATTATTTTTCTTGAAGAATTATTTTGAATAAAAATCTTCATTAATAGTATGATTACATTATTAATATAACTAGGCTTATTTTTTTATTATTTTGTTTATCCAAATCATAAAAATGTTTTCATCAGACAAGAAAATATTCAAAGGAATTAAAAAAAATACTAATTAAAAAAGTAAAATATCAAGAGGAACAGTGAATGCCTCCCTTCTAATATAACAATTGGTAGTATATTAAGTGATTTATCAACTTGATATTTTGACAACTAACCGAAAAGTTAAAATTGTTCTTCAAAATATTTAATTGATTAATTGTCGTATTTTTTAAATACTAAAAAACTCATAACGCGCATCGCAAGTTTACTATAAATAGAAACAGGTACCTTACCATATTTTAATACAAGTATGGGTATTAGAAGCACAAGAGAAGTGGGACCAGTTGTATATATACCATAAGTATAGACATTCTGAAAAAAAATGTTAGAATCACTTATACAGATTGACTCTACATAAACAAGGTACATTCTGTCTGGTGAGAGAATAAAAGAGATTCAACATTATTTTATGGAAGCACTTTGCAGTCATTAGAACTAGTAATTAAAAAAAACTTTTTGATTCTTTATCTAGTATTTCACATTTGACTACGGTAAAATATAAATTGTATAATACGTACTATTGCGTTATCGCCAAAAACTGAATCGTGATACCTTGTGCCTTATTCGCATTGTATTACATTTTAATTGTATACAATACAACCTGGTTAGTGTATTGCTGTGTGGTAATGTCTTCCAGCCAATAAGAAATACAAATTCAAGAGATCTTAAGTGTTAACTATCTGAAATCCGTTTTAAAAAAATGTAGGTTACAATAGGAATTGAGCCTCCCAGTTAGAGTTCATTAGGTACAAGAGATCATTATCCTACTATGTCATATTACTACAAGCAAATATGCTTAGTGAATTTTTTTCATGATTTCGACAAAAACGACTTCCGTGGGGTTGTTGGTAAGCGCTTGACTTCCACTCGGGAGTGTTAGGTTCGATTTTCGACGGTAAATGAAAGAAATATTTAAAAAGGATCATAGTCTAACAAAAATGGTTTGTCTGGTAACAATACTAGTGCATGTTAGACTATGCGAGTAGCCTCTTCATGTACGGTAGTATTTCCAGCATGATCGATACTTAATTGCAAGTTTCGTGCATATTCCAGTGGTCCCATAATGGTATAGAAATATTGATCCAACTGAGTGACAATGTGGATATATTCTCAGCGCTACTTAGCTGTATGAGAATAATCCTGTCCGATACTCTTCTTTACGAATATAGAGAAATCTGAGCGAAATAGTATGTAAACAATATTAATCATTCAATAAACCACTCTAAATTAACAAAATGTCTTGTGATCATGCCTTTCAATTCGTATGTGTATAAAGGTACCATACGCATGAAGGACTTTCATAATTTAAGATGATACTTAATTTATTGGAATTCCATTGTAAAGAGACATTTCTTTGTAGGCTACATCTACCCGAAAAGTTGACGTTAATCAGAACTAAGAAAGTGTGTATACCAAATAATCAACAACTATGTCACTTACCCTATGAAAGTGTTAAATGAAGCGTTGCGCCCATTTGGGAATCACCGCTCATATATTCCCTCCTTTCCCCAGCTCCAGGCTGGAACAGGAGTGTATTAAATTGAAGCACTGAATGATAAAATGCTTTTATCAAAATTGGATTCATTGCCTCACTCTTAAATTTCCATTGTCAGTTTGGAAACAGACTAACGTCGGTTTTTGCTATCAAGGGTTTATAAAAGATTTTCATTGCCAACAAATTCTTACACTTAATGAATGAAAATTGTAATTTGTAATTTTATTCCTCATGTGTATGTCTAGATCAGCGGTTCTTAACATAAATACATACCACCAAAATCAATATTAAAAAAACAGTAGTTCAAACAAAATTATTTCTAGTATACAAATAAGTAAAAAATATACACTTAGTTAAGATATTGTCAAATTTTATGTTTCGTTTTTAATATAACAATTGAACAAAAGTAATAAATATTAGCAAATACGATAAACAAAAAATATGATTTTTGACCAAATTATTTAATATGATACCTATGCTTGTTTAACAGAAATGAATTTCTTTAAAAAATTAAAAATGAGTTAACGAGATTATCTAGTTCAATTCTACTAAATTTTAAATGTAAATTTGGCTCCAATTGAGTTTCGTTCATTTTTTATTATTTAAAGTTCAACATTACAGAAAACCTTCTTCGTATCAGTACGTCGAGCAAAATGGCAATGAAAATAGAATTCCCATTTTTAAAAAAAACGAGCCCAGCTGGATGGTAATAATTTTATACTGTACTATATATTGCACAAACTGTCCACATACCACCAGTCATCTCTCGCGTACCACTGATTGAGAACCGCTGGTATAAAATTCTGTAATGAGACAGTTGGACATGTATAGGCAAAAAAGATTTCAACCTATAAAACTATCGAATTATTGGATATAACAAATTTCAAGTTCAAAAAAGTTAGTCAACGCGCCGTTTATTTTCATTTATTTCAACACAGGTTTTTTGTGCATTGAATATATTTTGCTTGTATACTCGTACTTATATTTTATTTAATTGCTACCTATATATCTAGCGTTTCCTTATTTCTTTGTTTATGATAAACTTTGATTCCTCATATTTTGACAAAAATGAGTTGTTTTTAGCTTAGTTTAATTTTCATTTGTGTGAATTAAAAACTTATGTCATCTAAAAGGTGAAAATCAACAAATTAAAATATTGTATTTCAAAATACCATAAATTAAATGATCGCCCAAAAAGGATAAAAAAGAATATATTTTATCAAATATGATAGTGGTTAGCTAATGAAACAATTAATTTTAAAAGAAAATCTTAAAACGCTCTCGTTTTAAGACGCGTACAATGAGTTATATTTTATAAAAGATCTCAGATTTATCTTTGCGGAACTCCCTAGTATAATAAAATGTATATGTAAGACACCTGTCTCCTAGCCTGGGGGTCAGGTTCGATTCCCAATGTTTAAGGTTTCTCTTAGATTATCACTTAAGACCTCTTTAAAAACCTTCTGTTTGGTTGGAAGAGATTACCACATAGCAACTAACTCGCCAGATTGTACTATATACAGTGTAATATAATCGAATACAAAATCTTAACTTATTATTACATATGTTATTAGATTATTACATTTGTTATGGAAGTGGTTTTCATTATTTTAATATAATTTGTCCTCCCGAAGAACGCCACGTTATTGGAGAAAGACACACGTTGCGGTAATTAAGTTCAATGAATGGTGTTTGCGCGATAAAACACAAGAAACGTTTTAAAATATGAATCCGAGACGTGGACTGCTATTGATTCCCGAAAGGTATTGGTTTTTGAACGAATAATTCTAAGGAAAGTGTTCGGAGTAGTTTAAGAATATGGAACATGGAGAATACGCCATTGTTAAGAAATTTATAACATTTATAGCGACTCCAATATCATTAAGTTCATTAAAATACACCGACTTTTATGGGCTGGACACATAAATCGAAAACTGAATCCGAACTCCTTAGCACATTAACCTTTATTAAACCAGAAGGAAGAAGAGCATAGGCAGATTGCGAATTCTATGGTATTGAAGAGGCATCAGAGTGATGAGAGTACATAAACTGGAAGCGCAGATCGCAGGGCAAAGGATAATGGAGAAGAATCATTGAGGAAGCCGAAGCCCGTTCCAGGTTTTGGTGCCATGAAGATGATGATGATGATGATTAAAAAATAAATGCTTTCCAGCTAACCAAAAATAATACGATGATAATATAAATTATCATAAAGGGAAATCACACGAAACCTTGCTCGCTACTATACCAGCATGAAATATCAACTGAACTTGTTATTTTAATTGATTTACTTAAACACTTTTAAGTAAATTACCTTACCGGTTTCAAGATTTTCATCTCACCATCAGGAGAGCTCAAACAAGACTAAATTATTTCCGAGATGACCTAGAAGAACTAGACGTATCTAATGATAACATTCGGACTTCGGAGTCAGGCAGGAGATGACTTCGGCAAGCAGCGGTGAGAACTTATGTGTTTACCAGAGGATTATCCCAATGCACTATCTTGGATATTTGCAGAACCTTTAACCGGTCCAATATATTAGTTAGGTTGTAATGTTAATTTACTCGTAATTTATTTATTTATTTATTTAACACTTTTATTGCAATACAATCTGGCGGGCTTATTGCCAGGCGGCAATCTCTTCCAACCAACCAGACAAAAGTAAATGAAGCAAGTTACGTGGTCGCATAAATCATTCAAATGACTATCCATCCCCACGAAATCCATAAACATATACGTGAGAACATGCCCACAAACCCCACAAAGACGGACAATCACCCGAACACTATTTTTCATATAAAGTGAGATATCATCAATCAAAAGGAAAGGAAAGGATGGTGGAGAGGAAAGGAAAAGAAAAATCAGGAATGAAACACGTTATTTTACTGACTAGAAATTAAGAGTTTTTTCAGTCGCTTCTTAAAGCATGCCAAGGACGGAGCGAGTCTTATATTGGTTTGTAACTGATTCCAGAGTCTCACTGCATGGACAGTAAAGGACGACGTGAAAAAAGAAGAGCGGTGAACTGGAAAGGCCAATAAACAATCTCTGTTTGAGCGTAGCGCTAATCCATGATTGGAAAGACGCTGAAAATTTTCGGCGAGATAAGAGGGTGCGGCGGGACAGTTAAGGATATTATACAATAGAGACAGTATGTGAATTTGGCGTCTATTTCTAACATTCAACCAGTTCAATGCCTTCTGGTATGAAGTTATATGATCGTACTTTCGTAGGTTGAAAATAAATCTTAGGCACACATTTTGAAGACGCTGTAATTTGTCCAGCTGTTCCACTGTAACATCCAAGTAACATACGTCCGCATAGTCCAGAATCGGAAAGAGCAGAGATTGTACGAGTAAAATTTTGGTTTTAGTTGGTAGAAATCTTTGCAACACTTTAAGGGAATGAAGGCTGAAGAAGATTCTTCGGCTTACCTCATTTATTTGATCTCGCCATGAGAGAGTGTTATCTATTAGCACTCCTAGGTTTTTAACAGTTTTATGTAATGGTATAATAGAGCCATCAAGTAATATTGGAGGAAGTAAGTCAGTGTTGAATTTACCGAGAAGCTGAGGGCTGCCAATGAGGATCGCTTGAGACTTCTTAGGATTGATGAGTAAGCCATGCTCCCCAGTCCACTCCGAGATCGATTGAAGGTCCTTATTTAAATTGTTCAAAGCCGCGTGAAAGAAATTTGGATCAAAATGAATATATATCTGCAGGTCATCTCCATACAGATGATAAGAACATTTAAGAGACGATGTTATTGGGTTGATGAATATAGAAAAAAGGAGTGGAGAGAGAATTCCACCTTGGGGAACGCCTGCAGAGAGATCAGTCCATTCAGATATACGCTCTTGGTATTTATAGGATTGTTGTCTTCCCTTTAAATAGTTCGAAAACCAGACTATGACCGATTCAGAGAATCGTAATGAACGCATTCGAGCCTTAAGCAGATCAAAGTCTACAGTATTGAATGCATTGCTGAAATCCAGTAGACATAACAATGTCAACTGCTTAAAGCTCATTCCACGTCTCACGTCATCCGTGATCTTGACCAGTGCGGTAGTGGTACTATGTCCCGGACGAAATCCTGACTGCAATGGATTAAACAATTCAAATTGATTAAGGTGGGAGTCAATTTGTATATGAACAATTTTTTCAATAATTTTGGATAGTGTGGGCAGAATAGATATGGGCCTAAAATCTTTATATGACGTGGGTGAGTCAACTTTCGGGATCGGAATAATTAGAGCCCTCTTCCATACACTAGGAAAGCTGCTAGTAGACAAAGAAAAATTTATAATATGTGTTATGATAGGATATAGTAAGAGTAAATTAACAACTAGTCTGCTTATGTTATAGGTATGTCTTAAACATAGAAACATCTTCACATATCCCATATTTTCACTGTAACCTTGTATTATATAGTATTTTATCACACTCGCGTTGTATATGATATACTCGTATTATAGTACATGTACTCGTACACCCTGACGGGCTTCGTCAAATGTTGAAAGGTCTATCTATCACCGTCGTAGAAAGAAAAAAATAATTCTTCTGCAATTACCAAAAAAAGATTTATATTTTTATTGCATTTCTAGAAGTGCCCTCGGGGCCACCGCAGATAGAGACAGAGCGCACCCGCGTGGCCCCCGGGGACGTGCTGAAGGCGCGGTGCTCCGCCCCTGCGGCACACCCCCCGGCCAACCTCACGTGGCTACTCAACGGACATCCTGTAAGTCATTATATTTTTCATTATAATTACAGGGTTTTGTGACAAGATTTATCATTATGAGGAAGATTGTACGTTCATATGAGTGCTCGATGAATAACGCCTAAAGCGAATGTTGATTTATTGTGCACAAGCTGTTGTCCTCAGCAAAATAAAATTCAAAGTTTCGATGGATCAAAGTTTCAAAACGATACGCAAATTCAATATCCTGCAGTCTTTGCGTCACATCCATCGGTCAGATATATCGATCGTTCACTTTTTGACTAAAATTTGTTATTTCGGCATGGAGTTTAAATTTCTTTTTTTTCCATAAATTTATTTTTTATGATTATATTCAAAGTGTTAACCTTTGAAAAGTTCTGCTCTAGTTGCACAATCTAATTTTAAAAAAACATTTTTTTGCGTTAAATAATACTCTTAGAATTTATAAAAGCAAAACGTCAAATTCAAAAACGTCTATATGAAAAATCAGTCAAGAAGTCTGACACAATTTCTAAGTGCACTATTAAACTATTCGTTTTTCGAGGCATTTATTTTGGCACAACAATTATGATTTATTTTAAATTTCCAAAATTGTTAAAAATGTAAAATAAGTTTATTTAACAATTTGAACATTTTATAGTTTCATGACGATAGAATTGAATCCATGACGATAGAATTGAAAATTAAATATAATCGCGAGAAAAATCCGAAAAAAATATCTTTACCTTGTAACTTTTTTTTATAAGTCAGAATTGTTGTGCAGAAAGTGGTGAGATACTCGTTAAGTGAGGGCTTAACTCCAAAAAAGGTTCCTTACTAATGCATCAAAGTAATACAAAATCCGTGTTTCGGAATCCACTGGCAAACTCTTTTGAATATACAATAATTTATGCAATCGTCTCTCTGGTCTCCAACATATTCTGCAGTATTTACGAACACATCTTTGGTTTAACAATGAATTTAAAGATGTCAACAGCGACGGTTGTAGAAAAAGGTAGTTCTTTGAATGTTTGGATGAAAATGAAAGGTTAAAGCATATTGAGGAAATCAGATATTAAGTATGTTTTTAAGAAAACGTTAATTGCAGAAAGATTGTTGTAGCTGGAAACAAGATTAACGGTGCAGTTAAGACATTATTTGCCTATATTTAGCTGCAAAAAAGAATAAAAACATACGCATTTTTTCAAAATAAAGCTAATAGCGAATCGTTTGTAAAATAAATGGAATGAAAAAACTGCTAAAAGGTAACTACTACTCGATGCACCTATTTTATTAACCAAGTCGAAAACGTGTACTCTGTGAAAAAATACTTTGACCTACAAAAATATTTTTTTAGGTTTTACGGCAGTGATAATGAAAGTTTGCCATGTTTTATTTATAGTTAAGGCATTTGCATTGTAGAGGTTGAAATACATCGTAATTTATTTTATCAATGTGGAGGTTTAAAGACTTTATATAAAGAGGAATAAACAGTGTTTGATAAAACAAATTACAAAGTTTCCTTTGCAGTTTATGAATTTATTTGAATATCGAAAAAATCTGGATAACATTAATTCTACATTACTGTTTTGTCACATATTCGACACGACGTCGATTCATTCTATTTAACTGCTCATTAACAAATTATTAAAAGTTATAACATTTTTACGGAAAATTTGGAGTGAATTTCAATTCCTTTTTCAATTCATTATTATCTTAGAAGAGTTTCTACAAACAACAATTCACAATTTTACTGAACAAAGAGTTGCAAATACTCGTATATAATAAAAATCTTATATATGGTATAATATTTTTTCAAGAGTCATTTATTTCACCATTACTTATGTTTATATTTATTTTGAAGAAAATTTACAAAACTTTATAAAGATAGTGCATGAAAGGGATCATGTCTAAGTATGAGTATTGTAAATTAAAAAAAAGTTTTCTAACTAAGGAAGTAAGATACAAATGAAAATGAATAAAAAACGGAACATTGGAGCAAATTGGGGAAATTTTGTCTATTTGGATGCATGTTCATATCGGATGGCTGCGCTTTGTTCGATGTTGAAAGAATAGGAGCAACAGGCAATAGAGTGAATGGTTGGTTATACAATATGTTTACGACCAGATAATTTCAAAAGAAGCAAAACTGGCTGCTTATACTATGATGTCATTTTTGTTCTAAAATTAGACGAATGAAATAAAATAAATGTGGTAAAAATGAGAGCGTTGTGTATCTTCAGGATAGAATGAAGTGAAGATTTGTTCTCTCAGCTTATCCTAAAAAAGACATGATGTGATGGTGACTGTGATGTTGATTTATCTGTCAGCATTGTTCTTATAGATTTTTAGAGCTCAAGTGAACCCCATTCCGGAACAGGAAAGTATGAAGAGATACATAAATATATGATGCTTTCAAACTTCCATGGAATAAATTATATTAATTTAAAGCTATAAGCAACATTATTCAACTTTTACATCATTTTACACTTTGAAAGTTTTTAAAATATAAACTTTTCGAATATAACATGAGCTTCAGTCCGATATTTTGTGCTCCTGAAGTTCGGAATTATTTCCCTCTTTAAAATCAACAGCTTCGAAACTCTCGCTACAAAACAAGAAGACTGTTCATAAATAAATAAATATATATATTAAGACTACACAAATTAGGTATCTCCTGAATGGCCGTCTTATGTATAATCACATCCCTAAGGTATTGCCTTGCGAAGTTTGCTATGTAATCAATTCCATGAAAAACGGAAAGGCAGCGAACTTAGACGATCTCTCAATCGAGATCCTTAAGGAAACAACCCAGGAAATAGGTAAACTGATATTTGCTGAACTTTTTTCAGCCTGTCTATCTAAAGAAGATGTACCGACTGTATGGGAGAATGCTCTAATTATTATTTTGCGTAAGAAAGGTCAGGAAAATCTGGCAAACTACCAGCTTATAAGTTTGCTGCAAACCCTGTGCAAAGTAGATGCAAAAATTCTTTACAACTCAAACACACTAGATGAAAACCAACCAAAAAGCTAGCAGGTTTCTGACAGGGTTATAGCATTATAAATCACATATAAGTTTAAAGGGAACTGCTAAAATGGTGCCAGGATTTTGACCTACATAGCATCCCTCTACCATAGCATTCGTAGACTATGAAAAAGCATTTATATCGGTCGAGAAGTCTGCGATACTAAAAGTCTTATCGAAGCCAGAGATATATCAACAATACATTCGCCAGCTCAATAACATATATATAGTGGTACAACCACGAATATAGAACTAATGGGTGGTGCAGTCAAATCCCCTTTTACCAAAGGCATTCACCAGGGTGATAACATTACGCCAAACTATTCACTGCCTTAACGGAAGATGTATGTTATGTAGAAACTTTCACTGGGAGAAAAAAGGAATCCGCATAAATGGATTTTATCTCAGTCATCTAAGATTTGAGGATGACATTGTTTTATTCTCTTTCAATTTGAATAATGGATTTCGAATGATGTTAGGAGATATTAGCAGAGTTGTAGGTCTTAAGATGAACATAATCAAAACAAAATGTATGCATAACAGCTTTGCTATCACCAATCCAATCAAAGTGGACTATATACAATTACAACTAGTTTAAAACTAAACGTACTTAGGACAACTTATTTTGCCCATAGGTGGCATAGCGGAAGAAATACACGGAAGCACCAAGAGCACCATGGAGATGAAACACATCTTCAATCCACGGAAACACGGAAGCACCATGGAGATGAAACACATCTTCAAAACTGACATTCCTATTGCTCTTAAACATCAAGTCTTCGACCAATGCGAGCTCCTCATAATGGCATATGGGTATGAAACATGGTTATTGATGGCAAGTTCCATACAAAAGCTCCAAACAACTCAACGAAGTATGGAACGAAGCATGCTGGGACTGACGAGAAGTGACCCAATGCGAAATACATGAATAAGAGAGTAAACAGAAGTTAAGGACGTAGTAATAATTAGATACTAAATGTCATCCATTCTTACGGTGGGCAGGGAGGGCGCTTTACAAGAATCAGTTTATGTATTGTATCGACTTTCATATGATCTTGACTTCTTAGAAGAGTAAAGAGACGAAGTTGTTCTTACCAGGATCTTAATATTTTATTACACAAAGGTGACCATTGAAATAAAGTGGAATAAAAGTTTCGGTTTTCACTTCACAAATTTGCTATTTCATACCTTAATCCCCGTGACCCGTATTTCTACCTCCTCTCTCGGGGCTTTCTTCATTCCACTTGAAGAGAGCCTCGAGATAGAAGTTATAAACTCTATCACGGGTAATGTAAATAGTGGAATAACAAAATAATTTATTAAATATTCTACATTTATATAAATTGATTTAGCCACACAGGTAGGAGCCTCGCTTGGTGCTTAGAGCTACGCTACTAGGTGACTATAATAGTCACGTAGCGTGGCGCGAAGCGTGCAGTGTGGTCATTGCGATAGTATGGGGTGCGTTGGTTCGTTAGGATATGTCACATAGCTCGCAGTGTAGCTCTAAGCACCACCTGTGTGGCCGAGGCCTTACTGGTTTAATAATCGCATTTTTTTTTATACTATATATTAAAAAAAACATTAATATTTTTATTGTAAATCAATCTTAAAGATAAGTTTTTATTTCGCGGAAAGCAGCGAAAACATTATTCTTTAAATATCTAAATTATAAAAACGTCATGAAGACGAAAACACGATTTTATCTCTCTCCGATATAACTTTTTAGAAGTGCAATGGATTGGAATAAAAATGCCACATTAGCTTTCTGCCAACGATTGAAATGAATAAGATTCAGGATGAATAAAGCACTTACAATTCGACATTACAAGCATTTTTACTTTGTAAACATTGAAATAAATCTCTAGTGCTTTCATTTTTTTATTTATTGTTTCGTTGTTGGTTGGTGGGTAGAAATGCTGGTCGACTAGAGGAAACTACTGTACAGTAACAAACCCGTCAGATGTACCATGTTTAACCATGAATATAAATTAATGAAATGTAGCAAACAATGAAATATTAGAATAAGTAAGGGAATTTTGCTATTTAGGTAGTATTTTCTCAGATGATGGAAGAGTTATAAAATATATCGAACGGCGTGTAGCAATAGGAAAAAACTCAATTAGGTACTTACTAAAAAATATATACTCGAACCGAATAATATCAAAATCTGCTATACCATAGTGATAGTTACAGTATTTTAGTACCAACTTTGGTGTATAGAAGTAAAATGTGGACATAGAAAAAGACTGAAAGGAACCGAATAAATGGTGTACAATATACTAGGTGACAGTGTATATCAGAATACGGAATGAAATGCTAAAGGATGAATGTGTCAAGGCTGGTGTATTAAGCAAGGTAAAAAAATCCCTCTGAGATGGTTGGGCGTTCACTCGTAGAACGAATTAATAAAAATACTAACAAAACATGTGAGTGAAAGTCGTAGTAGAGGAAGACTCACTTTATTTATCGCGTAAAGCGAAGGATATATGTGCTAAAATATTCATTTTAAACTGAAATAAAAATGTGTTTATTTTGTTAAAAAAAATGTTATATTGTTTTTCTAGAACGCTTATTATACAAGTTTTCAATTATTTTTTATAAAAAAAAGCTTTTGGTAAAAAAGTTGATGTTATTGATTAGCCTTGAAAATGTCGTAGATCGTCTGTTGTACAATAAACGAAAGTAGCAACTACCTAACTCGTAGGATCACGGTCCCATAAACCCATAAACAACAGCGGGGCTGGATAAAACTAAACAAAGAAGAGATAGAACTCGAAAGAAAAGTTTCTAAGTTTCTCGTTTGTTGAATTAAAACAAAGGTTTCACAATTGAATTTCAGTTTTGGAGAGAAGTATTTAAATATTCAAATTATATTTTCGTTATATAAATATTTGTTAAGCCTGCGGACTTGACAATTAATATTTTGGCAGTTTCTTACGAAAAACTTATTTGAATGAGAATTTATTTAAATCAGAAAAATATACTAATTGAGTTGAATTTTTCCAGTTTTTTTTTTGTTTTTTTAATTTATTTTATTTTGCTGTGACATATTTCTTGACAGGAAACAAGTTTAACTGAGCATTAAACGTAAAATACAGAAACTGCACTATATCAACAGTAGCAAAATTGACAATACACAATATTGTGTTGATGCCTTGATATATAAAAGTGAAGCTAGGACTTGTTAAAAAAGGATATAAATAAGATTAATGCTGTGTATGCAATAAAAAAAAGTGAAGTATGAAAAATGGTGATATGAAGTCCTCAGAAAGAGTACATGGATATAATTTATTTGTTAAGTAAGATGAAGAAAGGAGCGTTAAGAAGGTTTGGACATGTGGAGAGAATGAATGACGAAAGCATAACGAAAGGAAGTACCAAGTGTGCGAGAAAGAGGCAGATATTGGAAAATGTTAAGTGGGTCAGATTTTGAAAGAAGGTTAAGTAAGAATTATGAATAATACAGTTTGAATGGAAATGAGCCGAAAGTTGTGTGCTTGGATAGAAAAGTATGAAAATCAGTTCCCTCTGCCTACCCCTCAAGATACACCGCGTGATTAATGTAGTGTATATTTGTAGAAAAATAATGCAACATTTACTAACTTATCGGGGGAAAACTGGTTTCGATTTGTGCATTGGTTCTCTGAAAAAAATATTTGGTCAATGTAAAAATCATGATGTGTTAGAATATATAACAATCGGATAAATCCCACTTTCTAATCTTAAGATCACAATTCCTTTCCCGAACGAAACTCTGATATCATTCGTTTATTGAGCTACGAGTAACTGACGAATTGTTTAATAGTTTTGTTGTACACGGCCTAACTTGAAGGGTTTATTGCCAGGTAGCAATTCCTTTAATCTTCGTTTATTGAACTAGCTGATGTCTTGGACAGGAAGCAGTGTAACTCGATAGTAGTCAACCTAAATTTTATATTTTTCTACGGTCGCACAGTTTTTGGATTGACAAAATTATTTTTCATGTAATTTGACATAATTATGTTACATTTTAATAACTAGAGGCTTAGGAAATATAAACAAATGGTTTTTAGTTTAATAACAGGTATATATTTATCAAATACACAATAATACGAGTACATGGAGAATAAGACAAATTTAGAAACGTTAAAAACTTAATACTTAAAATTATAAAAAAAATATACAAAAATACTTTTTTTTAATAGCATAAGGAAATCACTTTCATTCACATGTTTAACTTTTTTAGGTAATTTTCTAATAAGACATGCTTCAAAAATATTAATTCTCGTAAGTCTGGTCCCTCGAACAAAAAAAGATATATTTAAGAAATCACATAAAATCGCAGTAAATGATAATATTTTTTATTTAAAGAATATATTAGAGTATTTATTAAACTTAGTTTCATAGTCTTACGACATCTTACACAGAACTTACATCCTGTTAAACTTTGAACTCATTAAAATGCGTGGGATAAAATTTCAAAATAAACTATAGTATAAATAAATAATATAATTATGACATGCATAAATGAATAAATACCTGTACAACACGATGCCATCACGAAAATTATTTTCAATCGCTTTATAAAATACCTACTGTTAACATGGCTATACTTCGGGAGTCAGGAATATACTAACATAAATAGTTTATACCTGCGACACAAAGCATCACTTTGTCCCGTTATAAAAAATAAAACAAGTGTTTCTTGAAAAATCTGGCAATTGTATCTTATCAATAGGTTTATATGACACACTAAAACAGCATTTTTTATGGAAAATAATGATTTTCATTTTTCGGATTTTGTCCCTCTAGATTGGTCAATCCGAATACTGTGCGTCGTATGGATTATTTTAATTTATAATTTTTTTCATTCCATTTAAGATACATTTTTATTTGTTTTGATGAACCAAACTTTTATTTAAAAGTAAAATATAGCAGCATATTACCATTGGTTTTGAGGTAAAACTCTTTTCTTTGGCTGTAACGTTTGGTTTTAATTTCTGATATATAGACTATGTAGTCTAGATTATTCGATGATAGATTATGTAGTCTAGATTATCTGATATTATATAGACTATGCAGTCTAGATTATTCGATGATGGATTATGTAGTCTAGATTATCTAATATTATATAGACTATGTAGTATAGATTACTAATGTTACTAACACGTTTAATGACGAACCGCAAGCTTAATGCCTACTCCAGTGGTTCTAAGCCCGAAAGCTCGAATACTGAGGCCGAAAACAATATTGTTTCTCAGCCACGCTCTTCAACATGTCTCAATCACCAATTCGGATATGTTGATGGGCATCATACGAAAGAAAATGTAGGTTTCCAAAAATTTAAAGCATAAAACTTATATTTATTCAAACTCTTTATTTATTCCGGTGACTCATTTTTTATTAATTAGCTCAAGTACTTTGTGTGTTAATCCCACTTTTTTGTTTCACGTAACAATATTTCGTCTAAGTATATTTAATATTTTACTAGTACTTCCACACCCCTGCGCTATTCTCTTAAGGATCAAGTTGAATAATAGAACGAAAACTTCCGTTTCTTGCATTATCATGAAATATGACGACAGTCATAAAGTGGCCAACACTGGCGCGATGACTCGACCCTATAATATGGCCTGGCCTCGTGAAGTGGGCAACACTGGTGCGTTGACTGTACCCTACAATATGGCCTGGCCTCGTGAAGAAAGATAACAGAAAGTCATTTCATTTTATGACTAGCATCATGTACTAATTTTCACTTTCACCACTTTGAGTACAACTAGCAAATGTTGAGAGGTACTGAACGAAGAATAAATTTATTTAAGAAACAATACTATTAATTATGTATGCATAAAAAACCATTTTGTTTGTTTATTTGCTATCAAAATTCGTTGAGTATATGGAGCTTCAAAACCAAATATAGCAGAATTGTTAGTCTAGTCCAGAGAAATGTTCAAGAGTAGAGTTTGGACCCCGTTGGGAAATGGGAGTGGCACAAACAGAGCGCAATAAACTATTGCTCATGATTTGGACACCGTAAAAGGTATCTCAGCAAAACTTTGTATGAGTCAAGTCCAGGAAAATGTTTCAGGAGCTGGTCCTGGTTGTCGTAATCGAGAAATAGGGGGTGGAGTAAAATGTGAGAAATAAAATGTTGTCACCTTTGAAACTATCGCGAACAAACTTGGCGGTGATTTAAATATTTCATTATTTATTTAGAGGTTTATTTTTTAAGTATAGATATGAACAAACTCTTAAATAAAAATATAAATGAATCTCCATAAAATTTTAAATGAATTTAAATATTCTTTAAAATATTTGATTCCATACATGGAATCACAATAAAGTGCATTTTGTAATACCACAAAACAGCTTAAAAAACATTTAACTTAGTTTTTTTTTGTTTATTGCGTCAACAAGAGTGTTACAACAATTTATTTTAAATTTGCGGTAAAGGAAGAGCGAGCAAACTACTGTTGAACCTAGTGAAGTTAAAATAATAAGTATAAGAAACCGAACGAGCTGAGAAGAGTGTGAATTTAAAAGAGACCAAGGAAGTATTTTGCACTCTCTGCCTTTCTTGATAGTGAAATGGCGTTATGTTGTGTATTAATGTATTTTTTTAATATATACTATATCTTCTGAAAATGATATAATGATTGAACAACATATTGAAAAAAAAAATTATGTATTACGTTCTCAAAATCAAATATTCTAACTTTTTTATGTTGCTGACCCCTAGATCAATTGTACTTTGAATCAAAGTAGAATTGTGAAAGGGAATGATTAAATATTAAATATCCTTAACTAGAATCTGGTCTCTAAGCGGCGCTGTATAAATTGTCATCTTATTATTATCTCCATTCAGTTGTTTGGCATTTTTTCTCGATTGAATTCACCATCTGTATTTTTTATCCATTCCCGTTCCCCTTCAAGTAGTATCATTTTACTTAAAAATATTATTAAAAAAATATGTATTTTAAATATGTAACCTTTCGTTTCACACTAATTTAATTATAGATTTTGATTGAATAAGTTTGATTTGAATAAGTTGTATGTAGTTTGATTTGAATAAGTTAACACGTGGTAAAAATATTGGAAAATATTTTTTTTGTAAAAACGGGGAAAACGGAGGTTAAGTAGATAGTACCTGTTCTAATAGTAAAACAATTATATGTAGAAGGATCCCGGGTTCAAGAAGCCATTTCAAAGTTCTGAAGGCATGCGTAATTTTAAATAAGACATGGGTGCTGTTTGTGGTTTTTCAAAAGAATACCTTGACTTGATCACTGAAACACCAGGAGGAATAGAAAATGTTTCTTAGTACTCCCTTTTCTTTGATTTTATTAGAAGATACATGCTAGTTCAGCTAAAACCAAGTGACCCTTAACGATAAAAGAAGAAAATAAGTACCAAAATGAAAGTAAAGCGTGAAGGGCATTTAAACTACATAAACATAAAACAACTAAACAACGTCTATAACAATAGGTCGGGTTTTATCAGATTTAAGGCTGGACTAGTGAGAACGTTACTTTAATGTGGATTCGGCTATAAAATCGGAAACGGTCATAAAGAGGCACATTAAGAATACGGTCGCTCAATCACAGTTCAATTTATTTGATATGACAAATAAAAATATCTAATGCGAAGAAAATAATTTCTTTGTCAGAATGTAATGGAATTACATTCTGAATTAAATCGTTTATATGAAAGGTTGTATTTATTAAAGTTGTAAACATATTATTTTCTTTAAAAAGATAATGTCTTATTATTAATTTTATGTTTATCCTCTAATGGTAGTAGTATCGTTATTTTAAATGTACACGTCAACAAAACCTTACAAGCAGAATATATTGTATTATACTACACATTAATTGTTTACACCAATCAGAAATATGCTAAATAGTTCTGACATAAAAACCAGACTGGAACCATATTAAAAAAGATACCACCAGGTAGACAGGCCTCCTACCAACTAGGTTACGGAGTTCGTTGTTTTATGTTATGTAAAGTTTTAAAATGTTTTAAATAAATTAACAGATATCTGAAAAATATGTACGATTTGTTTCATATTTTAAACTGAATGATACAATAAGTATTTAAAATAGATGGACCACATACATGTTGATTTTTTTCAAATATCTACAACAAATAATACATAAATTATAACTAATGATACAGACATTTTAATAAATTCTTAAAACTAATTGTTCATATCTGAATAAACCACAAAAAAATTGATATCAATATTTATCAATATCATTTAAAATTAAAATACCTTATAAGAATTGTATATAAGATATTGATAAGAGGTGTAATTTGCGGATGATTCAATAAATCGACTAGGGTATCGGCATTTTACTGAAAATTTTGCTCGATAAGAAAAATTAACTAAAATTAGCCTACAGTTTGACGACCATGTTTGCATTTAAATGTGCTATTATTATGATTGTAGTTTAATATGCTTTTAGTTGTCTATCTTCTTTTGATCACCAATTAATTATTTAAACTATTTAAATTTATTAAATTAATTAATTTAAAAAAAATACTAATGAGAGTGGCTTGACACGTACCAATATGTCCTCTGCGTTTGCCTGTCTCAAGTAGAAGCGATAACGCTGGCTAGGATACGCGAGGCGTATCGAGTTTGGTCGAGTGCCTAAAGACGTTATCTTCGGAAAGCTTTTATGGACATCAGCGTCTCTGTTTCAATGACTTATAAAAAGAAATGTTTTGAAATGGATGGTAACGAGTGGGTTTTGAAATGGATGCTAGTGAGTATCTTGCTTAATACTGTCAAAAGTGGAGAGATATGCTCCGAACGGGAAAAGTGGGCCATGATACCAGCTGGTTAGGGGCGCTTGAGGAGAGGATATAGTCTGACCGGTCATCAAGAGGTGCGATGTCTGTGATCGATTATATATGTATATAGATAGAGAATTGCTTTACATAGTCACAAGATATAAGTCCACACGACTGCCTGAGGCTACACTAACTTCGCCATACAGAGTGTAGAGCTTTTTGTAACACCTCTGTCTACACGCGCTATTGTCATTAATTGGGCCATATATTCTGCGGATAATATTTCTTTCAAAGGTGTCAAGAACTTCTTTATCTGGCATTATAAGTGTTCAGGTCTCTGATGCGTAAGTTAGCTAATAAAGTTTCCTTTTTTTATTCATAAGATAGCACATAACCTGTCTTATAAAGTTTTTTATGTTTCTTGAGAGCAGTTGAGACTTAAGTAAGGGAATAGGACCAAATGACATATATTTGCTGACAGTATCCGCTTATTTAAACCTTCACTGATGCTGATGAAGGAGTTTACCTATAACCCAAGGTACACAAAATAGTTTAACTCTTAAAACTATACACACCAATAGAAAGCTGAGGAGTAGATCTTAACCTTTATACGCGAAGCAAGGACATAAATTTGATTTCAGCTTAATTCACTAACAGTGTCATTTTCCTTGCCGGGTGCCACGATGCCAGATGACTTCTGATGCCTGAAATGTTTCTCTCAGCGCTTGCTCAGATCTTGCTACAGTGTATGAATCATCAGCATATACCAAAAGTTGCACACTCAATATATATGGTGCTACTTATTATGAGTCATACATCTCACCATCTCGAGTTAGCTACATCAGCCTGGATATTGACGCGGTATTGCAACGATGACATGATAATTATTTTAATTTATTAAAATAAGTTATTTACCATTTTTCCTATCGATTATTTTTTGACTTCGTGAACATGCGGAAGTAACTCTTAAAACCTTCCGATTCTTAACTCTTGTTAACTTAATGTAAATATTAAGATCCAAACAGTTTATTAATTACAGCTGTTAGTTAGATCACGGTGATAAAAAGTAATATAACGGTAGGGGCTTTGTTCTAAGAGTTCCGTTCCTAATGTTTGATTACCCAAGAGTCCCGAAATACTCGAGGCGTGGGTCTAACTCCTACATCAATGTAAGCAACGCAATTAATTCATGCTCCTCTTAATCAAATAAAAATAAAGAAATGACCAGTGGAAAAGACAATTTTAAGAAATAAAGGAAGATCCGGCGAATTTAACAGCAGACGCCTATCCGCAAATTTAATGTATATTACTATTATCAAAACTCAAAGGTATTTTGGTCAGAATTACCCTGAGGGTTAATTCAAGCGGTAAACTCAAATAAACAGGCAATTGTTTATGAAACAAGGTTCTCTTTCTCTCGTTCTTCTCACAACCCCGTCCTTCGACTCAAAAGAATAAACAAAATCTACTTTTAGCCATAATATCCAAAGTTCATAGGCAAAACCATTTTGGTGAAAGGGTTTCACTGCAATAACCACGTACTCATAGTACGTAAGGTCGTGTTATATGTAAAATAATGTTAATTTTTAATACTCCCACTTTTATTCTTTTGCATATGTAGAATTCATGTATGAATGTAGTTATTTTTTTAGGCAAATTATTTTATTTATTTTACATGACAAGTATATAAAATATTTATGCATACATGTTTTACATAATAAGTATATATATGACTGAAAGGAGTCAAATATGCTATAGAAATGCGTATATTGAGAAGAATACATGGGGGGACAATGTATGACAGAATCCGGAATGAAGTGATAGGGGACGAATTTGAACATAAAGCTGATATATTAAGATGATAAAGTTTACTCTAAAATGTATTTATTTATGGTATATAAATAAACGATACAATGTACCTTATAACAAAAATAATGTGTAAAGAAGTTAATAGTGAGTACTCAACATATTAAGCACAGAATAAATAAATAAAAAAAAACGTTTAAAAATATTAAAACAAAAATAATCAGGTATCCAATCGTACAAAATAACACGCACAACCCGCACTACCCAAAAAACAATTGACAAACATTGAAAAACAAATTGGAAACAAAATATGAAAAACGGAATCAGACAGGTGCAACTTTACAAATCCTTCAGCATAGAGGAAAAATAATCACAAAAATAGATTATAAAAACTAAAATAATCAATTAAAAAGCAGTTCCTAAAAAGTCCTCGAAAGACACGCGGGATTCCTTTTCAAGATTCGGAAGTGATTTTTCAGGCATTCATTTTTCAGGAACTTAATCCAAAAACGTCCGAGACTGCAGCGTACTCATTTCCGATTCTGTATGGAAGAGTTCGCAAAATATTTGTTCTAAAATTTTCACATAGAAATGTGTCCTGCAGCCTGGTAATTTTTGTCGGAACTCGAATGGTTATCAATTCCAAGAGTTTTGAACAGTCGATCAATCCATTCCCAACTTCAAGTACAATCAAGTTATTCGCCGATCAGAGAGACTTATCAAATTAAGTTAAGATAACAACAAATCAAAATTAATCACTCATATTCAGACCTATTTTAAAATTGTAGTGACGCAAAAACTTACGAGTATGTTGAACTCTCTCCGGTGCACTGGAATAGCTTGCATGATGGGAAGTCCATATACTAGAATTGTATTATAATTTACTTCTCACCAAGGCGATGTAAAGAAACTCAACCGAATGGAAAAAAGGGAAACCACTATCAAATATAACACTCAGAACTAGTATCTCCAAAACTGTTTCCAATCCATCACAATCAATCGAATAATTTAAATTTATTCGATGGATTGTGATGGATTGGAAGCAGTTCTCTAATTACTAGTTCAAGTGCAGTCTATTTCTCTGACACCATGAGAGGAACTTATTGAGACCAGTTTGGATAACATTACAATAATCAATGTATCGGGTTGTTTTAAATACCTTAATATTATCCGCAAAAAACAAAAATTCAAGTCCATCGAAACACTTAGATACTTCTTTGACGAACAGACTAAAAAAACCGGTCTTAAGTTAGATCCCTAGGGAACGCCTTTTGTTGGATAGATGTTCCTCTACAGTACATCATTTATATTCACAGCAAGACTCCTACCAGAAAGATACGACCTAAGCCATCCCAAAAATATGCTTTCAATTCCATATTTCGACAATTTTGAAATTATTATTCGAAATGGTTTTATCATGTAGAACAAATGAATGAAGAGAAACTAACAAAGCAAATATACAGTGTAAATTTGAGTGGAAGGCATATTATACGAAGACTAAGGAAAATATGGTTGGATCAAGTAAATGATATTTTCATAGAAGAAAATGTAAAAAGTCATAGAAATAATTGGAGTTGTGAAATAAGGTGTATGGATGTTAATATATGGCGGGATTAGGAAAATCTGGCGCTTTGATATATTTGCTTACCCCGAAAGGGAGACGGCGCGATGGCGTAAATGTATGTATGTATTATATGACAAAACATGACATACAAGAACACGTAATTTCAAGGGGATCAAGGTTTGTTGCCTGTCCTTTGTCATGACCCCAGTAAACTAGGCTTTTGACTGTAAATCAAATAGTTGTATGGAATTCTTATTGAAAAAAATCTGATCAATTTCAACATCAAGGCAGGTGAGTTACAAACGGCCACAGGAATCGTCATATATGAATGTTTATTTAGAATTTCAATCGTAAAGTACCCATTAATATATCCGAATTGGTGATTCAGACATATTGCATGGATTGAAGGCAACATTGTCTTCAGGCCCACTAATCGAGTCTTCATCTTTAGTACCGCTAGAGTTAACTCATAACTCGCTGTCCGTTGCAATACTTACTACCGCACTTACTCGTAAATTACCCATTAATATATCCGAATTGGTGATTCAGACATATTGCATGGATTGAAGGCAACATTGTCTTCAGGCCCATTAATCGAGTCTTCATCTTTAGTACCGCTAGAGTTAACTCATAACTCGCTGTCCGTTGCAATACTTACTACCGCACTTACTCGTAAAGTACCCATTAATATATCCGAATTGGTGATTCAGACATATTGCATGGATTGAAGGCAACATTGTCTTCAGGCCCATTAATCGAGTCTTCATCTTTAGTACCGCTAGAGTTAACTCATAACTCGCTGTCCGTTGCAATACTTACTACCGCACTTACTCGTAAAGATGCTTGCTAGTATGTTGCCAGGCGAACTTTTTTACGAGACTTGACCCCTATTTTTTTCGGCTACTATCAGGAATCGAACCGGAAACCTCCAGATGAAAGACAAGCGTTTAACCAACTAAGAGAAGAAACGCCTTTATTTTGAACGAGAGGTAAAGTTTAAAATAACAGAATTCTACTTTGTTATTGTATTTTATGAAGAAGTTTTCTGCAAGATCGAAAGGCTGATTGAAAAAACATTAAAATATCAAATAAAAAGAAAACAGTAAACAAAATATTTGCAAATGTCACCCAAGACTGAAAAAGGAGAAAGAAGTTGGGAAAGGAAAATAAAGAACGACTGAAGAAATACATTTTATCGTTGAATATACGAGAAGATATCTCCAAAAACTAGGAAAAGACGAGGAAAGTGGGCAAGGAAATGAAAATGGGAATTATGGAGAAACACATTTCATCATTGAAGATAGATATCACCAAAGACTGGGAAAAGACAAGGTAGGTGGGAAAGATAAAGTAATTAAGGAGAAACACGTTTCATCATTGAAGAGAGATGTCGCCAAAGGCCGGGTAAAAAGAAGGGAGGTGGGAAAGAGAAAGAAAATAGGAATTTAGGATAAACAAATTTTATCGTTAAAGAGAAATGTTGCCAGAGACTAGAAAAGGACAAAGAAGGTGGGAAAGCAAAAAAATAAGAAACAAGGCGAAACACATTTCATCGTTGAAGTGACATGTAATAATTGTTAAGTCGCTGTTTGAAACTAGCCAACGAAGGTAAGTCTTACGACAGCCAGCAAAATGTCCAATATCTGACATCATGGATACGAGTCGTAATGGACGACGTTGAGAACGAGCAGCGATGAACTGGAAATGCCAAATGGCAAAATGAACTTAAGCGTACCACAAGTGCATTATCGGAAAACATTCTAGCAAAAAATCTATAAATTTATTTCAAAACCTAATTTGAGATAAATATTGTTTGAATTGTTAAAAGCTATACGTTTTCGAAATAAAACAATAAAATTATTTCGTTAAGCCTACTATATCTGAAAAAAATATTTAATTGAAAATCAATTTCGTCACTAAGTATTCGAGAAAGTTTCCATTCATTTTGGAAGCCATCATAAATAATATTTACTAGCAATGAAAAAATAATGGGATTTGCTCTCTTCCATCGACGATTTAGTTTTATTAAATGTTATAAAAATTTATAAGAAAATGCTTCATCGCGCAGCCTCTCTCATTTCTTCACATCATTTATTTTAAGTTGTCGCTAGTGTTTTTTACCTGTATTTTTTTTAAATATTAGCAAAAAACGTGTATTTTTATAAAAAATATTTTTCCCGTGAATCGTAAAATTTTCAATTGACAGGTTTTAACTTGCCTTGATAAATTGTAAGCAATCACTCACGATTGAGTAAGATCGTATAACGTTATATTATATTACACTTACGTTGTAAACAGTACAGTCTGGTGGGTCTATTGCCATGTCGTAATCTCTTCCAACCAACCAGAAAGGTGCTAAAAAAGCCTCAATTGAAAACCAGACTGGATTTATTTTTAATCTAGGTTCCAAAAATAAGTGAACCCGCAACCCCCGGGCTGGAAGACAGGGTCTAACAAACTAGGCTAAGGAGGTCATCAAATATAAAATGCGACTCTCTGTTATATGTAAAAAGAATCATAATTTAATTAGGATACATCGAGCGAGATCAGAACATCAAGTGTGAGTAGTAAAAGGTTCAGAGACCGAGCACCCATTCTATGTAACGGCCAGGTGAAAACAGTAGCAGGATGCTCATTTCAGGAGGCGCAACATAGGGCAGCAGATCACAAATGCTGAAGGATGGTGCGTGACCCTAGCGATCACGATCCACAAAATTGAGGGAATGACCAAAGAGTAGTGGAAAAATGGTTAAAAATATTCTGCTCGATATTAATAACTGGAAGAACCAACAAAGAACATCCATTTTTGATAAAGGTGAATTAAGTATCGCAGTTGAAATAAAAATCGAGTATTACGTGTTAGAGTTTTTCTATATTATAGGATGAGGGATGAAACAGTTAAGTTTAAACATTTGCAATAACTTGGGAAGACACGGAGGCTTTACAAATGAGTCGATGGAAAGAATTGGTATTCTTATAAGACAGCGCAATGCCTCGTGTTGCGAGGATCGCCTAAGAAAAGAAATGTATATTGAGATGGAAAACTTTATATCTTCTCCCATATACCCAAACATTTCTCCGAACAACTCCTACTTTCATTGATGTTAAATCAATACATATAAAATAGAGAAATCCGTAAATAAAGTGATCGAAATATTTTTGGCAAATGAAATAAGAAGCGACACCTTCCGTGGTCCAGTTGGTACGATGACTGCGTTCCAACGCGGGGACTGTGAGCTTAATTCCCATTGAAACCGATTTTTTTAAAGAAGATTCAAGTCTAGTTTATTTTATTATAATATTTATTTAGGGTTTATTAGAAAATAAACAGTCTCGTGAGTACGTTATACTCGTACATAACTTAACATTGCCCATTGAAGTTTTCATAGAAAATTACAAAAAAATTCTCACTTAGACTTGAACCAATAAAACACTGGTAAAAACAAGGTAAAATGTAAAATGAGAAAATTATAAAATGGAGAGAAAAAGGTTTCTTTAACATTGGTTTGGTCGGTTGGAAGAAATTGGCACATGGTAATAAACCTGCCAAGTTGTACTGTATACATTAAAAATGTAATACAATATACGTTCTTCTTCGTCTTCATCTTATTTTTGGTCTGTTGGCCTGTTATGGTCCTGCATCATTGTTTGCCTCTTGTGACGTTGACTGCCAGCTGTCTTTCCATCTTTTGGGAGGTCGACCTGGAGGTCTGCTTGCTTGGGGGATACTGTTCTTGGCCATTCTTACGGCTCTTGGTTCCGTCATTCTGGATACGTGTTCGTTCCAGAACCTTCTTCTCTGTTGTCCCCATCTGACAATATCTTCAACTTCGCACGTCCTTCGGATTTCTGTGTTTCGTACTCTACCACGAAGGGTTTTGCCAGCGATACTCCTGAGTACCTTCATTTCGCTAGTTCTTCGCCACCATATTTTATGAGTTCGTTTGGTATACTATCATTTCCAGAAGCTTTTCTAATTTTGAGTCTATTCATTCCTTGTCTATTTTCACTCTCCTCCAATGTTGTGGCTTCGTTAATTATTATATCTGGAGTTGCTGGTGGAGAAGTGTTGTTAAACAGATCTCATAAATATTTTTCCCATTCCGCTATAGAAATATACATTCATTTGTCGAATATAATTGATTAAAATGTGAATCTGCTGTATTGTTGTTTAAAATGTGAATCTGCTGTATTGTTCTTTAAAATAATGACGCAGAATCCACACCGATCTGAAACAATTACGAATCTTACTATTGATTGTTTTCTTTAATTACTGTTTTAATTTCAATGTTAGTTTTGAAGACAACCAGCGTTTGAAACTCTTCCTGAAATTGGCTTATGTCGGCGCGATACTTAATTTTGAGTACTTACAGTAAAAACCTTCAGTTCCTCTGTAGTTCAAATACTATAATATAATAATAAAAGAAGAAAATAAATATAGATTTCTATACATCACGCGCATAACTAACTATTTTTTTTCTTTCATTTATCATGTTTACTTACAACATGAAAACCATACGAACTGTTTTGGTAACCTTATAAATACAACAATTCAATTAAACTTTTCGAAAAAATAATAGCGAATCGGCACTGTTGAATTTTAAAAAACACTTTGGGTAGCCACTCAACACCAATGCAATAATAAATGCATTTAAGTACAATTAATACTTATTACATCTGAAAAAAAATGTCCTAGACCCGCCGGAATCAAACCTCGGGCGCCTGGATGCAAAGCATGAGTACTAATCATTAGACCATAGACGTTGTCTCTCAGATTTTTATTTAAAGATTATAAAAATAATTCATATAAATCTTTGAACAATAATTTAAGAAAAATTCAAAAATATTAATTTATAAGATACTTTTTAACCTCCTTAGAGTGCATAAATAACCGATTTAAAGGACAAATTGAATTCATTAAGTAACACATAGAATTTTGTAATATAAATGCTTTTGTAAACTATTATAATTCAGTATTTGTTCTTTGAACATAGCTTTCTTTTAAAACCTTTAATTTTACATACCGTCGCGTATATTGCAAAAAATATCATTTGGGTTTAAACTACTTAACAGATGAGCATTTTTAAGATTCTCAATAAATTAAAAATAGTTCTCATAAAAATATCTACATAAGGTGCTATAAATAAATATGTGTTATTTTGAGGGGAAATACATTTAAACCCCTTAGTTTTACCTTCTTCTGTTAGGTATAATAGCTTTTATTTTTCATAAAAGTAAAAGTAATGCTTTTGGGAGATTCCTTTTTGTATGAATATAATCATGATTACGCCATTTAAAAAAAGGAACAAAAAAATGTATTTGAGGAATCAAATGACAGTTTTAAAAATGTTTTTTGTGCCTCATAATTATACAGAATTTCAACATTTAGTATTTTACTTTATAATTATATTTTGAGACAAAATTTGTCGAAAATTTTCTTTGGCATTTATAGAATACTGTTTTAAAATGAAATTTCACATTAACAAAAACTTTTCATATCCCCATAAATTTTAGGAACATTTTTATTTCATTCATTTAACATATATGTGTATATTTTTATTTATAGGTGAATGCTACGACTTTGGAACATATTCCTGTAGAAAACATCCACTACAAGCGAAGTCCTCAAGTATCTAATGAAAGTAATAATGTTAATCAATATGCCACCACAGATGACCCTTCTGGAACCCCTGAAGACAGAATTAATTATACAATTTTCTCAGAAAGCTCAAACTTTGAAACCGATAAACCACAAGAAGAAAGTAATACATCTAAACCCGAAAGTCAAGAAAACTTATGGGGTCCTTACGACGGATTTCCCTTAGAACATTCAGGAAGTGTAGACATCGAATTACAGCCAAAGAAGAGAAGCGTATCCAGCCTCATCGTGCATGTCCATCAAGAGTTCTTGCAACAAGGAGCCCTTAAGCTGACATGTAAAGCGACACTGTTTAGTCTGTACAGTGCTCAGGCTGAACTCATGCTCGCCGCTGAGAGGCCACAGATGGCTTCAGTTCTTGTGTTGGCCACAGGACACACGCATAGTGGTAAGTCTTCCCCACTATTTATTTCATTTGCTTGATTTTTTTAGTACTTTCTATGTACACGAGAAATGTTTCAATTATTTTTTTGAAAAAAGCATCCCTTTCAACTGATGTAAGAAATTTTTGTTATTTGTATCAGTTAAGATATTTTTTTTAAAGATTCAATTTCGCTGTTGTTATTCTTAAAACGTACATAATTATAAACATACATAATAATTAAATAATGTACCATGAATTAGGTATGTAATGTTCATTTATTTTCATTTTATTTTTACTACTCAAGTGGAGTTAGTCTGAAAGTTTCAATAAAATAGATTGTGGATAATCTTTTCACCTGAGTTTCGATTTCAAATTATACAGCTCACTTTTGACGCCTTTTGCCGATTCAAATCAGTTAATTCAATAAAAAATGTAAATTACGGTGGACCAAGTAAAATCTTGCTCTATCGGAATTTAAGATATAATTTTTCATTTTTTATGAATGAAAACGACTTGTCTGATCATCTTTAAAAATATATCTAGAATATCAAATTAGCAACGGATGACTGAAAATCAAATACGCTTTTCGTTCTATAAGGAATACACAAAATAATAAAAATCTGAACAGGTCAGAATCCGGCACTCTTCGCGCGTCAAGTCAAAACTGCGAATCTCCTTATACTCGTAATACTGATAGCTGGTGCGATGTGGACATACAGATAAGAAATAAAGTAGAAAGAAAGGAAAACTCCACATCATAGCTTTCTTTCCAACTTGGAATGTCTAGGGGATCATCGACTACAAGGTCCTACGACGACGACCTTAGTAAAATATGACTAACAATAGTTCATTATTTTTACTTTTTATTACTACCCCTGATATTAAATTTACATAAAAAAAGGAATAAAATATGAACCAATAATGTTCTAAGAATAACCTTCTGCTATTTTCATTTAATTTAGAATATGTAAACAATTACTGTCATATCGACCTAACTTAAATAATTTAAGATGTCAATGTTTCACAAATAAATAGCTGTAATATTTTTTTCAAGTTCTTTATATATCTTTGTCCTATTAATTCTTGTATTGTTGCCTTATTTTTTATGCGTCAATAAATTTCTCCACCTAATTTTTCATTTAAAAAAGATGATATCTTTGAAAAATCACTCAAGTTGTTTATGATCGAATTCAATAGGATGACTGGTTAATTATTTATTTCTTTTTTCAGGAAGCATTTGCCTCGCCAACAACTTGGCAATGTTTGTTACAGTCAATTTATTATTGATGCGAAGTTGGCTGCGGTAACAAAAAGGATTAGGAAGATAAATGCCATTCCTTTTAATGTACAGTATTTTAAGATAGATTACCGAGAGATATTTTTCATTTTGTTGAACAAATTGTAATGAAAGAAATATAAAGATGTGAACATTGAAAAAAAAATTACGTCAAATAACTTATTACCAGTGTTTTTCAAAATGTACATGGCTAGAAACCGCCATCAATGTATTGATGTCAAAGATTTTTTTCTAAAATACCGCCTAATAATGCTGTATTTAATAAAACAAAAGGAAATAGACATTCTGTTTTTTTTATATAAATATTTCCAAAGAACTTTCTATTGAAATGAGATTCAACAATACATTTAAACAGTCCTGATTAACAATTGTAACTTTAAAAAATGTAAATTGAGAAATTGTTGTATTCAATAGAATTATACTTATTGAAACTTAAGTGTAATATATATTTATTCTGTCCACAAATGAAAATGCTGAACTATTTTCTGTTATTGATTATTAAATATTTTAAATCGACTGATATTTTTTTTGTATTGTACAATAAATATTGTACTTTATTATATAACGATTTCGTTTAATACAGCACCTACAATATGATGGAATTATTGCCATAAGATAACCAACGAAAGTTGTGTAAAAAGGCTATTTGTGAAAATCACAGCTGGGACCCATTTTTTGGGTTTCGTCAAGCGTTCTATCAGCAAGGATACTAAGGTCATATTTGTAACATTAAGTAACGTGTCTGATTATTATATTATGTAAATTACATGTTTGAATACATTTATTAGAGAAAGTACAATGGTGACCATGAATGTATTTTTAGTAGATAATAAATTCAACAAAAATGTAAATAAAATATCATACGGTCTTCAACACATGTCAGAATAAAAATGAAAATGTCACTGTCAAAAACAGGCGGTAAAAAGGAGATGGATTTTATACATTTAATAATGACGCATTTCATCCATATTGTAAGAAAATACATTTTTTTTGTTTTTGAGGAGAAATATATGAAATTAAAAGTATCCACACCCCATGGAGCCCGCTAATAGAATTAGTGGCAGTTTCGTTTTCACTTTCATTAAAATTCACTTTTATTTTCAAAAACTTTCTATAATTTTCCGTCGGAAAAAATTGTGGTTGAGCTGTTATTGCCATGTGTCATACTTATAATTAGAGGCCGTCTTACATATTTTTAATAAATTCAAATAAAAATAATCATTGCTTTTATATATTTATCTAAACAACAAGTGGTTAACTTAATTTTCTTGTATAATATTTATCTTTTATATAGAATCAAAAAAGTATTACCAAAAAACCGTGAAAAAAGCGTAATACGAAAAGTTTTCTTTGTAAATTACGTTTTGTTCAAATTTTCAAGACGAATAAGTGTAATAAATGGACTGGATTCATCATTTTTTTAAATTTTGAGATTAAGAACCATTAAGTTCATTAGATTTAAAAAAAAAAGTTCTGTAGCATATCTATTCGTGATCATTCTCAAAATGATGTTGAAGAATAGTGATGAAAATGTATATTGAATTTTTTTCCAATACGCAGTATTTAGAACATGTTTCAAGAGGTTTTATTTTCATAAAATAATTGGAAATAGAAAACCTAACTAAGCATTTATTCAAACAGCTGATAAAAGCACCTTAAAATATATTCAAACAGCTGATAAAAGAATCCGGTTGTGATGATTTTTTTATTATTTATCTTCTTGGTGTGTGAAACCTGGGATCTGAGTGCACATCTGCCATCAGTTCCTTCTCTTCCAGTACTGCTCTATCTTCATGGCATTTGGTGCGGCTTCGTCAAGTTTCCTTCAAAAACTTGAGGGATATTGGGGGGTACGTATCATGGTTTCTTTTAATTTTCTTTTAGATTTGTTCTGAGGAAATCCTCCCATTCAGTTCATATGCCGACTGCAGCCACACTAGTAAGACACACTCACCTGTTGGATAGCACAATATACTATAGTATACGAGTAAGCTCAGTGGTCCTGACTGACCTCTGCGAAGATAACTCAGCTGGCACATCAAACTACTATTCTAGGTATTCCTGTTTGTGAGATCTACTTGTATGCCCATAAAATGAAGCCGTCTTCAATTATTTTTTTAGTAATTCATTTGTAAAGTTTTAACTCATGACTTTTGGAAATTTATACATTTGTGTAGCATGAAATTATTATTTAAAATTTACAAAAATATTATTTGAATGGCGGTTACCTTACTTTCTATTTTTTTAAATGTATAAGATAATCTTAATATTTTATTCAGTATAATTGTAAAGTTGTATTTAATGATATGTTGTTGATAGAAATACAATTATTTCGTACAATTAAGTAAGCTTTTTATTTATAATTCCCATTTCCTTTATAATTTTATTAAATGTGTGTTCATTTTTACCTGGTTAGATTTTCATGGCAAAAAAGATTATTCTGACAAATAGTAATATCGGATTTATCCTGAAAAATTCACTAACACGATATGTTTAGTAACTTAACATATTTGAAATATTAGAAGTGATCTTCATTTCACCTGATGAAGAACTGTAAGAAGAAACTCGAAATCCAGTCGCGAGGAAAATATTGTATCAATGAAATCATAGAGAAATCCAACATTAATTTTAAAATTTCACATAGTTTAGCACAACCCGTTTTGTAATCAATAAATCTAATTTTAGTTTATTTTTTTAAATTATGCTACTTTTAATTGTCTTCCAAGATGCAAAGTAATAGCAAATGAACTATTATAATTAAACATCCTATTACAACGGGAAGCAATTATTAGATCAGGTTTGATCTAGCCAAAGTGATTCTATTATCACTTTTATTTGATCGAATTCCATACGTACCGAATCTGTACGTAAATCCATCGGAATTTTCCAACATAAAACATTCAACAAATTTGATTGCTGCTATAAATTATCCCCTCTCGGACAACCCACACTCAGAAAATATGTATTTTCTATGAACAGCCAAACCTTACAAAAGACAAACACATGCAGTAATACTCGTAATTATAAAGAAAACGCAATGCCTCAAAATGACATAGCAACATCAACAGTTGCCACAGATATTTGTTGATGCAATCAATCTCACGGAAGAGCTAGATCTATGAAGATGTGGTCCGATTGATACGTTGAAACTAATCGAGCCTAGAGAGACTAATATGCTTTAAAAAACATAAGTTTTCAATCGTTACTTCTTTTTGTTGTTTATAAATCTTCCCGCTTTACAGTAATACATAATTAAAGAATATCGACTAGCAAACATTTAGTTCGGTTTGGGTAGCGGTGGATTGAGTTCAACCTTGGTGTTAATGGACTGAGTTCGGCCTTAGTGTCAACAAGCTGAGTTAGGCCTTGGTTCTAACGAATTAATAAAATTCAAGTTTTTTTATATTCCAAAAATACTTCATTTGTTATACATATCATCACGCCGTTTGCATGTCGGGGAATGTTATAAGAAATCAATAAAATAAAATGCCAAAAGAAGAAATAAATAATATAACGCAGATAATAATTTGTTTGGAATAAAAAAGGATGAAATTGATTTCCACTGTTGATTTTTTCAAAAAATCTATAGCTTTTCACAGCTTACCTTCATGAAATTTTTCAAAGCGAAAATGGACATTGGAAAACAATAACATCGCAGCGCTGAACCCTTTCGGCAGCTGTAGCAGGGAAAGCTTTGTTTTTTCACGATCTTCGGAGAGTCGGGTAAACATATTATGGGATTCTCACCTCCCCTCCCATTCGCCCATTCTCTCACAATTCTCCCCTATTCTCCACCATTCTCCTTTTCCCCAAACTCTGTTCTCCCTGCCACCACACAAACCCCCGGGCCGCACCTGAGGGAGTAAAATAAACTCATTATGGGAGAGGTAAACTCTATTGTGGATATATGATTTTATCTCCATTTTAAGGCAAGCGAGTTTGATGTGATGAAGCCTTAAAAATTTAGGCAAGTTGAACATTTTCATACATAGGCGTTGGAGAAATTTCTCTTCTTTTATAAAAGATCTTTTTTTAAAGGGAATGTGCAGACGTACTAAATATTCAAGACACAACAAAAAATAAGGCTTTATTTAAAACCGTAGAAAAACCGACTCGCCTTTTTTGAATATATACAAGTAGATACGTATACACTATACGATAAATCATGGTTATTACTGTATATAGGGGTCTCTCATAGAGTTCATAAAAAGTTTTATTAGAGATTTGAATATGAACAAAATAACAATAAAGATACAATAACTGGGATACAAATGATTCTTGCCTTTTGTTACCAATATTATTGCTTATTCATATCTCTATTAAGGTTGACCTAAATGTAATGAACGTTAAGTTGGCGCATTATATAGTCACTCGTACTATTGATATCAGAGATTATCGACTATGAATTAACTGATCACATCGTTGTACATCTCTAAATATCTCAAGTTTTCTTTCGTTAACTTGCAAAGATTCAAAAAGTTTTAGGGGAGAATTAGAAAGAATATCATGTTCGTGTTCGTGATTAAAATAAAGCCTGATGAATAAAGAAAATTTGATGGACTCAAGAATGTGTGTTGAAAATTTAATACTACAAACGATACTAATGTTAAATATATACAAAAGATAACCATCATTGAAAATGCGTGCTTGGTGTACCTTTAAATTTATAACAATCTGCAAGTTAAATTTAAACAATTAAATGTATCCAAAATGCGCTAATTGGTTGGATAGATGTATAGCAATAAGCCTGCCATGTGTGGCATCTGTAACCGTGTACATAAAATAATGAAAATAAAGAAATAAAATACGTTTTATCATCATCAATCATCAGAGCTACAATCCAGGATGGGCCATGGTTATCATAAGAATCTCTCATCACTTCTGCCATCTCTTCTCCAACTCGTAATTCTCAGGGTACCAAGTCAGTTTCTACCTCATCGAGTAATCTTAATTTCTACCTGCCCTCTCGTTTATGTTTGATTAAATCATGGAGCAGAACTTTTATCATGGACTTTCGTGCGACGTAAATGTTTCAGGGAGCATAATATGATAATCTTGATTACATTGACCACACTGACATCTCCATACAGGTCGAAAAGTTCTAGATTGTATATCTGCCTTAATATACCATTATTGTTTGTGGGACTATAGATTCTGCGGAGGATTTTCATTGCATAGATGTCCAAAGTCATTTCATCATGAAGCTTCAAGTTTCTGCGACGTACGTAAAGATTGGCCTTATGAGGGTCTTGTACAAGATGGATTAGCTGATTCTAGCTATAATAACGATGTTATAAGTAAGCAAGAACCCATATATACCAACACATATATAGATTAATTGTAGATTGTACCAATATTTAAAAGGCTAGCATCACTTATTAATTTTCAGTTTCATAATTTACAATACCATCTAGCAGGTTGTTGCAAAAAATATTTTTACAAACCAAATTTCACAAATCACTTTCTCTATTGGATGAACTGTCTTGTAAAAAATAGCGAAAATGCTTGAATAAAAAAGAACTGTTTTCCGTTTGGTCACCATCAAAAATCCAACTCGAAACTGCCGAGGGTAAGGCTCGATTGTTCTCAAAATGTGAACAATTTCAAATTGTAACTGACCAGGAATTTTTATACAAAAATATTTTGGGTCATTGTTTAATTTTCGCCTCTCCGTAATTTACAGAATGTATTATATTTCTCTCTGATCGCTGCTTCATGCCTTATGTCAGAGGATGATGGTGATCGGCAATCCATCATAATTTGGTATGATTATCAGTCATCCTGTGGATGGAACGCGTCTCTGCGTGTATTGGTTTATTGTGTGCAAATTGTTGTACTTCAACAAGCTCACAGTCTTGACAAATTATATTCAATTACCGATAACAGTATTTTAATACTTCCATGATTATCGGCAATAAGGTCAATTTATATTTTTTATTTGATTAATCTTTTATTGAGATCCCCTTGAAAATAAAGGATAGGATTTTTTTCAAAATGTTGATTATCTTTAAAGCCTAATCTTACTACTACTCGTACTAATATCAATCTGTATCCATCTACTCGTACCGCTGAGAAGAGGCCATTGTTTTAACACGCCCCCATTGTCGATAGTTTGACTTTATTGCATATTAAAGAACCTTATAACCCCATCTACCATTTAGCCTTCTTGCAAGTTTGATCTTTTGATTGACACAAGCACTTATTTTTGGCAGATTAAACTTAATGTTCCGATGGTAAGGTGGCAAAGTTCCAAGACGATCGGTAGATTTGATCTACTGCAGGCTTAGTTAGGTAGATATTTTAAATGTGCTATTTTAGTGTCCTTCAATAGCGCCATAAGTAACTTATATGCTACATAAAAATCTTAATTCTAATAAAATATAGTCTAAATGTCCACTAAGAATCGAACTTGAAGCACTTACTTGCTTAGTATGAAGTCGTAATCTCTGATATGTTTGTCCGATTCTACCCATGACGCCCCTTAACCATTCCAATGTTGGGTATTTCTATATATTATATTTCAATTCTAAATAAATAAAAATGCCTTTTTGTTTTACAAGTGTGTTTTAAAGAACGAACATTTCTAACAAAAAATGGGGATTACGGCCAAAAATAAATCTTTGGTATATTTAAATAAATGTGTAGGACCATAAAACCGAGATCTTTTTTATTTTTAAGTTAAATAATTTGAAAGGACGCTCCCAGGCGGGATCGGCGGTCCCCGAGGAGCTCTAAACAACACTAGCTTTCGCTTAAACACGAAAAAACTTCTTCACAACATTTGTTAGAAAAGGGAAACCGTCATTTAAAATAAAAGAGTTGGAGCTTTTGCGAAATCATTTGCTTCAAAAAATGGTTTATACGATTTCAAGTAATATATAGTGTATAAAAAATATTTATTTTTGCTATAATTTTATTGTAAATGTGCACCCGAGACAGCGGTTTCAAAAATGACTCGAGCCTTTCGTCATAATTAATCATGTAATTCAACCATATCTAAAAGTTTTCCACAGTTATTATTGATTACATGTGAATTAAATAATTTAATAGCGTAAGAAAGGCTTCAATGGTATTCTCACTGTTTTAGATTGATTTTTAAATTTGTATTGAAATAATTTTTTACCTTATTTGCATCTTGGGTTTGTATAAAATGTTTCAAAAGTGTATTTTTTATTATGAAGGTAAGCTGTTCATTCTGGCGTAAAGCTGATAATCAAGCCTTAAGTAGAAACTAGACTGGAATCCTTTTTAAAAATCTGGTACCAACGGGAAACAAACGTACAACTCCCGAGTAAGAAGAAAAACGTCTTAATAACTAAAATACAAATGTCGTCATTGATATTTTTATAATATTTCGACAGATTGGGTTTGATGTAAGCTGTGGGTGCTTCAAGAAAATTGTGACAATATATATATTATATATGTATATATTATATATTTCTGACAGTTATCAAATCTCCCGAACTGCTGCAGCTTGGGCTTGTTGGATTGTTTATATCGGAATTTCGTGAATGTAAGTCATTTAATTAACTGCATAGAAACGAAATAAAAAGGTTTTTATTTAGAATTGTAAGAAATTTATTTTGTTTATTTAGAAAAGAACGAGAAGTTATTTATAATAATAATAAAATAATGTGAGACTTGATACTGTTTCTCGTTCACAACACGGTTTACGTCTGACTTAATGGATGAAGTAGCAACACTGAGTAATCTTTTTAGATAGCTGTCCATAATTCGTAGTCCAAAGATTTCATATGATTCATCCTAGAGAACATTAGTTCACACAAATACGTGCTGCCATACCTTGTCTGGTGTGGGCAGATTTATTCCACACATTTTTTGCATATTCTGTGACCGATTTGTAGAGGTTCATAGCTGACACCCTCGGAATATGAGAGCTTCATGTTTTCATGAGAATCCCAGGTACTCATGATAATCATAATGAAAAAATATTTACTTATAATTTTTTTTATTAAATAACCATGTCTAATCTATTTTTTCCCATGATTTATAAAAAAATAATTTGCAGGCCGCTCAAAACACCCTAGCGGTCCACATGGCGGACCACGGGTTGGCCATGCTTCATCGAGACAAAAATGAGATTTCACAACATTAATACTAATCGAATCAAAAAGTAAACGTGTTATTCATCAATGGTATCCTGGTTTGAAACTACTTTCAGGCATTATTGCGCTTGAATTTATTGTTTTGACGTTTATAAAATGTTTTTTTATAATTTCACCATGTAAGCGCTCTTGAGGGAATATTCGATAAAGAAATAGCGCCATACAAATTAGGTGATTTGTAGGTTTGTTTGTTCCGTGTTGTGTTAAACTTTCGCTTTATTCATTGAAACGTGGTGGGATTATTGTGAGGAAGAGTTTTTTTCCATTCAGCTGAATGATGTTCGTACGTAAAAAAACTGGAAACCGTACATCGAATTGAAATATACAGTATCTTAGAAGTATAAATATAATTATTAATTTTCACAGTAATTAATGGTATCGATAAGATGTTAGAAAGTTTTTAAAATATGTCGGAACACTGTGATGGTGTGTCGAACATTTTTATATAAATAATCATATGATTTTTAGTAATACGTTTTTTCTTAGTATATAATTTTATTTTCTATTTATGAATTGCGTTTTTTATTTGTAAACAAAAAGTATACTACCTATATATTCGGCAGTATTCTTTAAAGGTTAATTTATATTTTTTAAACTCTACTTAAAAAGTAAAATTATCCCACTGTTTTCCAACAGTTTTAAATATTTTTCTAAGTTGTTGCTATGTCGAATGGCTCAAGTGATGATCGACGTTTCGAAAACATTGTGGTCTTCATTCCTAAGATAATCAATTTCTGAAGCGATCTCAATTCAGCCTGTCGTCAGCACATCTTCAGATGGATAGGTAAGCGATCTCAATTCAGCCTGTCGTCAGCTCATATTCAGATGGATAGGTAACTCTGATTTAGTGACGTTAAAGGATAGTTTTGCTGCATTTGAAGTTTTCTGTGAAAATTTGATAACCTACTGGACTGTTTGAAATCCTTACCTTAAGCTGCTTTATAAGTATATTAACTGCAATGCGAGGAATTTTCGAGAGCCTTAAACCGTCATTGCGTCTATTCTTTTCACACTCGTTTATGTTGTTGCCGGAGGAAGAGTCCTTTTTTAGAATTATTGAATGCTGGTTGACTCAGAATATATCCAACATTTAAAAGCCGTTGCAGACCTTTCCTTCGTAAAAAATCAACAAAGTCTAGAGAAGTCAAATTTCGGGATCGGCACAAAAATAATTTATAAACACAAAACATGGTGTAGAATTGGCTACCCAGAAATGTCGCATTACTTCAGCAATACTTCGATACTAGGCCTAGGCACCGTTGCTAGTTTGAATCAACAGTATCGAGTAAACCTAGGCTCACGACTTAAAGAGGCGATTGAAATATATAAACATTCTTTGTAATTTGTTTTATCAAACACTGTTTATTCCACTTTTTGTAACGGTATTCCACTTTTTGTAACAAGGTATTGTTTGTGATCCCCTGATGATGAGGTGAAAGCCTTGAAACCGTTACAAAAAGTGGAATAAACAGTGTTTGATAAAACAAATTACAATGTCTTTAAACCTCCACAATGTTAATGCCTTAACTATAAATAATGTATAAACATTCTAATAACAAAAACAAAGATTACTCAATGTTTTGGAAAGATATGCTTGAAAAGTAGATGAATTTAAAATCATCAAGCGTGGTCACGCATGGTCTTTCCACCAAGGCATTCTCAACCATCATGTGCATATTCACGTTACGGTCGCGAGTGCGAGTAAATAAATAACAGAACAATGTATACTATGTTTGGTAATTTGTTTCTTATAATCACCTCAACGATAAAGGCTGTAACGCCTATGAATCTTCGGATACCTTCTTATTATTATATTACACTTCATTAGTATACTGTATAACTTGATGGTCTTCATGTTTGCGTGAGGGAATGCGTATTTACGATCGGGCTGTTTTCTCACAGAAGATCGCATGATCGACGTAGAGAAGCAGCTCAAGATCGATGTTGGCATGGCATGGGCACCCTCGACTATGAGGCCTAGCAACGACGATGAGAAACGAGATCGGATCGTCTTATTGTCTATATATGATATTTTTTTCAAACTAACTGGAAAGATGGGAAACACTAGACTCTGATTCTTTTTTTCTAAAGAGTCGAATCTGATATTTCCGAGTTGGAAGTCAAATGTTCTATCAACCAGGCTGCAGAGGTTGTCAACCAAACACAGCAATAACTCCGAGAATTCTTTTGAACTTATAATCTCTTTTAACATATTTAAGATAAAATAGTTTGCTCTTTGCGTGGCGAAATGGTGAATACTAGAACATAGAGTGAAATTTTGTTTTTCATTCAGTAAGACTGGTATTTTTTCAGTATAAATATGTACTGAATAAATCACTACATCTGGTCACTTGATATAAAATTCTAGCCATCAGGTACGAGGATATCGATTACACGACAGCACTTTTAAAAATCTGTTCATTTTTTATGAGGAACGAGCACAAAAGAATTTAATCTGCACGCCCCCCAGTCCAACCTTGAAAATTCAATTTAATATCTTCCCGTTTCCCAATACTTGCCAATCTGCTGCCAAATAAAACTCCACCGCAGACGTTTAACTCCATCAGCGCGAGGGGCGCTGGGTGCCACTTTAGGGGTGCGGAACTCGAGGGAGGCTGGCAGATTACACCCCTTAACCTGCGACACTTCTTAACTCATTCGTTCCTGATTTAAATCTTAAATACCACTTGTTATAAATGAAGGGCAATATTTTCATTTAATTTATTTTGATAACACTCCTGACGTATTTTAAAGAATTTTTAAAAAATTGTACAGAACGTAGAGTTTTGTTTCCCAACAAATTATAGCTTCAAGAATGCTTTCTTATATTTATGTATAAGCTATCTCACTAAACAAATGCACACGGAACGACACCTGAAAATATGTTTAAAACCGCAATACGACTACATATTTTCTTATAAAATATCATCCCTAGAGCGCTTTGCTTTTAATGTAATATTATATGTGTAGGCAGTTAACTATTTATATAAATTCTGATTATATAATGTCGAAAAATATGTTCGAAACCGTTAAATCGTAATTTTTTTTATAAAATATCACATCAAGAGCGCTTTGTTTTTTTTTAATTTATGACATACAGCTAACTAAATAAATTCAGTTGAAATGACGTGTGAAAATAGGTTTAAAATCATGATTTTAAAATTTGCTTATAAAATTTCTCCTCAAATGCATTTTTACTGTATAAAAGGCAACTCAATTGATGAATTGAAGTAGAATGATGAACGAAGAATGTTTAAAGTCATGACATCAAAAATTTGTTAAAACAATTATTTTTCTACTTGCCAAACAATAGGGGTCTCCTTGCCAAACAATAACATTTTTCTACTTTTCTACTTGCCAAACAATAGTATTTCTGCCTCTGATGTGTTAGCAGATATTTAGATTATTCACCCAATGGCTGGTTTGACAAAACCCAGTTTATATTCATCCAACGGGGTTATCCAGAGTTGTTGGCTAAAAATGTTGAGTGACGTTTTGAAGACGTTGCAGACTTCATTATCAGTTCGTAGAGAATGAAGGTAACAACTCTTCAAACATACTCGTATCATAACTTTTATGTGTCAGTGCTCTTGAGGTTGCTTATGGCTGGTCGCTATATACAGTGTAATATAATACACTGTTTATATTGTATTATTATTATCACTCAAACCTACTACACCCACAGTGTTTAGTTATTTTAACCGTAATACGTTTTTATTTTACTCCATATAACCCTCAACGTACTGAAACGCAGTTTTAAATTTGTATATTCTCGATCATATTTTGACAAGTCTTGCTTTGAAACTTCAGTTGAATTATTTTGCTTCAGACACCACACATTTTTTACACATCATTAATTTTATTTTTGGTGAATATAATACAATATTTGTGACTTAGAACATATGTATCATTAAATGTTAAATAAAATGTAATATTTATATGTATATTTACTATATATAATAATTATATAATTTGTTTACATTCATTATGTATTCTACTAATGTATTCTTCCGAACTAATGGCATGAAAACCCTCAGAACAATTACATTTTTACATGCACTTAGAGATGCAGTTAGAAACTCCCGTATCCAACAAATATGGGAAATACTATAGAAGATATTAAGAGATGGGGTAAAAACCGCACAAGATATTGCTGAGGTCATGTGGAAAGGATAGACAGAGAGGTATCCCTGATGATAACAGACTATATGTCTTATTATAAAGAAAGAAAAGGATGTGTGCCATAATTTAAAACTTCTTTTTAAATCGCAAAATTAAATAAAAAACACTGTTTTTAGGCCTTCAAAATATTTAATAGTATAAGTGTATTCAAATATTGTATTATTTTATAAACATTTTATTTATATACCTTTACAAATATAGACGTATAATTTCTCAAGAAACATTTTTCATTGAATCGGTGTAAGTTTTATATTGCATTATACTTTCGTTGATTATAGTACAACTATGCAATACACAATGATTGATACGTGGTAATTTCTTCTTACCAGCCAGAACGATGTTAAAAGATATGCTGTTAAAAGAGGAGACTGAGACTTATATTTTTCGGTAACCATCAAGAATTTAACCCGAAATCCTCGTGTCAAAGGAAAAAAAAAGGAGACTGGGATTTATATGTTTCGACAATCATCAAGAATTTAACCCGAAACCCTCGTGTTAAAGGACAAGCATTCTCTCAGCTAAGCCACGGAGGTCATTATGTATGTAAAATATTACAAAAACATAATATAAAATTTATTGAGGTGCAAGTCACGCTATAATATTGGGGGTATAAGGATACTTATGACTTCAGTCATATGTATTCATTAAAGAAACAAACATCATACGGCATGCCACAGCTTATTTAAAATTCTAAAAATATCTATGGATGTTAAATTCATAGTATATTTGAAAAAAAAATATAACTTCTTTAAAGATATTAAGTCATTCAAAACGACCTTTGTCTTCCATGAAAACTTGACCCAGCACCGATCCACACAAAACGGGAGCAATGTGTTGAAAATGGAAAACATTAACCTCTCGTCCTGCCGGTCATCCCTCGTCCTGTCTTACCATTGTTCGCTTATCTCTATTATTACATCACCTTTTACGTTTTTTCTTCTCTATTCACAAAAATATTCATTCTTTCCCGGTCATTGTCTGTCACTTCTTTGAAACGCTGCTCAACGACATTGGTTTCATCAATAGTGAAAAGCTGTTTACTGCTGGAATCCTTATACATATACATATATATATTATGTAAGTGATACAAAAAAACTTGAAAGGGAATCTTTTCGCTGAGAAGTAAAATCTTCAGAAGGAGCTCTTAGATAATTGTGCTAATACATATAATAGTTTTGTAATTAATACGCTCAAATACAATACACCTGCTACAAATACTTATACAAAAGATATATGCGTAAGAAAGGAACGCGTTGAATACATGTCTAAACGTGAAAAACCATCTTCAAGTCTAGATTAAGAAGCGAAATACCAGACATAATTCTTATGAAAAGTAATCAATACCCACTCGGAGCGGAGCTCGTTGGCTGATGAGCCATATACTCGTATTATATGATTTAGCCTATATGTTAGAATAACAGACAGTCTTAATATTTCTGAAAAATTTATACATTATGCCTTGTTGTTTATCACATACTAATTATTGTTTTAATGGAAAAGTGAACCGTTGAGTAACACATAAGTATGTACTAATGTAAAAACCCTACCACTCTGTGAATGTAGAGAACCACTTCACTAGGCTAGGCATGTGACGAAGTAATCACATTAATCACAAATGTTATGTATTTGTTTTGAATACTAAAATACTCAGCTGAAACATTGATACTCCGCTTTCACATCCTTAAACAACCACATCAAAATCATGTCCAACAATACCTCAATCATAAGCTCTACATTCGCTTCAGTCATTAATCTCGTGCCTATATAGAAACCTCTAAAAGCTCCTCGATTTCCCCCTATCAAAAGGCCAACACGTTATATATATTTTTATATTAAAAGAAAGAGTCATTTTTCTTCTTCTTTCAAAGAGTCTTCTTTCAAAGAGTCATTTTATTACCAATTTTTTTTACATAAAAATGCACGACATTACAAAAATTACCACTTTTCCTCAGAAATATGTTGTAAACTCTTGGCGCAAGGAATTACATGTGCTTCCTCTAAAATGATGTGTGAAAAGTGAGACTGGAATCAGATTCAGTGCGTCTCTTTTTATTATATGACTGAATAATAATAATAAAATGATAATTTACACAGCGTCGGTTAGAGAACAAACTCTCCTCAAGGGCGCTTTAACTCGGGATTCGAATTTACAATTATTGACTGATTATAACAAAATAAAAATACATAAGTTGAGTGAAAGGATTTATGAACTCATTTCCTGAAATTTACATGAGAGCTTAAAAAATAATAATAGTATTAAAAAGGTAATTTATATAGCACTGTTTAGAGAGCAGACTCTAATCAAGAGCGCTCTAAATCAATAATCGAACCCGTTATTATTGAAAGATTTAAAACATTAGAAAATTTAAGTTTACTGTACCGATAGGAAAATGGTGGCTGCGGTCATTAGATTAGATAGTACACCGCATCTGCATATATTTAGAAAAACATATTTGTTATGTCAACGGCAGAAACTTACTAAGGGAAAACTAATTACAAAGAAATGTTTGAAGGCCTTCCAATATGTTATAGTAACACATTCCGCTTTAGGTGGAGTATAGTTAGTGTATGTGTGTAGTGTTCATATGTAATAATATATTTTGATAAAACACCTTAAAAAGGGCTATCTTCGAGCGCTTCCTAAAGCTGCATACGCCACCTATATATCTAACGATTAGAGACAGTCATACCCCGCCCTATCGAATCGATATGAAACAATCAATTTATTCGCTGAAGACGAAATCAACCTCAGAAATCGATTCCTCTCCGAAGCAACATCTCTCAGACACAAATTCGAAAGTTATTATGGAGAATTCCTATTAAGATTCTTAAATATATATACGAGTATGTTAGAACAATGAGACAAAATTTTAAATTAATCCGTTTGTGACACTTGAACCAATGTGATATATTTAGAAGCGGACTAATATGATAATATTTAGAAGCGGACTAATATGATAATATTTAGAAGCGGGCTAATATGATAATATTTAGAAGCGGACTAATATGATAATATTTAGAAGCGGACTAATATGATAATATTTAGAAGCGGACTAATATGATAATATTTAGAAGCGGACTATTATGATAATATTTAGAAGCGGACTAATATGATAATATTTAGAAGCGGACTAATATGATAATATTTAGAAGCGGACTAATATGATAATATTTAGAAGCGGACTAATATGATAATATTTAGAAGCGGACTAATATGATAATATTTAGAAGCGGACTAATATGATAATATTTATGTTATGTCTATTGATGATACTCATACACCGAAGTGAGATGATCAAACATTCCGGCATATTTTTTTTACCTTTTTTTTTAAAGAATGTATATGACCGAAGTCATAGTTATCTTTATAAGAGTATGTACCCCTGTGATACACCGTACTTAACCATATCCGGAAAAGGTTTTTCCAGATTAACAACAACGGATTGCCTTTTATTTGACAAATACGGTTCAAACCAGGTGAGGACATTTCTTAAAAACCCACACTCACCAGTCTGCAAGATATTTCATTATCGACTATTTAAATAATAACTAAAACAGTTTTCCCTTCTCTATCTCAGTCAATAAATCTGACACTAATCTTAAAAGAAACTTGCTCTTTTTATAGCCGGGGTACTATGGAAGTTTTAAACGCGACGGGAATTATATGATGTAATATAATAGATACTGCAAGTGGCTCATTAATATTACATTGAATCACAGGTAAAATAATATCCAAGAAGTTGGCATAGGATCTAAACCACGTTATTTGTTAGGACAAAAATTAATTTAATTATTTGCACGAAATGGATGGAAATCTAGAAAACTAATGATAAACAATGCTTTTTGAACTAGAATGTACTTACTGGAACATGACGAGTACTATATGAGTATATAATTTATACACAATGAGAATGAGTTATCTATTCGATTCATCAAATAAACTTAATTTTTTTTTTAATTAACTGAAAAAGTCCCTTTTATATTTTGTGTTTAATGCCCATTCACCCAAATTTGAGTGTTATCAGTCAGTGAGCAATGATGAGGTAAATACCATATAATACAGTCATTGATAATACGGAATATGACCTGGTAACACACACAGTTAACTATGACTTCGCTATTAAATATCACTATTAATATTTGAAATTACGTTAATCAAATACGAATACTAATTTCATATTTTTAATTCATTAATATATGTTCTTAAAATAAACACACTTTTGTGTCTTCCAAAATTAACAAACTATAATTTAGATTTCGATACGGGATTTAATTTAAATAAATACAATCAATGAAGATGAAAGTACTTATGCCTGCTAGATATGATGCTATGTCTCGTACAATTATTTTTTTTGACAGCTTCAATTTAATTAATAGATAGCTTGATTTAATTTAAATAAATACAATCAATGACGATGGAAGTACTTATGCCTGCTAGATATGATGCTATGTTTCGTAAAAAAAATTTTTGACATCTTCAATTTAATTAGTAGATAGCTTGATTTAATTTAAATAAATACAATCAATGACGATGGAAGTATTTATGCCTGCTAGACATGATGCTACGTTTCGTACAATTTTTTTTTTTGACAGCTTCAATTTAATTAGTATATTCCTTAAATAAAAATGCATGGATTTTATTTTATGAATGAAATAAATAAATATTGGCACGTACTAATGCACTACCAAAATATTTATATTTTTAAATTGTAGCAAAAGCAATAAATGGGAGGATTTTATTAAAAATATTTTCGAATTATTATCAATCTGACGAACTCCGAGAACTAATCGAGACTAAACTTCGGGTATTTCGCGTTCGATTCCCGATGACACCAAAAAAAATTATAATATGTCCAATTTTTATACCCGAGTTCGTCTGATAACAATACCCGCAAGCGCCGAATATGTTACGTTTGAAAGTCTTGTCTCTTCATGTGCAGTAACGTTGTCAACGTGTGCAATGACGATCCGCGAGTTCCGTGCTTTTCTTAACCCTAAGTCTCAATTACTGGAGACAATATGTTATTTTCTCCCAGTCGTGCTCTTCAATATGTTCGAGTTACCCATTCGGGTATGTTGAAGAGTACCATACGAAAGAAAAAGAAATATTATAGTCAATTTTACAGGACAAACAAAAAGAGTTAATATACGAGTATAACAACTCGAGATCAAATAAAAATATAAATAACTTGAAAAGAGGTTTATTTTCTGGCTGGAATTTCTTAACAAATAGTATTGTAGTATTTCCAAAAAATAATGGTAATCCTAAAAATAAAAAAAAACTGTTTACACGTATTTACGAATACAGTTGAATCAACAAAATTAAATGTTTTCAGCCCTGTCTCGCAATTCAGGCTCCGAAAACGTGTGGAAATAAAGTATACACTTGAGGTGGACATTAAAAGCAAGTCCGTAGTTTATTGTCCAAATAAATAAGCAGCTAATACGAGTGGCGCGCTTCGATTACAGCAGTTCGTGTCGGAATGGCTCGCTGTTAAAATATCGGAACTCTTCTGGAAGCGCTTCACAGAAGAATGCAATGAACATTTGCAAAGACATATTGTCGTAGGCCCCACCCCGGATGACAAGGGTGGCCATTTTCTGGGTATTTTGCTAAGATTGACTTTCCACAAACAGGATATTGTCGATTTTATCGGATTAAACAGTTAAATGTTGTGTATATTTGCATGACGTTCAAAATTTAACTATTGTAATTTTTTGTATTTTCATATACATATGTTATACGTGTCCACTGCGGGGTACGCAGAGAACAAAATTTGGCCACCTCTACATTCATACATCTCGTCATGCACAATATCTTATTATTCATACTTCTCACTTTACCTTTTGGTTCACTTAACCCAGTCATATTTACCAAGGTTACCTCTTCCACGCACACCTTGACTTGTATATTTGCTTAGTCATTCTTTCGTTATTTATTTGGTCCACAAGACGCTAGTGTTTTACGCGTCTTTATTCACCTTGCTTAATATATCAATTTTCTCAGTCATTTTATATTCTATATAAGACAAAGTTGTTTTTTTTTTCAATCTGGTTTACATTTAAGACATCTTAAACATGTTTTTGGTTGGTTAGATATATGATAATAAACTCACCAGGTTATACTGTTTACAACAACAGTGTAATGCAATTGTATACAATACAATGTTTTTAAATTTATGATTATATATTTAATAATAAAATGACAATTTATGGTACGTATCGCAATTTAGAGAGTAGACTCTCCTCAAGGGCGCTCTATTTCGATATTCAAACCCACAATTATTGAAAAATGTTCCGAAATGTGATATTAATATATTCAGCTTTAGGTATACTCGTGTAGGGTATGTGTAGTGTTCAAATATAATTTAAAAAATCATAAGAACTCCTGAAAAGAGTTATTTTCAAGTACTTCCTAAAGCTACACACGCCACCTATATATCTAATAATTATAACTTTTTTAAAGATTTTTCAACATTTAATTTTAAACCAAAAATTGCATCGATGAAAGATTTCACTAGATAAATTTACACGACTATTTAAATAAATAAATCCTGTCTCCAAAAAAAGCAGGAATATAATTTTTATTTGAAATAAACTGATTTTATACTGGCAAACTTCTTTTTATAAAGTTAAGTATGGATTTAAATAAAATACTCGAACTGATGAATAAGATATGAAGCATAAAAACTACATCCCTTGGACATGTTAAGCGCAGACATAAAAATATGAAATTTAACCAATAAGATATTGCAGGGGAAGATTCGAGATAGGCACACTGCAGGAAGAAGATAGTTTTCATGGTTCAAAAACTGGGGAGTGATTTTATAGCAGTATTAAAACGTTTTAAGGGTTGCCAATTCATGGATCCCTATGGTATCAAGATTCCAATGTTTGAGGAGATACGGGAGAGACACGAAACACATAATGGATTTCGAAGCACATCTCATATCGGCATTCAAACCCGTTATGTAATGTATAAGTATACGAAATTATTCGCTATTCTTCCTGCAAGTTGGCCCTACCCTGTGACAACTCGGTCATTATGCTCCAATAGTTATCGTATTCAATATGAGTATTTAGAAATTAGTTTCAGAGCATTTCGAATGCGCTCGTCAGGACGTCAATAAGAATGCCAAGGATGACTTTCATCCATCGGTATACTTTGTTTAACATTATTTTCTCTTCATATATGTGATGAATTGTAAGAGCGTACTGGTAGAGTAACGCATGCGCGCAGCTGGCGTCTGTTTCAATTGAGTCAGCGGGCGGGCCGCTAGAGCTTAGATACCCGACTGAATACACGCCATCATTTATACTCTTTTATTTAAATTATATTTAATTGAAAATACCCTGTTTTTGATGTAGTGTGATGCAGGGAATTTTTTTGACGATTCCTTGCACTACATAACATAACAATTTAATATTTTCATGTACTAGTTTTAAATCAGTTTCGTTCCACCACCTACTCTTCCTAGGGCATGTTTGTGTGTTTCGCACGACTTTTGTCTCACATTTTTCATAACACAAAAAACATAACGCCAATTATCTCGCCTTGAAACAACAATTAAAATCACATGTATGTTATTGGGATACGCACACGTGATCTTGTTCTGTCCGGGAAGCTATGCTAATTCCCCTCAACTGAAAACAAGCATTTATCGGATCGTCTTTACAAAGCGAGGCATTTGACGCAATATTGACAATTATTACTAGTGAAAAAGATTCCATAATAAAAACGAGTCTGTTTTAATTTACGGATATACTTTTTGTTCCACGTTTTTTGTAACTTTTTAAAACTTATGTTTTTAATTCACCTGCCGTTGAAAGTAACATAAATAAATCTGTAGACAATAAATTCCGTAATGTCACTCGTTATTTCATAAAAAAACATTTATATTGATATATTTTAAACAAATACAAATAACAAGCTCAATAATTATTTTCATCATAATATTCGTAAATTAAAGTTTGCCTGTATTCTAAAATAAAATCGAGTCACATATGTTGTGTTATCAAACGTTGTCGATATTTTTAGAATTCCCGAATAAACTTATGCTAAAAAGGATGAACTAATAAAATAAGTGTCCAAATGTTTTTGTTTCACATCTAGCTGTGTCCGGTCGATATTGGATTGACTCAGCAGCCCCTATTCACGGCGATTTGGCAGCCCTGCAGAGGGGAAGGCTATCCACCCATCCTCCACAGCGCCTATCGACAAGGGTGACAAATTGTCCTCATTCAAATTTAAACAAATAACGTCTCGGGTATTTGTCCAAAGAATGGAAATATTTTGCTATATTCGCAGAAACATTCACATATGTTGGGATATTTTGTTACATGGCACACAAAAAAGGAGCGAAATGTATATTTTACCGTGTTTATAGAAAATTTCATCTCTCTTTTTTTATTTTTGAAGGATACAGGGAAGATATGTGTGATATCACTCGAAAATATTTATTTTGTAAAAAAAATCAGACTGGAAAAATATTTATCATATTTATTGACAGAGTATGGTATGTACTCGTACTTTGGGAATTTTCTCCCACAAGAAATTTCATGGCAGACGGAGAGTAATTTCACAATTCTGTTGGAATGGAGAGGGGACCCTCGAATTCGAGGCCCAGCAACATCTTAATAATTATCCTATAATGAGAAAAATAAATATTTTTTGAACATGAAAATCTGAATTTTTCTGAAAGTCGTTGACTCATCGCTGAGCATTGCGATCTCCATAAACTTCACCAGCTCTATTCGCGGTTCTCCAGTTGTCCCTAAAATCGGTTAAGTAGAGTGTTGACTCCACCGAAGATCCTGCTGCAATATTGATTTGAACAATCTAATGAGATGGTGATCATCTCCTTCGTCATCTTCCATCAACAGTACTATTGATAAGTCTCTCGAGACTGCTACCCCTTTTCCGATGGTCAAAGAATTGAAGAAACGCCTTAGACGGATAGTAGTAATTCAATCCTTTATTTGGAGTATGTGACCAAGACCTCCGATATATATCGTTCAATTTAAAAAAAAAACGAATTACTAACTAAATATATCTGAACATTAGTACGTTTCTTTCCAGTAATCTTAATTCTATATAGCTGAGGGGTTTAAAAAATGAAAGAATATAAATTCAGACCGTGTGTGTCATGGGGCTGATTCTGGTTAACAGATTTTGAATCTCGATGATAGATGGCCATCTTGATGGTGGTGGCATCTTTGACGTTAAGTTAGATGTAAATTTATGGTTTAAAATAAGACAGCGAAAAAATCTCCACATTATGTCAACCCTCTTTGAAGTTTTGAACAATTCAAACAGTCCTCAGTATCAGCGAGAAAAAATCAATTTTCTTTCTGAACATGGGTTGTCCCCCTCTGATGAGAGCAAGAAGAAAATATTCTTTGTGTTACGTGTATAACACATCATTTAGTACATTAGTTTATATATCAACTTTTGCGGTTCCATTGTCTCGACAGTGGAACGATCTTCCTAGCTCAATCAGATGTACTTCATTCCTTCCTATCCATTTAAAAAAGCATAATTTATCTTAAATATTAATTTACTAGTTGGATGGATACCGATAATAATATTGAAATTGAAATCTGGTTGATTGAAAGATGTTGCTTTAAAGCTTTAAGTCCTACATGAAATTGTTAAAGTAATGCAAAAGAAATAAATAAATTTTCGCTTATATTTATTCGAGTATAAATCTCATTTTTGTATCTGTGGAATGTATTGTAGAATCAATGAAATTTCGCTAGCTGTGGGCAGTGAAACTAACCACATTAAATTTCACATCTTATGTCACTACTCGTATTAGGTCGTGATAATTTAGATTTCACCTCTTAAACAGAATTAACATTATTAGTATGGTTGGCATTGCTAGTGTAAGTTGTATGATCGGCATTGCCAGTGAAAGTTGTATGGTCGGCATTGCTAGTGAAAGTTGTATGGTCGGCATTGCTAATGTAAGTTGTATGGTCAGCATTGCTAATGTAAGTTGTATGGTCAGCATTGCTAATGTAAGTTGTATGGTCAGCAACGCTAGTGTGGGTTGTATAGTCAGTTATGCTAGAATAAGATTTATGGTAAGCATTGCTGGTGTAAGTTGTATGAAAAGAAGACTCTTTAATCATTGTTGGCCTTCTGATTTTGATAATTTTTCCATTCAATCTGAATATGGTATACTTGGGGGCCCTAATAAACGACTTTTTATAAATAAATAAAAACACATCTGAGGTTTCATTTAGTTATAAAACAGTGTTATATAAGTCGTTTACTTATTATTCGAAAATATTAAAACAATATGTTCTTCGTCTCCGGTTTTGGTAAAGCTTTATCTTTCTAATGATGCTAAACCACCGATCAAATTTAACTACCATCTAAACGTTTTTGGAAATTCTAGTTTAACACATTAATCGTAGATCTAAGCTGGGCAGAAGGGTGAGAAAAGGTCGCGGGATGCTGTAAATCAGACGGCCACTTCCGGAATAGGCTAATGGCGCAAATTTTCCACTGGAGATAAAGAAAATTAAATAAAATAAAAAAAACAATCCATTTATTTGGAAATGTCTGGCTATATTTCAAATTGTCAAACGGGGAATGTAAATTGAACGCATTGATACAAATAAAGGAAAAAAGGATTCTATCGAGCGGCACAAATAGATTATTTATTTTACGGTAAAAGCAGTTTTTTAAGTCGGTGATTTATTAATTTAATTACGTAATTTTTTTAGTAAGTTTCAATAAATTTACTAAAAAGATATGTATATTTAATCATACCATTGGTTTAGTACCTAATTTGCCAATTTCTACTACTATGGCATTTTCCATTAAAATAAACATATCCTAATATGGATGTATTTAGTTAAGTTCTACCTCCTGATTACAATAGTTTAAAACTTTGCATTTCATATATTTTATTAATGTGTACACATCAAATGGTAAATTTTTATTATAAAATACAACGTATATATTTTTATTTATTTATTTTATTTTATTTAACACTTCATTGCATAAACAATCTGGTGGGCTTATCCAGGCGGCAATCTCTTCTAACCAACCGGACAAAAGTAAATAAAGCAAGTGACATGATCGCAAAAAATATTCAAATGATTATTCACCTTTATGAAATTTGTAAACATATACATATCAAAGTAAAAGGGAAATATAATCAATCAAAAGCGAAAGAAGGGATGGTGGAGAGGAAATAAAAATCAGGAATGAAACACGTTATATTACTAACTAGAAATTAATAGTGTTTTCAGTCGCTTTCTAAAGCATGCCAAGGACAAGGCGAGTCTTATATTGGTTTGTAACTGGTTCCAGAGTCTCATTGCATGGAAAGTAAAGAACGACGATATTGTTAGATGATATTGTGGATAACTGGATTGATATATTTATCTCAAAATAATTTTATCGAACTTGATTAATAAATTACATAGTATCTTTGTTGTGTCACTAGAGAGAGAATACCAGCTGATTCTAGAAAACTTCCCTTTCAGATTCTATTGTATTTCATCTGAATAAAGACGACCTCCGTGACCTAGTTGGTAAGAAATCGGTCTGGCAACCTGGGGACGCGGGTTTGATTCGCGTTTGCTACCCAGATTAAAAAAAATCACGTCCTCAACTTCCGGGTCGGAAGACGGGCGTTTACAAACAAGGCCACGGAGGTCATCAAAATGTGCACTTATATTTATGCTACATTGTTTCATCTCTTCACTAGGTTTTCCTATTCTGAAACAAAGAACTTGCATATCCACATAAGGAGAGTTTTATATAATACTACATTACAAAAATTGATAAAATTATCAGAAAATAAACTTTAAAAAATCCAAATTGAAAGTTCAGAGCATTAAAATACACAAACAATACGTAAGAATCAAGAGAATAAGTAATACAATAAAATCAGTGAAAAAACATCTTATATATTAAGTATTAACATAAAAAAGATTTACATTTCTGCATCTACATTTTAGAGGTTATTGAATCCTCACAAACACCGTTGCACCGGTGAGTAAAAGCAGTAAACAGGCATCAGAGCTGCTACAATGGGTAAATATTCAATAACCCGGGAAGGGTATCTGAAGGATGCGGCTCCTGTCACGCTGACGAGGGTCGCTTCCTGCGCAGCTTCCTCTCTCCACCTGCACCCCAGCCCGTGCCCCCGCAACAATGGAGGGAAAATATTCAAATCCTTTTTCATAACCCGATAGATCATAAAATCAAACTGAACTCAATATTTCAGGAGCAATTTCAGAATATTGAAAAAGTCAAATTATTTGGATAAATGTTACAATCTTGAGAATTTCCAAGGACAGATTTGAATAATTTAGTTCTGTGAATTTATGTAGTGATTGTAATAACTGAGTATCTCAGGGTTTTATGGATACATGTTTTTTTTATACGTGGTTTAACATGATACACCTGCTATACAGCAATTTCTTCCAATCAATCAGATACAAAGACATGATCTGCAGGATTAAAAAACAAAAAAAAATCATATTGAGGTACCCTTCAAAGTATCCCAATTGGTGATTCAGACGTATTGAAAGCTTAGCCAGAAGACGTTTTCCTCAGTCCCATTTATCGAACCTTCAGGATTAGAACCACTAAAGTAGACACGGAACTTGTTCGTAATCACACGTGTTAGCAATACTGTTACGCGTAAAGCGGTAACAACATTCGCACACGTTTAACGCATGTGAATATTGTTACCGTACGAACTCTTTATACCAGACTTCGGCCCTATTTTCTGTGACAATTCGCATGCTCTTAGTTGCTAATTCGTGGTATAAGCTAATTTATGGTAATTGCTAATTTATGGTATACTATATGGCTTTCTTTTCTGGGTTTGTTTGAAGTTGCAATATTTTGCAAAGTCAAAAAACACTTGTTATTATGTTTCTCAGTCTTGAAAATCTAAATCATTACGATCGATCATTTCCACGATATTTCTTTACTACGAGCGTTATATCCATTTCTTCATTTATTGTCAAAAACTTTACTACGAGCGTTATATCCATTTCTTCATTTATTGTCAAAAACTTTACTACGAGCGCTATATCCAATTCTTCATTTATTGTCAAACAATATATCGGTTGGAAAATATATGGATTCATTTTACCAAATATCTCCAAATGATTGTTATGTTCGAAAACCCGTGAATACTAACGTAATTTTAAGATATAATATATTTTTTTACATTGTAATATTTTTTAGCCAAACACTGTTTATTCCACTTAATATAACGGTATAATCTTACTGGTTTCCAGATTTTTACATTGTAATATTTTTAGCCAAACACTGTTTATTCCACTTAATATAACGGTATAATCTTACCGGTTTCAAGATGTTTACCTCATCTTCAAAGGGAGCACAAACAAAACTCTTACGTTTTAAACCATCACAGTGTTAATGCATTGACTATAAATAATATGGTGTATGATATATTTTTTATATACAAAAGCAATCACACAAGGATAATTTGTGCAATCATTATTAAAGCCTAAACTGCTGTTGTAAGGGAATCAATATAATAAATAAAAATTAAAATATAAAAAGAAATTTTTAGACGGTTCAAAGGTTTAATTGATAAAACTTGAACATTTTACAATTGGTTTATAAGTGGAAAAGTTATTCAAATAGAGAATAAACGCAACTTTTAACCTAAAATAATTTAATTTTAGTGATACTATTAATTTTTATCCCCGAGGAAAAGTTAGTAAAACGCTTAACTTTCATCCGAGGGTTTCGGGTTCGATTGTCGATAGTACCCACAAAAAGTAGTCAAAGTTACAAATTACTATGCCTTTAAACCTCCACAACGTTAATGTCTTAACTATAAATAATATAACTTATTTATTTCTTCACTATCATATTTTTTTAACACTTTGGATAAATCTGACAGAGAGAGTTTCCCTATGGGACAGTTTCTTCTTCGTTGTTTTCCATGGTGCTTTTTACAAAATCAAACCTTAAGCAAAGAAAACGATGGATGGAAACTTAAATGTGTCCCTCGTGACAACATGAGTTGTGTCATGAGCAAATAAATCCCCTGAATCGATTTTCAAAGTAAATGGATAATTTACAAAATGAGCTTATTGCTGGCAGATCTCGTATTTTTTATTAAATTTTCAGTTTCCAAGATATTAAAAATCAGTGTCATAATAATAGTTTTTGAGATACTTATGGTATTGGGCAGGTGTTGATTATACAAAATATACACATCATATTGAACATATTACAGCCGTATGCAATTATAGAAGCCTCGAAACAAGAAAGCATGAGTCCGTCATGTTATTCTTATTAAAAGTACTGCAATACAGTTTCAACTATCCCGCAATATTCGAGGCACATAGTTTCTATTTTCCTGATAATTACAACTGTACAAGAAATTATCGTCTGTTCTACAAAGTTTCCTAAAAGTATATATACACAATTTGAATGATTATAAATTCAGTATTCATTACGATATATCTAAGATTAAAACTTCAAATTAAAGACGACAAACGTATTTTTTTAATTATCACAAATGCTCTAATTGATGGTAATTCTGGTCCATGCACTGCTGATAACGCGGAATCGAAAACATCACGAATAATTTGTTTTGGTATTTGGATGCCTTCTCTTTCAATGGCTGCTCTCAATTCATTAACTTTATCTTTGATGAGTTTCCACAAAAAAGTCTATAAGCATGAGTTCTGGGAAGCGCGGAAGGTATTCAATGGTACCTCTACGTCCAATCCATCTATTCGGCAAGTTTTCATCAAGATACTCCCTCACATCTCGATGGTATTTTAGGGAGGTGCACTATCTTCGTGGTATGGCAAATTCCTGCAGCTAGTTCAAGTAAACGGCATGGTGTAAAATTGTGTAAACTTTTTTTTGGAACACCCTATGTAACTTGCAGAACAAATGTCATTGTTAAACACTTAGTGAAACGCGATTTGGAGATATTGGACCAATTGAATAACACAGAAGATATATTCTCGGCACCGCCTAGTACTCGTACTACGAGAATGAGAAGAATCCAAGCCAGTATTCTTACATATGACTAATAATGAATCACATCCACATTTTGTCTCAAGGCAAAGTTGTAAAATGTGGAAAATAAAAAAATGCTTTAAACAGTGTTCTAAGTAGGAAATAAGGATTATTCTCTCTTTATATACTCATAATACCATTATTCATTGATTTTAATGGTCGCGTAGTTCTTGGCTGTCTGAATAATCTTCCCAATACCATAAATGTAGTTTTCCTTCTGTTTCTCCTATTCATGTCATAGAATCACTTCGCATTCCATTAAATAAAATGTTTCGTTGATATTGAGTACTTCAAGCGATTTTTGCCCATCGAATGAATTTTGCTATCCTACACATCAAATGAACTTTGCTATCCTGCACATCGAATGAATTTTGTTATCCTACACACCCAATGAATTTTGCTATCCTGCACATCGAATGAATTTTGTTATCCTACACACCCAATGAATTTTGCTATCCTGCACATCGAATGAATTTTGAAACATAGGTTCATTATAGATGTTGTAGTCTATAAATCTTGCCCACGTCATCTCATTTTGTTCGCTATCATTTTCAGTGTTATTTTTCTCAAAAACCTGCAGAGTTCCATACTTCTGCTTCGTGTATCTTAATTAATTAATCGTTTTATTTGTAACATCTCTTTTGAAAAACTTAAATATGTTTTATAAGACATATTTTTACAACAGTTATTTTTGAGGTTTTTAAAACATAAATCAGCACAAACTAAGAGGCAATAATTCATCATACCATAAACTTTAAAATACATGACACGTTCAACAGACTTGGTGTCAGTTTGCCTCCAGTTTTGAAAATCCTCTGTCACACGATCAACATACCAAAACAGATTATTCTATTAATAAATAAATCTTCATAAGATCCTCAATATTTCTTTTTAATATAAAATGAAGTTTGATATTTTTTTAATATCTTCAATCTATAAATTATAACAAATTCTTAATTATTAAATGTATAATACTAGATAACACTATCATCCTTCAAATACATTGATATTACATTTCTGACAAATTATCGCAATTTTACAGTTTAACGATAAAGATAAATGATCGCGATTTTACAATATTTTAACGACAAGATACTCAATATCACAGATAAACTATAATTTCATGATCGCGATTTTACAATATTTTAACGACAAAATACTCAATATCACAGATTAACTATAATTTCATGATCGCGATTTTACAATATTTTAACGACAAAATACTCAATATCACAGATAAACTATAATTTCATGATCGCGATTTTACAATATTTTAACGACAAAATACTCAATATCACAGATTAACTATAATTTCATGATCGCGATTTTACAATATTTTAACGACAAAATACTCAATATCACAGATTAACTATAATTTCATGATCGCGATTTTACAATATTTTAACGACAAAATACTCAATATCACAGATAAACTATAATTTCACATTGAATGTCATTATTAAACTTAGTTTCTTTAATGCTTCAAAAATAACAACGACAGGAGTATAAAAACAATATTTTAAAAAATTATTAAATATTCATTTATGGGGATAGTTTCATAACTTCATGATTTATTTTCTACAACTCATGAAAAAAGTAGAAAAAAAAACATTTTAACTTAATTAAAAGTCTGAACTTTATGCATACTTTATAAAACTTTTTTTAAATTAGATCAAAAACTTGCGTACACGTTGACTTAATTGTAAGATTTCCGCTTGGGTGTGACATCCTCCCAAGATTGCGTAACTTCCAATGTTCCAAACGCTGGGCCGCTTCAGAAGTAACAGTTCTGCTGAGGAATGTTACGATTAAAGTTCCAAGTTTGCTTGTAACCCGATCGCTGAATGTTCCCGGGTGACAACTTGGCGTTTCGGTGACAAGTAACAAGTTACAGTTACAGTCGAGGAGTCTCGTAACGCTCAATTAAGCGGCATTTTAATTAAGCACCGTTGTTAAACAATAATAATTATTTTGCGAACTGTTGCTGTTCCTCTTTGCGAGTGCAAATTGTTTCAAAATATCTCTCTTCATATACATACTTCTAAATATTGGTTATTTTCATCAGAGAAAGAAAATTCAACATTTTATCAATAGTGAAAAAAATCTTTGTCTTCATTTTACAATCTATTTATAGCAGCATATCGCTGATGTTTTCATAATACCTCCGAAATGAATTTTACTTAATTTTTACAGCAGAGCAAAATGACTTTTATGTTAAGTACATTAATTCAGTTAGACTTAAACTGATTGATATAATCGTATACATCGCTTTTTTATCAAACTAGTTTTTTGGTCCACTTTATCAAAATTTTAGTACGATGCACATCGTTGGTATATGGACTTATATCCTAAATATATAATAGGTTTAATGATAACAGTAGTATGTAAATATACATCATAAAAATTACACGCATGTGTTAGGGTAATGGAAAAGAAAATACATTGGACAGATTTAATTAAAAATGATTTAATTATATAAGGGTATTTGAGGAAGAACTAGGTTAGATTTTACACTAAATTCTGCATCCAACATCGAACAACCATTAGGGCCTAGTTGGTAAGACACCAGCCAGTCTTCCAAACCATGGATTGCGGGCTCCATTCTCGTTAGTACACAATTTTACAAGGTTCCAATGTGGTGTTAACTGAAAGTTTCTTAAACACCTTTCAGGTTGATAGAAAGAGACTAACACATGATAATAAACCCCCGAGGTTGTATTGTATACAACAAGTGTAATACGAGCTATTGAAATTCATTATTTCTATTAGTGTGTTTTGCGAGTTGACTGAAAAAACAACTTCTTTATGAGAGTTGTTTAAATGAATTAAAAACTAAACAACGATTTATTTCAAAGTTGTGGAAAATTATACATATAGAGTTGAAAGATTTGGATCTAATACTTGATTAGAAAATTATACATAGAGTTGATAGATTTGGATATAATACTTGATTAGAAAATTATACATAGAGTTGATAGATTTGGATCTAATACTTGATTAGAAAATTATACATAAAGTTGATAGATTTGGATCTAATACTTGATTAGAAAATTATACATAGGGTTGATAGACTTGGATCTAATGCTTGATTAGAAAATTATACATAGAGTTGATAGATTTGGATCTAATACTTGATTAGAAAAAAACATTTTAATTGTATCAAAAACAAAGATTCACACCTGAAGTTAGAATATCTTAAACCTGGTCGAAGTGAATTTGGCGTAATCAGAGATTTTCCATCGATATTCACATGTCCATTAAGTTTAGTTTTGCCTGTGATAATTTTTAATAACACCACAATTAACGATATCGATAAATCGACTCGTTTCATATCCACTCCGGTATCAAAAAGGTAACAGTATAATAAAGGAGTTCGTCAGGTAGCAATACTCACAAGCACAGAATATGTGCACGAGTGTTGTTGTTTCTTCATGTGCAGTAGTATTACTAACACGACGAACTGCGAGTTCCGTTCCATCTCCAGGGTTTCTAAACCCTAAAACTCGATTTCTTGGGTCAAAAACAATATTGTCGATATTTTCGAATCACCAATTCGAAAATGTCGAAGGTTACGATTTTAAGCCACTTTCTAATTTTTATGGATATTAATATACTCGTATAATACAATAAATCAAAATAAACACATACATACACATATATAATACCATCACACCATTTCCCTGTTAGAGTAAACAGAGATAACAGATTGTCAGACTTACCTATCTCGATACAAATCCTTCGCCTCTTCCACATCCATACACCTTTTCATTCAACTTCTACGATTTCTCTGACTTTCCACATTTCCTTCTATCAAAACATCATTCACTTGATCTAACCATACTTTTTTTGGTCTTCCTCTACCACGCTTTCCACTCACATTTATATTATAAATTTGCTTTGTCAGTTTTTCTTTACTTATTCATTCTACATAGTCTAATCAACTCTAAGAGATATTCATATTACTAAACACATCAGCCTCAAGTTCACATTAATCCATAATCACTTAATTATGTATTCTGTGTTATACATTGTCACTCCAGTTATTCTTCTCCGTGCACGTATTTCTATAGATTTCATTATTTTCCCCGTCCATGTTTTACTTCCATCAAATTTTGAAATTCATACGTCAAACATCTTACTTCAAAATTAAAAAAAATAATAAACACATTTTTTTATAATAAATAAAAAGAACGAAATAAATGCAATGGAAAAAGGTTTCCGACAGCAGTGTCTTCTCATACGTGGTCTCACTAACAATGAAGGAACTAAAAACAATACACTACTTGTGATTAATGTAATTATTTTGAACCGAATTGGGTAAATGGATAGCATTGCTCTATGTCCGCTCCAGCATTAATTAACGGCAGACAGCTCGTGGCCATCTCCGGGGAGGTCCAGACTGACCTTCGGGTGCTCTGAAGCAGTACTTTTCAGCGTTTCACTTTAATTGAAGCTTGTCTTATCTCATAAATTTCATTGCCTCCCGTCTGTCTCTCTCTCGAAAAGTTTTCACTTGAATTTCCTCGTTGAATTCGCAAAACACGGAAATGGCAACTGGGATATTTTCTTGTTTATCTCATTGTTTACCGTGGTGACTGCCAAACTAGAACAAATTTAATTACATATTTTTCATCAATTCATTATATGTATACGTTAACTTATGAACGTGTTAATTTATTTGGATTTTTTATTTATAATTTCATTAAAAAAAAACATATTTTTCCGTCCTACGAAATACTCGACCAAGTTATACGATAGGCTATCTCTCAAGATCGAAAATGATTGTCAGCCATCCTGTGGACGAATGACGCCTGTGCGTGTAATTGTTTATTGCGTACAAGCTGTTGCACTTCAGCAAGCACATATTTTTTACAGATCAAACCCAAAGTTTCGATAGCAAGGATATGAAAACTTCCGAGATCGGCAGGTTTAGTCTGTTACAGGCTTTCGTTAGAAAAAGTTTTATTTTATTTTATTAAGCAATAAAATAAATAACGCTATGAGAATTGTTGTAAGCCACAAAAAAACATAAATTCTATTGATTAATGGGTTAAGAAGTGAATCCACCAGGAATCGAACCTGGGGAGCCCGCTTCATAAGTTTGAATGCTGATCTTTAAACCACCGCTGCCAACTGCCAAGTCATTAATTGTTGAACTTCGTGAGCCACTGCAATTTAAGCCACTAAATACTAAATCTTAACTAAGGGTTACGTGATGTCAATACCTCATCTTGGATCGTATGAGGTCCGACTCTGAACACAAATCACGAAATTATAAGGGAAAAAATATGCAGTTAGTATTTAGGTCGGACTATGAATTTAAGTCTTAATCTGAAACTGTGTTTTAACTGGTAGATCCACAGCTCGGTACATTTTTTATGAACGATGGCATATTAACAGTTGAAAGCGATATAATGTAAAAAAAACCTTTTTGAATATTAGAAAACTCATTTACTAGATAAATTTACTAAAGTTTGTTAAAATACTATTAGATTTAGTACGACAAATCGTGCAGATATACAGTATCCGGCGGTAAGTAATACACATCGGGCTAAGAAAGAGACTCTCGTCCATAATCGGCTAACTTCGACTTTGTAGAACGTCGTCTCTGTCATTCATACACGTGTTCCGTCGCGTCGTCACCGGACTATTAGCGCATCGTTCGACAGAGACGACGCTCTACTAATCCATGTGTATTACTTACCGCCGGGTACTGTACAAGTGTGTTATTACATATGCTATATTTTACCATTTTAAATTAATATATTTCTTTTAGCCATAAACTACAAATGTATTTTCAAACATATGGAATAATGACGACCTCCATAGCCTTGTTGCCAGTTTGGGGTTGCGGGTTTGATTTCCGTTGGAACCCTTGACTGGGCTGATTCTAGGCTTCTTTTACACCCTTCTGGTTTGTTGAAAGAGATTGCCATATGGCAATCTCTTTCAACAAATATATATATATATATATATATATATATATATATATATATATATATATATATATATATATATATATATATATATATATATATATATATATATATATATATATATATATATATATATATATATATATATATATATATATATATATATATATATATATATATATATATATATATATATATATATATATATATATATATATATATATATATATATATATATATATATATATATATATATATATATATATATATATATATATATATATATATATATATATATATATATATATATATATATATATATATATTTATATATATATGTGTGTGTGTGTGTGTTTTGTTAGTCTTTCTTCATCCATGCGCTCCACATGCCCAAACCATTTCAACATACTATTCTTCATCTTACTCGACACATTAACTTTAAGATTATATTCATCCTTAATCACTTAATTTTGTCACATATTGTCATCCCATGTATTCGTCTAGAATTACGCATTTCTACAGCACTTATTCGACTCTTATCAATATTTTTCCAGGTCCACGTTTCTCTTCCATACAACAAAGTTGGCACCAAAATACAATTGTGGACTATAATCTTAGCAGATTTTTATACTGTCTAGTTCGCATATAATTGTTTTAGTGCCTCATTGACTTTGTCTCCCATCGCCATACGCCTTTCGATATATCTTTTAACTCTTCCATCATCTGAGAAAATACAACCCAAATATCAGAATTCCTCAACTTGCTACAATTTTTTATTATTCACCCATGTATCGCCTTTACTTTCCTTTCATACTTTTCTATCATCATTCCTTTGTAGTTTGCAACATTCATTCTAAGATCTTTCTCTTCTCATAACAAATTAACATTTTAAAAATTCTTTTTTTTTTGCATAATACGATCATAAACCAATAAAATATGAACTTATTGTTGTAGGAACCTTTTTTCACCTTTTTCAATTTACTAGAACTTCAAGTTATCAATGTAATAATTGGATATACAATAAATGAATTGACGATGTTACGATTGTCCAACTTCGAAGATTACGCCATAAAACGTTAAGAAACCCTGATTTAGTACTTAGACCATAACTAAGTGAGCTTTTACGTCTCCTCGACAATTCGTCTTGAATGAGTCTGGTGTCCTAAGAGTAAGGGAATTGGCATCTCCCTAAATTTAATTTGAAACTTCGGTGACATTTTGATGTTTTCAATAAAATATGGAAAAAAATGATGAAATTAAATTTCAAATATTTCTAAGATAATGTTATTTCAAGTCGACATTTTCAGCTCTGCTTCTCCTGTATTCATAAGTTTTTTTTAATTTTCGCATCGCAGCAGTAGTAGAATACTTCGATTTTCGATGGGGATAAGAAAAAATGTTCTAACCATTTATTTTCGATAATAGAGCGTCAAACAAGGATGCGTAATGTCACCATGGTAGTTTAATCTATACATATACACAGGTGCGAATGTTTTAAAACATGCTGATTGTGGAGTAAGTTAATGTATGTGGAATGCTGCCGACTCTAAGGATCGAACCAGGATACCATTGTGAACAGCCAGCTTTACTTCTCTAAATATGTTCTAGTATGTAAACACATGTTATAATCCACTTTACCTGCTGCAATTTTTCTTCCAATATTATACGTCGCGCGGGCATCAAACGATATAATTTATCCAATATACACAAATTCTCAACTTGTTCTTATGTTTCGTTTTTAACTATTATATAATTTATATTGTATAACTAATTGTATTACAGCCTGGCAAATATTGCAGAGTGGCAATCGAGAGATAGAGTTGAGAGATCAAACAATCAGAAAGTTATTAAAAAGCCTGAGGTGAAAACTGGAATAAACCCTTTTTAAAAAAAGTTGGATACGAAGAAGAATCGAACCCCAGGTTGAAAGATTGACCAAGTGGTCTAGTTTATAAGACTCGACCTCCGTAGATCGTATTTTTCAATTCTACTCATAACATCCGACTATTACAAACCCCTATCGCTATTTCTAAACATTCTGACTTCAATTCTATATATCAAAGCGAGCACTAAAATACCACTGTGCACCCGTGTTTGAAGATTTAGATATTGTTTTATGATTCCCAGCTGCAATACGCCGTTATTCTTTGTTTTATCTTACCTCGAAAATCTCTCGAGAACATGCTTCCCCGATTACAAAAATTCCTCAACTTGTCATCTAGTATTTTTATATTAACCCACACTGGTAAACATTAAGAAAATTGCCATTTGTTTTGACTTCTTTTCATTCATTCTTTAATATTTTTACAAACACCCTTAATACATTTTTTCAACTAACACTGATAAATCATTATCTATGGCTTCTTCATTATTAAAAAAGAAGCTTTCTATAAATATAAATTTAACAAACAATAGCAGAAAGTAGGTCAAAATTTTTAAATAGAGGTCATTGAATCCCGAAATAATATTTTCTGTCCCCCCTAGAGTAATTTACATTCTGAACAAAATATGGAATTCATGACACCTCCTATCTGAGAAGTGATATTTGGCAGCCACTTCTGCTTCCCACATTCGGCCATTATCTCTTTGTTCACAAGCGCCATTACAGCCCCGGGTCACCCCGCGATGGCACATTATTTAAATTTCTTTCAAATTTTCTCTGGTGAAAAGTTCCCAATACTCTCTGGTGTCGGGAGACATATGAAGCACTGAGCACCTCCGCCAGATTATGACCAAGCTTTAATCTTTTCTCCCTTTCGATACGTAGAAGGGAAATATTGCGTACTAATTTCACGCCCTAGGCTTACGATATGCTGTCTTCTACATTTTTATTTTCTTACTAGTTTTAATCGTTAATGGTTTAGTAACTATGCGGATGTGTGTTATTTGCATATTACGGAGGAAAATCTGAGCAAACTTCGACGAAGATTTTAATACGTTTCATATTCAACAAAAAATGCGATCATATAGTATCACACATTATCATAAATTCATCAACTAGTTGAATGTGAAAAACTGTCGAAATGCTCAAATATTGTCATTTCTGGATAACGCCATTTTTATCCTGCCACATCTAATCCAAAACTTTCAACGACTCCGATTAAGATCTAGAGCTACGCTCCAACAGAGATTGCCTCTTAGCTTTTCTAGTTCACCGCTTTTCATATTTCATATCGTATTTTTCTGTTCTGTTAAGACTCCGAGTCGAGTCTTGTACCAACCTCTAGCTAATATAAACATTGTACCTCTCTTCAGTGACATAGTGTATTCTCGTGGGATTTTCATATTTTAATGTGCCTAGTTTGTCTTACACCGTATCATTCTTTCTTTAATAATATTTACTTGGTCTGATCATTCATCTACTCATATACATAACATTCATCTACTCATATACATAACATTCAACTACTCATATACATAACATTCATCTACTCATATACATAACATTCAACTACTCATATACATAACATTCATCTACTCATATACAATACATAACATATAGTATATGAACGTATTCATCCAAAATGATTGAACACAAAAAAACATCCATTTAAATATTTGTTTGAAAATCGAATGATCGAACCTCATTTATTATTTAATACTATATACGAGTAATATATTCGTTCAAAAAGACAAGTATAGTGTTGATTTTTTGGTAGGGGTTATATTGTAGTATAATAACTCACAAAGTTGGAAATCAGCGTACTCATGTTTATAATATCACAAAAGTACATTTAAAATTATAAATAGTAACATGACGCTTAATCTGTTAAAAATTGTAAATTCACACTGTAATATTAAACTTCAACATACGACAGCTAAATATTTTGTTAATATGCTAAAAAAAGAAATGTATATTCCAATCAATAGTTTTTTTTTTAAATAATGTTAAATTGATTTTTAACTTACTTTCAAGTCCCTTAATGGAATCCCTCAATTGTATCTTTCGAATCTGTACCTGAGAGATATTGCTTACACCATATGAGGAGCAGAAACTTTCAAGTCGATCTTTAACTAATCTTTATCGAATAAATATATTGTTCCAGATCTATCCATTAGGGTGAGGTATTGTGATAAAGCTTTTGGTATTACTGGTCCCGTGGCGCTGGAATGACGTGAATCGAACATGGGTGGCGTATACGACTTCAGGAAGTACTGGAAGACAACCCTTTTTGAAAATGTCTTTATCAAAATGTATGATTATATATGAATATAACACATACTATATACACTATACTCCCCCTAAAGCCGAATTTACGATAGTTTCTTTGTAGTTCGTCTTCCTACGGTAGGATTTCTTACCAAATACTAGTACGTGTTTCTCAACGTATGCGGATACGGGTAAAAATCCAATCTAATGGTTTCAGCCGACATTTTCCTATCTATACATTCAACTAATGTAACTTATTTTTTTGATAATTTTAATCATTCATTAATAGTTGGTTCGATTACCGATTTACAGCGCTCTTAGTCTACTCTGTAGACAGCGCTATATAAATTACCCTTTTATTATTATTATTTTTAAAGCTCTCGCGTAAAGTTTCATGAGAGGAATCATCGTAATTTGCGCGTTACGCAACGATGTATACATAAAAATGTTTTCATGGTAAAATGCAATGTTAAAGTGGTTCCATAAATATTTCTTCTAACATTCCGATACAATTTGAATATAAGCCGGATTTTTTATATTCTGATTTCTTCTTCCCAACTCAGAAATGCCTACATTTTCTCAAATAATATGTGCATTTTTGTCAAGTACCTACGTGCAAATATTTTTTTTCACCTCAAAAACAGAAAATTAATTTTCATTCATTCGTATGGTACGTATCTGAATTGGTGTTAAGGACATATTGAAGAGCGTAGTGAGGAGACAACATTATCTTCGGCTCCAATAATCGAACCGTCAGATTCTCTCGCACGTAAAGACATAATACAAGAACAAATATATTGTTACTACACAAAATCTTTTATCTGACCGTCCTTTTTTTTCAGGTGCTATCGGGAATCGACCCCGAGTAAAAGTCAAGCTCCTTACCAACTAGACAACGAAGTTTGCCTTTATACAATCAACCACCAAAATTGAAACTGTCAAAATATGTAGTTGTATTGAATATATGATCATGTCTAGCAGGCATTATTCTTATATTCGAGCATTTTCATTCATTTAAAATTCCATCTTCAAAGCAATTTATTCAACTTCAACTCGAACTTGTTTGAGAATCAAATAAAATTGCTGAAACTTAGTAAGTACGAGTACACTGCACAAATACTCGTATGTTATAGTGAAGCTTGCCTTTTGGAACGCGATGATAAGTTTTTCATTAAAAAAGTTACCTTTTAAACAGATGGCTTTCAAGAAAGAAAGAAAGAAAGAAAGAACATCGCACGGTAAAACGGATTTCAAATTACAGAGAAAATTATGTTAAAAAAGAAATTGCTAGTTATTTTCATTTCATTCGTATGATTCGAACATATTGAGGAGCGTGGCCGGAAGACAACATTGTTTTGGAACCCATTAATCGAGCTTTGGATTTAGAACCACCAGAGTAGACACGGAACTCACGATTCATCATTGCACGTGTTAACAATACTACACTGCACGTGAAGAAACAACAACACTCGCACACGTCTAGCACATACACATATTGTTACCAAACGAACTCTTTTACTAAACTGGGAGTCTTTTTAAAAAAATATTTTTCCGGTACCATCAGGGATCGAACCCGAAACCTCCAGGTAGAAGTCAAAAGACTTACCAACTAAACCACGAAGGTCGTCAGTAGTCCAATCAATTTACTTCCGTAGCACGGTTTAATGGCAGATATTAATTACTCCATGGACGCTTCAGTTTAATTGCAATATTTCTCAAGTATGTTATGTCATCTTAAGAAGCCTCGGGAAGGTTTATGTGTTCTCAGTTATTTTGACACCACAAAGGAAGTTCATTCATCACATGCAATTGGACTAGCCTCTAAAGATAGTGTTTTCTAGAGTTTTAACGCTAACACTGGAAATTCATGTTTATTCAAATATATATTTTTTTAAATTAAACACGGTTTAATCGTCTGGAAAATATACGAGTATATTCAACCCAACAAATTTCCAATCATGTGCGACTCAGTTAGTTCGGGATACTCCTGAAAATGAGTTGCATGTGACTTGAAACTAGTTGGGTTAAATATAGTATATATTTTCAAGTGAATTAAACAGTGTTTCATTTTTTTATTTCATTTGAATATACATGTTTTGTTATATTTGAGTATTCCAAGCAATTTATGCTTTGAGACCCAGACGAGTTCATTATACTCCGTTTCCTAATAATATAAGTATTATTTATAAACCTTTTGAAATATTTCAATGGACCTTGTTTCAACCTTAGCCCCTTATTTGACACTATTTTGTAATTTCCTCATCTCCAATTGTTAAACCTGACAATATTTTTCCACCCATTCTATATTAGGCATTAAAAATATCAAATACGAATATTTCATGCTCGACGAAAAACATACAACCGATAAAGAAGTAGATCTAATAGTCCTCCATTTTCTAGAAAAATCTCCATTTAAAGGTGATACTCGTATAACGTGGACAAACTATCACTAACATTTACATAATCTTTCAGGTTCATACGTGAGGGTTGATCAAATAAAGTGTATTTTGTTTAATTAGCGATTTTTTTTAAATATAAAATAGTACACTGATTTTTTTTGTCTATTTATACATCGGCCCACCGGGAAATTCCTGGTAGCCCACCGGTCCTGTTCGTTACCGCATTCCATCCGATGGAGACTGCCGCATGTCTACCACTACGAAATACACTTCGTTCAGCAGAATGGCGTGAACGATGGAAATCATTTAAAAAATTGGACTTCTCAAGATGCCTCTACTTAGATGCCAGCTAACTACTGTCTGTGGTGTTCGATGTGATTCAATAATACTTATCCCTGGGAATACAACAAGGCGTCTAAATATTTTATACAAAGCCATTACATACCAAAGATTGGATATTACAAATCTGTGGTCATAAATGATTAATATAATACAGAGCTCGGAAAATCTATAATGCATATTGGATTAGTGAGTAATATTTATTTTATATTCAGCTACCAAGTTGATGAAAATCTTGTTTGGTCTAGTTTCTTTGTTTCATAAAAATTCAATATATTTGGAGACAGTTTTAATACCTATGAAAGCAAAAAGCACACACACACACTCGTATACTCGAACCGGACAGTATCAAAACCTGTCAAGCTGATAGTCCACTACAGTATTTTGGTGTCATCTTTGGTGTATGGAAGTGAAACATGAACGTGGAAAAAACTGAAAAGAGCCGAATAAATGCTGCGGAAATGCGTAATTCTAGACGAATAAATTAAGGCACCGTGTATGACAGAATAGAAACGAAGTGACCAAGGAAAGTATGGTTGGATCAAGTGAATAATATTTTGAAAGAAGGTAATGTAGAAAGTCAGAGAAATCATAGACGTTGTATGAGAAGGTATATGGATGTAGAAAAGGCGAAGAATGTGTATAGAGATAGGAGAGTCTGGCGATCATTCCCTCTACCTACTCCGTCAGGGAGACGGCGTAATGGTATACATACATGTATGTATAACTTTCCTTATTGATATACGAGTATGTTGAGTGGGTAAATAATACGAGTATTTATATACCTTCTTCTTGTAGTAGATTCTTAATTTATTTTTTCTGCATCATTCCTAAAATGCGGACTGTCAACTATCCATCCATCTCATTGGGGTCAACCTGGTGGTCTGCTTCTTATATCACCATGAGAAACTATGCTGGGAATCTAGGTCTGATCTATTCTTTGAACATGATTTCGTCAATAATATATTATCTGCCTTCCCCATCCTACGATGTCTTCGGTCTCACACATTCTTCATATTTCTGTATTTCTTATTCTGCTCTGAGCGTTTTACCTGTTATACTCGTATATCGTAAGATCATTTCTGATGTTCTAAGGAGTGCCTTCGTTCGTGTGGATCAGCTCTAGTTTCAATAGCATATGTCATTACAGGTCTAGCACATGTTTTATAGATCCTCACGTTACTTCTTTTGACATATACTCGTACTTTATTTCCATACACTATATTTGAGGCATCCAGATATTGCAGATACTTTTTTCACCGGTCCTGTTATTGTATAATTAAAGCGTGTTTTTTTAAACATATATTTTTTGTGTACATTGTTTAATGTATACGTGAGATACGTTCTTTGTCCTTTTGAGTCCTTACCTGTTAAGTGCTTGTTTGTGGTAGTACCATATGTGTACTTCTTTCTGATTATAATTTTTAATGTAAATATTTATAAATTTTGTAACATTGTAATTTTTGTATTCACGCGTACTCTAATGATTATTGTATTGTATTACATATTACAAAATACAGTACGACCTGACGAGCTTATTGCCATGTGGTTATCTATTTCAACCAATCAGAAATATTTTAAAGATACCTTATGTGAAAACCAGACTGTAACCTATTTGTTTTAAAAAAAATCTGGATTCCAGCGGAATCGAACTCGCAACACCCGCATTAGAACACAGATGTCTTAACAATTAGCCCACGGAGTTCGTCGTTTTATTTTTATGTTGTTAATATTTTAACGGTCGAAATCGACTGTACATTGTAGAAAAGGACAAAATGAATTGAATAATGGAAAACTTAAAACAAATTTGAATTATTTCACAAATTTTATTGTGTCTAATATTCAAAAAAAAAATCTAGGATCCATTTTCTAAATTAGTTGTTTATCCATATTATCTATTTGAGTCAAGTTATAGTTAGAAAGTATCGTTGGGTGATGCCGTGCCGATATGCACTTTGGGTGTGAGCAACTTGTACGAGTATAATCTAAGTTTCATATGGTGGTCGGATAGTTGGATAATTATGTGCTAGCGCTCGGGTAAAAGATCCTTATTCTTTTTTACTCCATTGATGAACTAGTTCTTATGCCCGCTAGACATGATAAAATTTTGTATACTCTTTTTTCTTCTTCTATAAAGTTCTTCAACTCTTCGGAGGTTGGCGATCATCATGGCTCTCTTAACCTTTGAGGCAGCAGCTCGGAACAAAAATATGGTACCACAATGAAACCACTCCTGTAAGATCTTCAACCACGAGATGCGGCTTATTCCCGTACTTCTTCTGTCCTAATTTTCTCCAACAATATCAATTAAAGGACCTCATATTTTATCCTCGCTTTATTCACGTATGTCTAAAGTACTCTACTTTTGATAATGGAAAATACTTCTCTGTCTTTATTTATCTGTTGCAAGACATTATTATTACGAACATTGTCAACCCACGAGACTCTCAGCATTTTTCTAAAGCACCACATTTCAAAAGCCTCTAAGTATTTTGTGATGCCCTTAATTGGCCATGCTCCAACATCATTGAAAAGTATGGAGAACATGTAACAACGCAAAATTCGCATATTTAAATCAAAATTGAGATCCTTGTTGTAGAGGAGATTCTGCATTTGATAATTTGATCCTGCATGCTCCTGCAAAGAAGCCGCTTCTTGCCATCTTACGTTGATCTCTTGAGACTGGTCCCATTGATCATTTAGACAGCATACCAGGTCTTTATTTTGTTGGACTCACTCAACAATTTCTTTATTTATACCAAGAGTTTGTCTGTAGTTTTCATACAAATTTTATAATTTACAGGTTCAGTACCATTAGTTGATTACACTAGAAAATATTGGATTTTATTTAGAGGTGTTGACTGTGGATGAAATAAACAAAGTATGTTTGTTTGTGTTCTTCCAACTGTACATATTATTTGAGAAACGGCGCATGATTTATGCACCGTATCTAGCAGCCAAAAATCATACAAACATTCACAGTTTATACAATTACAGTATATTTTGGATCATAAGTACTAGGCGATAAAAAATTTAGATTTATTATTTTGGTGATCGTCAGCATATCCGCATTAGAAATGCGTTAAGTGATTAGATTTGAGAGATTAGATTTGAAGACATCATTGTTTTCAGTACCATTTATCGAGCCTTCGAGCTTATGGTAGATACACTGGAGTAGACACATATCACACAGCTTTTTGTCTCATGTCTTAGCAACACTATGTTACTGCACTCAAAAAGCTAATTGTAACCATATTGACAAATTAAACGATACTGAGAACATTTTTTTCCATTATTTATTTTTAGATCTTATCAACAATCAAACATGAAACCCCCGGATGGAAATTAAGCGTCTTACCAACTAGGCCACGGAGGAGTTTGAGTGCATATAATGAAAAAAAAATTATAGTTTTTATAACTAGGTAATATATATCCTGAAATTACACATACATTTTAAGGCAATGGAAAATAAAATACAATTGAGATAGAAGCTATCAATATAAGCTAAATTCATCTCATAACATCCTCTCGATCGAGATACATCCTCACAAATAGAGGGTGAGCCCGACTGTGAGGACATCAGATATTTTCCAGCCCTCATCCTTATTACAAATGATTGGCATTAGATCTATATCAGAAGTTTGAATCAAACTCCTAATATAGCGATACGAAAAATGTTCCTGAAACTGACCTGAAATTGTGCATTTATGTGGCTCGTAATCAATCTTAAAACAAATTCACATCACAAGATGTCCATTTTTATCAATTTTAGTCTCCTGTAAAAATTGACACAAAGAACTGTGACCGCATGTCCGCTAGCGCCGTTTACAAAAAAGTACGCCGAGTAACAAACACTGATTAGCCAATATTATTGTATTGTACATTGAACCCAACTTGAATTCCAGTCAGACCTACTCAGTTCAGTCAGTTCAGTTCTGTCAATTTATTTACAATATTTTATTTATACATGACAAGAAATTTTTAAAACACATCATTTGTGAAAAAACAACAAGTAGTTTAATGTGGACACACAATTTTAATGGATCTGGGTTTGTTGCCTTTCACTTGTCGTGTCCCCAGTAAACTAGGGGTTTGCTTATATCTTACTGAGGACATAAAATTTAAGCCAATACAATACAATAGAATTTAAGCCAATAAGTGTACAATATTAAGGTCAACTCTCTCATAGAGTCCAACTAGGATTCCACTCAAGTTAATTGAGTTCAAACTCGAGATAGATTAAAAAAATAAGCTTCTGATTAATGTCGTTGATAAAAACCAAACTTCGAATGTATGAGATGAAATACTCAAGGTTCTCGCTCCAACAATTCCGATTGTATGGTCTTTGGGTGATTTTTAATTAGATTGCAGAACTATAAAGTTATCCTTATTTTTATTGTAGTCAAGTTATCCTTGCTGTTGACATAAATTTGTTGGGAAAAATAAATTAAAAATACCTACGCATCCAGAAACCTAAAACACTGGTAGAGAATAAATAATTTAATCAGATTGGAGTAAGATCTGACTTAATTATTCTGTCTGTAAATTAGAGGCAATTTAAAATATTTACTATGCAAGAAGAACTTGACTCCTCAAATATAAACTTGGAGAATCTGGTGAGTGAGGTCTAATTACAGAACCAAAGTATTCTGGGGAATAATTTAATAATGCAATACTCGGTGTAGAACACAATTGGGGAATTTAACTTAGAATGAAAACTTTGATTAAGTTTTGATCGAGACATTTTCCCAAGTACCATTTGATTAACGTTTAATAAATCCAAACCTAAAACAAATCATGATATACGTTATTAATTAGATTAGACGTGATAATAGAAGTTCGCGATTGTAAGCGAGATAAAAAGAACTGTTCTAATTAATATTTTATTAAAAAGAACGAAGGAAGTTCAGGATCCAAAACACACTTATATTATACCAGCCAGCAATATCGAGATTGAAATCTGAGAATAATTTCATGAAGAGAGTGCAAGAACTAACGATGCCTCTGGAAAAAGCGCGTTCTCTGAAGTGGAAAGAAAAACATATGACGACTAGATAGAGGTTTCGGGAAATATGGCACCTATAGACCAACTGCCTTGGCCTACTTGGAGAGATCTGAATATACTCTGAGTAAAGGTGTCTAGATGGAAGGTGAACATGCAGAGATGGGGTTTCTTGAACGAAAATAGCACGGAATATACTCGTAATTGTAGGGCTATACAGGACTCACAACACATGCTAACCAAACATAGGGATTACATGTTCAGGACAAAACGTGATAGTGTGAATGATAAAGCGATCTGTGTTGCCTCCTACTGAAACACGTGACATAATTAATTCATATGTATGTTATATATGTGATTTTTTTAAAACGTCGTATTCTTAAAAAAATGCAAATGCGAAATGATCGTTACTCTGCAGAATTATAAACGTAATGATCGTGAAAATAGAGAACCCTTTCATAAATGTTACCTAATGGGAGAACGTTATGATAAACAGAAAGGGTTTTGGATCTGAAAGTGTGTTGAGGATCACGAACTCGTGAAAAAGTTTATCTAACAGGACTCTGAACAAATCCACATCTTGCACGATTAGAGATCCAGGAAGAATAGATGTCCCTGGGTAAGTCATATCTGCCGGCGTCGTTACATGGGTGATAGATTATTTATTGCTGAACGCCTCCGTCGCGCTATTTCGCTATCGATGTAGGCAGAGAGGACAGAGCACTAGACTTCCCTATCTCGACACATCCTTTACTTCTTCTATAGTATATTCGTGCACCTACTTATTCAACTCCAACGATTTCTCTGACTTTCTACATTTCCTTCTTTCAAAATATAATTCACTTGATCCAACCATACTTTTCATGGTCTTCCTCTCACACGCCTTACACTCACATTTGCACTTTATATTTGTTTTATTAGTCTTGATTCGTTCATTCATTCCACATGCCCAAACCATCTCAGCGTGCTCTTCTTCATCTTACGTAACATATCAACCTTGAATTCACATTCATCCCATATCACTTTATTCCGTATTATGTCATACATTTTCACATCGTGTATTATTCTCAGTGCACACATTTCTACAACATTTGTTCGGGTCCTTTCAGTATTTTTCCACGTCCACGTTTCACTATCATATATCAAAAACGATTCTAAAATACTATTGTGGACTATTACGAGTATCTAAGGTCATGTTTTACTTAAATGCATTTCAATATACTACCTGTAATCAAACAATCTAACAGGGTAGAATCTGGGCAATGACAAGAAGTGTGTATAGTGCAGGTATATCATTGGAATTACTAGACACATTCTGACTGGGTGTAAAAAATCTGGATCGTGGAAGATATTCTTTCCGCCTCGTTTGAGTTTTGGAAATAATACTTGAAACAGTGAGTATGAGCATTACCAGAAACAATAAAGGTTTGACTAGAAATAATGGAATTTTATTTAAATATTTACATACGTACACAAGACAAACGGTCTATATCAGTCGCCTCACTAGACTCATCGTCTATTCTGAGACAGCTAAATTTATATCCGCGAAATACACGCATAAACAATCCAACAAGTGTGACCTGTACCTACTGGTAAAATTTTACAGCTCTCAATGAAAAAATATATGGGTGCACTTTCACTGAAACACCCTAAACATGGGAATATTCACATTAAACCCAATCTGTTGAAACCCCCAATTGTGACTTAGAGAGTGAAATTTATACCGGAGGACGAGGCTGGCGAAAGGGATCGGTCAAAACCCTTTTTAATTGTTGTTTAGGCTTTCGACTGAGTACTGCTAATGGGCACGTACAAGAAGAATTACAAAATCCGATTAAAACTCAAACATTAAACCAGATATTTTATTGAATTCATTATCTCTCAAAATAATTATTAAAGCTGAGTTAACTGCTCCGTATGGAACAAATGTTCCAGTGGAACACATTAGAAAGATTAACTGATATAACGACATAATTAATGAAATGAGGGGTGGGGGATTCATTATAAAATTGTATCTGGTAAAAATGAATGCAAGAGGTCTACCAATAATAACGTTAACATTAAATACGTGTATATGCCTTGCTCTAAGCTGAAAGTTTAACATGCCTTAATAGTTTTCTGCAAAGAATTTCAAGGGCAGTCGTTACAGCATCATGCCAAATATAGACAGTATCTTGAGCGTAGGTTCTCAACGTGGGCGATAACGCCCCCTTTTGGGCGTTTGAGACTTTCAGGGTGGCAGTAGAAGACCCAGAGAAAATTAGGGGGCGTTGAGATGGCACGGAGGAGCGTGGGCAGATTAAAAAAATATAGTCTAAAAAAGACAAAAAAAAACACGCTAATCACGTACTAACTAAAGTAAACTTTAATATTGGTTAATTTTTGTTATTGTACTAGGTTAGTCAAAAAGTTTTGAAAGCGACATCTATGGAGCAGTAGAAAAACCAAAATTTCTACGCCATTTTAATATTTCATCTTTCATAAGAACGTACTCAAAATTTCATTTCGATCTGTCAATTCATTCTTTGTTTACAAGCCATTTGAAGTTGACGTGTCAGTGTATTTTTTAACAATGGAAAAATCCGAATATCGTGCAGTGATTAAATTCTTTGTTTTGGAAGGTTTATCGGCTACTGAGATCCATGCAAAGATGGTGAAAGTATTAAAGGAGTCTTCTCCTTCATTTCCAACCGTTCACCGATGGGTTTTGGAGTTTAAGCGTGGCCGTACAAGCGTTGAAGACGATCCACGCTCAGGACGTCCAAAAAGTGCATCAACACCAGAAATCATAGCGAAAATACAGGATATGGTTTTGGAAGATCATAGGCATCTCACATGGAACAACATGGCATATTTTGGCTGAAGTTTTGGGTTTCAAAAAACTGTGTGCACAATGGGTGCCGCATTTGCTAACAATGCAACAAAAACACGTTCGAATGCGACTTTCTGAGCAACATTTGGAGCAATTTCGAAAGGATAAAAAGGATTTTCTGCGTCGATTCATCACTATGGATGAGACTTGGGTCTACCACCATGATCCTGAATCAAAACAAGAGGCTAAGGAGTGGTGTGAACGAGGCACTTTGGCTCCGAAGCGAGTTCGTGTCCAGAAATCGGCCAAGAAGGTGTTACCGTCAGTTTTTTGGGATGCAAAAGGAATTTTATTGATAGATTATCTCCAAACTGGTAAGACAATCAACTGTGATTATTATTGTGACCTTTTGGACCAGTTGGATGAAAAAATTTGTGAAAAAAGACCCGGTTTGCAGAAAAAAAAATCATTTTTCATCAAGACAATGCACCTGCTCACACAGCTCAAAAAACCATCGCGAAAATCAGTGAATTGGGGTACGAATTGTTGCAGCATCCACCCTATTCGCCAGATTTAGCTCCCTCTGACTTCTGACTGTTCTCACACCTCAAAAAATTCCTTCGTGGAAAGCATTTTTCTTCAAACGAAGAGGTTATAGCCGTCGTAGAGGAGTATTTTGCAGGCCTTCCAGAAAGTCACTTCCGTGATGGGACAACAAAGTTGGAAGATCACAAATTGGAAGATGGTTTATGGAGCACAGTGGTTATTACTTATTTTACTGCTGGTAAAATTAAATCTTCCCCAATAGTATGTGGTTTGCCTGTTTTAGCAATCAACAATGAGATATTGTACGAAGCTCGAAGTCCGTCATCGTCTTGATTAAAAGCTGATGAAAAAAGTTTTGATATAGTTGGCTGAATTTCGTACTTCTTTTTCATGTCTTGAAAATAGGTAACATCTTTGTCTTTCTTATCCGGGTGTATTTTATTAAAATGATCTTGAAGCCTAGAAGGCTTCATCGCTTCATTTGAAAATGTTTTTTGACAAATAAGGCACATTGGCGATGATAGATTTTCGATAAATCCGTATTTAATATAATCCACACTATACTGCCGTCTCTTCTTTTTTGCTTCCGATATGGTTTTTACTTTACAGATACGTGAGTAGTAGTAGTGAAAAGATCAACTTTTAAAACCCTGTCATCAATTGCGCGCGATAATGCTAATGAAAATGAAATTAACAATCACTGCCTTTATATAGGTTGGAGACGTATAACACGCATCGACAGGAATAAGATAAACATGCAGTGACTCGTTTATAACACCCGGCGCAGAAGTAAAGCGCGGGGGCAAGGGTGATGCGGGAGCAGAGTACGGGTTAGAACAAGCACAGATAATACTGTCAATTCTTGCAGGATTGCAAAAATCACGTTATTTAACAAAAACTTGTTATAACTGAATCGCTACAAGCATATTTTTTGCTATTTTTTATGAACAGCCTTTTGTTAACTTTACCTGTATTTATATATGAGATATTTCACGTGAAATTGGAAGATTTGAAAATTTTTAATTCAAATCTAAAATTTAAAATTTTTATATTATCCAATTTAATTTAGATCTGAATGTAATGGAATCTTTAAGTTCAATTTTCATCCACTTCCCGAACTACCGAAATATGTGAATTTTCACACACGTGATAAAAATGATTAAAATACATACAATAACAAAAATTAACCAATATTAAAGTTTACTTTAGTTAGTGCGTGTTTTTTTTGTCTTTTTTAGACTATATTTTTTTAATCTGCCCACGCTCCTCCGTGCCATCTCAACGCCCCCTAATTTTCTCTGGGTCTTCTACTGCCACCCTGAAAGTCTCAAACGCCCAAAAGGGGGCGTTATCGCCAACGTTGAGAACCTATGAGATGAAAAGGAATATAGAATGTTCGGTATTCGTAAACACGCGTTAATACTACCAAAACTGGTTACAAACATGTGAACTCTTCTTTCTCTCCTAATATTCAATTTCGATAGGCCTCATATTTGTGACCAGAGATATCATTGTATGCTAGCTCAAAATTATTTAAAATAATATTTTTTCCTACTTTCTTTTGAAAAAAGTATATTTAAGTCGCAATATCAAATCAGACATATTTTTATTTAAAATTTTCAGAGCAAAAAATATTATAATATACCATATTAATGTACTCGTGAGTACTTCATGTAGAACGTGAAAATAAATTTTCTATTATTATTAATAGATCGTCGTGAAGTTTATGCAAGAAGTTCGCGTGGTATAACCGCGATCAAATGAGAATCCAACCTAAGGGTACCTAATTACGAAGTAGCGACATTACTATTTTTACTTCGCTGCTTGAGTAGCATGCTACTTTAGATTGAAAAGTAATTGTGAGAGTGCTACTTTTTTTAAGTAAATACAAACTAATAAGGGAGCTTTGGTGAGCCATAGGTATATATTATATAGTATATGCAGTGTATGATAAAGATAATCCACAAAAGACCTCCGCTACGTGTTTTGCAGCCTATGAGGAAAATCCAAAATAAAAAATGCCGCCTAGTAATAAAATATCTGTGTTATTAAGTAATTCGCTAAAAGCAGCGCACTCAATCCAGAGTTGATATAAAGTAGTGCCGTGCCGCCTCTACGTTTTACTTAGAATTCTTGAGTAGCATTCTACTTTAGATTTAAAAACAAATGTAACACTGCTACTTGTTCAAGTAGCTTTAACGCTGCAATATATTGTATTATATTTGACTTGTGTGGCATAATCGGTCACGCAGGTCAGGAGTTGATTTCACAAACTGTGAGTTGGATATTTTTGCATAATTACATTCATATGGACGTGAGTGCATCTCTGTTGAGAAAATTATTTGTCAGAGACTGCGACTGTAAAAAACCGGCCTCAAGGTTTTCTATAGCAGATACACGAAGAGTTAAGGGACTCTTATAACAAACCTGGGAATATGGTGTTAAATGTAAACTAAAACGTGGTATTGCGTCATTATATAGTACGCCGATAGCAGAGCATGTATTCGAGGGAATGGTACTTTGACTGAATGGTTTAATATTTCTAAAGGGGTAAAGCAAGGGTGCGTTGTCACCCTGGTTGTATAATATTTATTGGGTGTTAACATAAGTTGTGTCCGTTTTTTTTTTTCAATTTAAAAATGAGCACCAAAAGTAAAACAAAATGGTAAACGTTATACGTCATTCGAAAGAAAATTTTCTGCTCTACAAGATATTGTGTTTGCTTTTACGTTACATATATTATTTTATTTGATTACAAGCCTTCAAAATGGAATGTCAAGTAGACGAAAGTGAGCATTTTCGACACCTCCTTCAGTTCGCGTTCAATCGAGGGAATAAAGCTGCCAAAGTTCCTCGCGATATTTGCGAAGTGTACGGTGAAGATGCTATGAATTAAAGGACAACTCGTTGATGATTTTTGCGTTTCAAATACGGTAATTTCAACCTGAAAGACATGGAGTGTTCCGGACGACCAGTGGACTTCGATGAGGACCGCTTAAACTATATTATTCATGAAGATCCCCTTCCGGGATGACCGAGTTGTCCTTTAATTCATAACATCTTCACTGTACACTTCGCAAATATCGCGAGGAGCTTTGGCAGCTTTATTCCCTCGATTGAACGCGAACAGAAGGAGGTGTCGAAAATGCTCACTTTCGTCTACTTGACATTCCATTTTGAAGGCTTGTAATCAAATAAAATAATATATGTAACGTAAAAGCAAACACAATATCTTGTAGAGCAGAAAATTTTCTTTCGAATGATGTATAACGTTTACCATTTTGTTTTACTTTTGGTGCTAATTTTTAAATTGGAAAAAAACGGACACAACTTATGTTAACACCTAATATATAGATCCATGTGTGAAAGAATCATAGAGGTCAATTAGTGGCATATAAATGTCGAACGGGAACGTGTACGAGTTGCTGAATGCAGATGACATGGTCATGTTGGCGGAGAATGAAGATGAATTGAAGAGTTTGATAAGTCAATTATATGAGAGATACGAAGAAAAAGATCTGAGAATAAATATCGCAAAATCTTAAGTAATGGTGATAGAAAAGTGTGAAAGGAAAAGTAAATGCGGTATATGGGTGAATAATGAAAGATCGAAGCAAGTTAAGGACTCCAGCTATTTGGGTAGTATTTTCTCAGATGACATAAGTAAGAGTTAAGAGGGATATCGAACTGCGCGTAGCAATAGGAAACAATCTCAATGAGGCTCTAAAACATATATACTCTAGCCGGACAGTATCAAAACCTGTGAAAAATTGGATCAAGTGAATGACATTCTGAAAGAATAAAACATAGTCAGGGAAATCGTAGAAGTTGTATGAGAAGGTTTATCGATGTAAAAAAATTGTCGAGACAAGAAAGTCTGCAGCTCTTTCTTTTCTGCCTACCCCGACAGGGGAATGGCGTGATGGTATGTATGAAGGTACAGATATCCTTAAATAAGAAAATCTTTGTTTAGGTATCTGTCCAAATACCTAAAGATCAGCATTAACAATGGAAAGTCTGGTGGATAGTGAACTTGTCACCCATAATTGATGTCAGTTTCAATCTCACTATCACATCAGTGTAGTATTCTACTTATCATCACCATATTTTTCATCAGAACACAGACAACATAAAATGCTTCCATCCAGATCGGTCTACAGCCCAGCACTCCACATCCTCCGATATCAGGCCGAGACTGTGAATCTCTCTATCGAAACACTAGTGTATAGTGTAGGATAGGAATCAAATTCATTAAGTCCCTTATGGGCAACAAGCTCTTTACCGGCTACCAGGCGGCATCCTCAATAAGTGTCTTAACAACCTACATTGCTCCACCTTTGTTATAGTAGTTATAGACTGCTGCTACATTCAAAGACGAACCATCCCATTAGTCACGTGGTCGTAACACCTGAAACTCATCATCCTCCTAAGGCACCTGCTCTCGAAGCTGAGTTTTCTCTCTTGGGCATTGGTAACATGCCAAGATTCAGAGCCATACAGTAAAAAAGGCAAGGTGCACACACTCAACACCTCACATTTCATCTTCAGACTAAACACTGAGAAGTCCCATATGGTATTCATATTACTTAAGGCACTGCTGGCAGCACCTATCCTAATAAGCAGATTATTTCAGATTCCCGTTTTACTTATAAGTTCTCATAATTCATAAATTAAAAATCAACGCACCATATTATTACACACTCAATCAGGATATTTTAATTATATGTAAGTACTTAAGGACCTTTATAGAGTGCAGAAATGTCCATTTCATGTGGTACATACTCGTACATACAGAGAGGACAGAACTTAACATCTTTCTATCCACACATGCATGCACTTTTGTTTCTCATCTTCTCACCTTTCCATCAGATCAAACATCATGTGGTACAAACTAATACAAAAAAGATCAAGTGAGGAATAAAAAAAACATGTTTTATTTCAGTTATTGTTATAATTTCAATCTTTTAAATTATATTACATTCAGCAGATTTATATAATCTATATATTTGGCATACTGTGTGAGAAATATTGTAAATTTATATTATAATGATTATAGTATACAAAAATAATAACAATAAAAAAAATATTATGTTAAATACTATCCAACAATAATAAGTTATTTTATGCAGAATACTTAAAATAAAATTTGTTTAAAAATTCTGCAAAATTAATCTAAACATATAAGAATTTGTATTACACAGAAGATTTAATACAAGAAAAAAAGCTTATCATCTTACAGGTACAATTGTATTGGGTCTAACACATTCCCAGTTCGGTGTTTTCATATTCGATAATCAAAATCAATCAGATCTTAAGAAATTCTATTATTAACAAATCCCTTTAAGGAGGACCAATCATTGACAAATTTAATTTAATAAAAAAAATATTCCAACAAAATTATGTGCATACTTCAAAATATTATTATATCAACCAGTTTGATAACATAACCTCCCATATTGCTATTTGAGTTCCCAAGACTAAAAGACTGGGAACAAAAGTTGACACAACAAAACAGCCAATGATAAATTTATGCTAAAATTTTCTATTTACATGTAGATAAAATTTATTTTCTTTTATGATAAAACATATACTTTCCTCTAAGAAGTAAAATAAGATCGCTTTAACCGGGGGGTTTGTCATTGACTCTCGAATATGAAAGTTCAAAATTACATTAACTTTATTTAAAGCAACAATTTAACTTGCATTCAGGTTTAAATTAATTATCATTAGAATAAGCAGGCATTCACATATAATATGACTCATGTAGTTTAAAACTAGATGAAAAATTACTTGCAGAAATATTCCAGTTGCTGGGGATTTCCTGGTATTAATTTGCCTCATATATAGTAGTTTAAAAAGAGATGAAAAATCTCTCACAGATATATCCCCATTTTTGAAATTTTTCGAATAAAGCAGAAGCCTCTTCAAATATTTAGTAAAAAAAAATTATGTTAGTGCATTTTAAACAACTTTTTAAACATATAACCACATTTCGCATATTACCTTATTTATTGAAATGCCCCCAAATGAATTAAATGTTCATGCAAAAAAAATATTTAAAAAAAACAGCAAGTAACATTCACAAGTTATGGTTGAAATTATTGCGGTTGTTTTATTTGCAACATCAACCGCAATCATTGTTATATCTGCGCATATATTTGACGGATTTTTCAACTTAATTTTGTTTATTTGATACAAGATAAAGTTCTATTTTTTTAGCCAGAAGGTATGATAAAATAAGACTTCATGTTATATTTAAGTATAAACTCAGATTTGGCAAATAAAGAGTTTAATAATATGGCATTAAACTTATAGCATATATATTTTATGTATAACTGAAAATCCATATTTTTAATTCAACTATGTAAATCATTCAGAGGTATGTAATCTAAATTTTATTTCATTATTGACAACACTAACTTAACAGAAACTTAGTAATGATGAATAATGACATTTATATGACATCTGTAGGAGACCGCTTATTCTTTAATTCCTAATTTATATGAGAACTTGCTTTTAAGACAGATTTCGAAAAGGTCTGCCAAATAGATTTTTTTTATTATATTGTTGATAAACTACTAACATTATGATTCATTAAAGTAAAAAAATAAACATTAGTTTTTATATAAATTGCAAACTGATTAAGGAATACTTAAAAAAAACATTTATTTTATTTCCATTTATTAATTGCACATTTTTTCCTTTCCATAATAAAAATCTGATAACATAAATGTTACAAATTCTAAATATGAATCTATAAAAATTAGTCTTTAAAACCAGTTTCTTTCCACTGAAATTCCTCCATAAAAAAGTTTTCATCTAATATTTCTTCAAAATTTGTATTTGATACACATCTTGGTGACAAATTAAAAGGCAAACATTATTTTAAATTTCTTTTTTAAATTATTGAAGAAAATACAATAAACCTTATAATTTGGCAGTAAGTAAGTACCTGTATATGAAATAAAATATGAAAACTAACTTCGTATTACACTTCCATTCCATAGTATACTCTTACAATAAAACCTGGCGGGCTTATAACCATAAAAATGGTAAAAGGCCTATTGTTAAAACCAGATAACCCTTTTTTGGGTTCAATCAAGAATGGAGTATGAAACTTTTGCAAGGTTTGAAGTTAAGCATCGAATCAAATAGGTCGTAATATTCCAGGTAATTATTTTACAAGTGCCATTTTCAATAATATAAATCAATTTACTAACTAAACATACATAATGTGCACAGAATCAAACTATATTTTGTGATTTACTAAAATGAGTTGGAATTAAAATTTACGTTTTCCAAATGAAGTAAAAAATAATTTCTTTTGAAAATCATTCATCAAGACTTAAAATAAACTTTTCTGAATTCTACAAATAAATGCATCCAACACATGTTGAATGATTTCTCAAATAATTTGTATAGTAAATGGCAATATTTAATTTCAACATATCAATGAATATATACCTTAAAAAGTGATGAGTAAGGTTGATACTAATTATTTTACAAAGGAACAATGATTCAATAGGCCAAAAACATAATGGTTTTGTCAAACAATGTGATGATAGTACAGTGTAATGATCACCAAAGTGAAATAATCAATCCTTAAACCTATTAGGCAGCACTTTGTCTTAATTCTACTATTCCACTTGAAGAGTCCAGTTCCCATCCACAATTACACATACATATGCGCACGCAGCCATGCAGTTATATCATATGCTTACTGAGTTTGCTGTGATCATTAAATATTACAAAAATATTATTATATTCAGATATGTTCTATTCAACAACATACATTCAGCACAGTAGATGGGAAAACTCGAGTATATAACCATTATTTATAAGCGAGCAAATTAACTTTTATTAAGTTTGTAAAACAAATCATAAAAAAGCTTGGAGACAAGCTTAAATTTTACAAATAAGTTAATGGAGCTAACACCATTTCACCAATATCTTATATAAAAGCAGTTGATAATTTAAATGTCTTTTGGCTTGGATATAAGTTGTCTAAGACTTAAGGAATAAGAAATTTTCTAAATGTATTCTGAAATAACTCAATTTATAAAAATAAAATATTAAAAAATAAGAATGAATAATACATGAAATGAAAATTCTACAATATTTTACATAGTATCGAGGATAATACAATGAAAATATAATAATTTTGGAATCATTATATTTTATTATTCATGGAATAGAAAAAAAATCTTAACTAAAAACACTAAATAATAACCAATTTACATATAAAAAAATTATGTTTGGTACAATTGTGAAATTGGTATAAAAAACCGTGTTAGAAATATAATTGAGATGTGCAATGGAATACATAAAAATTATAAATTAAATAATTGAAAGGAAATCGGCTAAACCTTACCTTATTGAACATTCAATAAAAACATAAATAATGTTTAAATTATGTATGAATATATATTGCAATCAACAGAATAAAAAACTTGTCAAATCGTTTTATTCCACATAAATGTACAGGAATAATACACTGGTAACTATAACAGTAATCTTTTTTAAATTTGAGTTTACTTTGAGTATTTAAACACTGAGATAAATATTAATTTAAGTTGACTTGAATTTTTTTTCATTAAATATTTTATAAATATGAGAAATAAAAAAGATACAGTTATATTTTGGATAAGGTAAAAAAAGTGTGACTGAAAGCAAGAATCGTAATATCCAAAGGATATATATAAATTATATGAATGACAAATAAAAATCAAAACATAAACAAAAAATAATGTCATGATAAAATTTAAATTTACTATACGGCAACTGTTAGGCCTATATTATGTATGAAACAAGACATTTTCAAGTATTGTATCTTTCAAAAAATGTAAAAAACATTTTATACAAGATATTACTCCTATGCTAAAAATATATATGCATATGTTTTCACCATAATATACGAGTATGCATACCTATTATATTGTAACATGAAAATTCTTTATCATTTGCTTCTTTGTGAGATCACATTTTCAATATTTGTTCATTCAAACCAGTTATCATTATTTATAAAAAAAATGTTGTACATTTCCTGAAATGAATGAAATTATTATATAAAAAGAAAAAAAAGTCCAATATGAATGGCTGTTCCAACACTACATGTTTTGGGGAAAAAATTGAAACATCAAATGCTTGAAAAGGTTAAAAACCAAAAGCTGATAAGTTTGAGACATTTTTGGCCTTTTCAACATGTAACTTTTTATAGGAAATCATTGAGATACACAATAAGTGAAATTGGTTTACCACTGGGGGATTCTGATGTAATATTATTTTGATATTAAAAATTGCGTACAAAATCCAATATATTGATTTTAACACTGATTTATATTAATTATTCCGAATTATAGAAAAAATACTCTGTTTAAACATTAAAAAAAATCTATTTTCTACATATTTTAATAAAATATGTCAAACAACATTTTTGTAAAAATAAAGAATTTTATAAAATCTGTTCTCGCAAAAATATTGTAATAATGATTTAATATATTTTATAAAAATATGTAGAAAACACAATTTTTTATGTTTTGTTTTTTCTGTAAAATTAGGAAGGATTTAATAAAAATAAATCATTATTTAATTCAATACATCGTACTTTCAACAAAATTTTCAATTTGTAAATAAAATTATGGCAAAATTCCTAGTAATGAGGACAGTTGAAATTTCTTCGAACCCCTGCCAAGTTTTGCCATGTTTTGATGTGGTGGCTTGAAACATTTCCATTCTTTCTTTTTTACATTTCGACTTATCGGATATTTCATTATTTTCCTATGAAAATTGTAGCATTGAAAAGGCCTAAAATGTCTCCAAATTATCATAAATTATTTATCAAAGTAATGATTTTAAAACAGGTAAGCTTATGTTCAACATTTTCCAGATGTAAGATATTTTTAAGTAGATCTGGGTAAAACTAAATATGAAATAATTGCATTCAGAATCTGCAAAAAATTTCAAAACATAATGAAATGAAGAAAACAATCAAAATAAATTGAGGAAAAAATATAATGGGGTTTTAGTAAGTTTCTGATTGGTAAAAAATATATAAAACCAGATGACTAGTGTATATATGACAATGTTTGGTGAACTTATAACATACGTTAATGGTTACTCTAATTTAGTTTAATAAAGGATGTACATGTGTGATATAACTTGATAAATACAGGTTTTTATGACTAATAAATATAACACAAAGAAATGTAAAAAAAACTTAACTAAATGGCACATAAAATTATTATACTTGAATTATTGTGGATTTTTTAAAGTAATGTTTATATTATTACAGACTTAACTAATTAATTATATGAAATTATAAATAAAAGGGGTATTTGCAAATGCTCTAACCTTAAAGAGGTAAACAGAAGCTTAGCATATACTTCTCAGTTTTGAGATTATTAAATTAATTAGTTAGATTTTTTTATGACTTAGTAAAAAATATTAGCAGATCATGCTGTAAAAATATTGTTAAATGATAAAAATTTCCCATTAAAATACAATTACTGATAGCACCTTTTCTTAGAAAGAGTTCATAAGATAGAATACTAAAGATAGAACAATGCTGGTTTCCTCTTAACTTCAACATTATGCTATCAATTTTCTTTCCATTATTAAAAACATAACTATAAAAAAATATGGTGGATAGCATGTTTCTAATGTCAATGTGGTCAATCCTTCGGTAATAAAAAAAATCCAAGTAAAGGAATTCTAAAATCTAAACTTATGTATTTAAACATGAATTTGTCAACTTGACGATTATACAGTGAAATTTGATTTCAATAGAGTCGGGTTACAACCACAATTTGAGTCACTAGAAATAAGGGCTACATCAGACACAAGGAACAAAAAACTAGTAAAATGATAGTGATTCTATAAAAACTTAGTTTGTATATAAATCTCACAATAACATATTTCATGAACCAAACAATACTCTGCATCTGCATCTGACTACAAATTCTAAAATTTTAAGATTATTATTCTATTATTTTTCAAAGTTAAGATTAAAGTTAAATTTGACTCAGAATGTGTTGCAATGACATTAAAATTGGAGTTCCAACGCGCTTTCTGCTTAACCAACCTAAGAAACAAGGTCTATGGAGTAAGAAGATTAATTAAAATTTATCTTTTATAAAGGTTAAATTATCAAAAAAAATAAAAAAGGGTTTTTATAAAAATCAATAATAATTTAAAGTACAGCTCTCTCTCTAAACCCTAATGTATGATTTATGCTCTGAAACAACAAGCTACATTACATGATGAAAACATTCTATTGTGTGAATCGTAATATATAAAACTTATTTATAAATAAAATTAGTCATATAATTAGGAATAATGATGTAGAATTGAATTATTGTGAATGTATTTGGCAATATTTGGATTCCAGAATAAATTGTAGGTAAAAATTTAAATGTTGAATTTAAGTACATCTTGAGTTGTCATTCTTCCTCGTGGTGCATTACAAGCTTTATGTATAAAGAAGCTTTATATATTAGATGCTACTCAAAGGCAGTTGAATTAAAAATTGCCTCGGGTTTTTTTCTCAATTAGCCTCTTTTGACTTATCAACATATCTCATTATTATGTGGAAATAATCTCAATATCATACGAACCTCATTGGAATAATCAGCCTATCTAACTATTATGTTGTAACAATCTAGACATTAAATCAGCCTCGTTGGACTTATCAGCTTAACTGATCTAGAAATCTGCCCTAACATCAGAGGCAGCATTACTGGTGCTAAAAGTCCGATGAATAATGACTATTAAAGTAGTATATCCCAGTTGTAGACATACTTTCTGATATTATTCCACTTGAATTTATTTAATGGCTCTTATAAGTTGCTTTTTATAAATTCTATAAAATAATACTCTTGAGTTAATAAAAAACCCTCTATTTATTATTATGACATACATATTGACTGTGTATTCTGCAACATATGTTATTTTTCAAATTATGGTCAAACAGGTATTTCATGGTAGTTTTTTATAAATAAAAAAATAAATTAATTAAATAAAATACACCAAATAAGCATTAACCACTTCACGCTCGGGTTTTTTTTCAAGAAATTGTCCAAAACGAATTGATTTTTTTATTGCATTTTAATAATTAGAAAACAGGTTTTTTTTAAGATGGTGAAGATTGAACTCGTGAGTTGTGATTTAATGATGCTGCATGACTTTGAATTTTGAAAATCCTCAAAGAAAATCTTGAAAATCCTAGATGCTCCAAATTTTATTTAGTATTGGATTAGGATGAGTTTCCAGGTCGTACGTACAGGTATCAGAGAAATGAAGGTATTGTTTTATTTTGTTGAATCTTCCTTTTGGCATTGGTTTTCCAAAAAATGGGGTGTACAGGATGGGCCTAGTTGACCATGAAAAATTTGCCTCAGGTTTTTTGTTTATGCTCACGAGTATTTGCAGTGAAAAAAATATCCTCAATTCTGGATTTGTGATAGGTTTCCACGGAGGTGTTATCGGGGCATGTGAAGTCACGGGTCTATTTGTATTTGCCAATTTTGATTCTGCAAATCTAAACAAATATAATTTATCACTTCATCATCGACAAACAACTCAAAAAATTGTAACAAATTGTTTGGAACCACTTCAAATTTCATTCCCGGTTCTCCAGAAAACGAAAATCTAGGTGGTGAAGGTGAAAGTGGTGGAGTTATTCTCATTTCGGACCATTGGGTGTCCTGCGGTATACTATAGTAGGCGATATCCGATGTGTCGCTCCAAGACGAACTTGAAGATCCAGAATCTTCTAAATCATAATCTGATGAATGGTATTCGGTGGCCTGTCCATTATATTATATTATTTTATATTACGGGGATGGAAAAATTCAAATAAACAAAAAAATAATTATTACATTGGGAAATAGTTTATGAAAAAGTTCACAGCAGATCAAATAATATTATAAAAGTTTATTACTACAAACAGCACATAAATAATTATTAGTTCTCATTCACGTTCAAAGTTTATAGAAATTCAATTATTATTATAATATAACGTAAAGAATACAGTATCTAGAAATCACAACACGATAATTATAACGAAATTATTTGAAAATTCGCAAATGATATAGATGCGCAAGCCTCGATGATTGACACAAAATTGACAATTTATGCCGCCCGATCATCGGCATACAAGACTTATACAGACCACGTGGCCCCAACATATTTCTATATATAGAAATCGCACATTTGCGAGTATGAAGCCGAGTGACCGCCCGTATGGGTACGAGTGTGGGCATAATGACGTGTTTAATTCACCCGTACCGGTACGAGCGCGAGCATGAAGTGGTTAAGGAATTACTTTGAAAGTGTAATGGTTGTAGGAAAAAAAATAAGAACGAGATACAGATCCTCTACAGGTCATTTAAAAAGATTAAGATTCCAGCATTGCTATCTCGGTAATTCTTTGAACCACCCAACTTTGTCTTTTCTAAAAATGTTAAACCTATCTTTACACATGGTTAATCTAAAATACACCAAATAAATAAAAAATAAATAATATCAATAATAATACATTAAAAATGGTAGAAAAAAAATATTCAAGTATGCAATTATTCTATAAAATATTTTTTTTGACATATTCAACTTGTGATACTTTGTGATGAAACAATGAAAAAAAAATTATAAATCATTTAAAAATGTTTTGCTTGCAATAGAAATAGAATATTAGTAAAATTCTATAATTAATATAATGAACGAATGAAAGATAAGCATTTTTCGTAAAGTTTTATTTGTGACCATTTTACATTGCATTTGGTCATGAATTGAAAATCTAGTTGCGTTTGTATAGTTAATGGAAAAGAGATGTAACAGCATTAATAGAAGAAATTTTTAAAAACTAACTTCTAGGATTCTTAATAACTGTCCCTAAAAATGTATGAAATGAAACATTCATATATGAAATGCATAATGTAGATAAGGCAGCAAAAATTTAAAACAGATTTGAAAGTGTTGTTTAAATAATTATGAAGCCAGAAATATAAGCATCTAAGTAGGATAAAGTCGCTCTACAAGATACATACAAAATAGATATAAAATAAAATTGACATAGAAAGAAATAAACTAATATTTTTAATCACAGCATATCTCTGACTTGTTGTGTATCCATGTTTAATATGAGACATCTCATGAAAGTCATCTCTTTTCTAGCATTATCCAATATAACGCGTGGATCTTGTGAAGTACAACGAAGACAGTTGGGTGCAAATACCATAGCCAAGTTAGCAGAGTCCATTTTTGTTTGACTAACAACTTCTGGAGTTGCAAATTGTTGTAAAAATCCTATCAAATAAGTAAGCACCTGAAACAATAAAGAAAAAACAACATAATAAAGATTTTAATACAAATGTTTAGGAAAATATTGTGACATTTGACACAAAAAAAATACTCTATTTTTTTTAATACATTTATATATTTTTTTTAAATCAAATTAATTTTTCCAATAAACTATCAATTACAGTGTTACTCATTTACGTATTTTCGAGAAAAATGAAAAATACTTGAAATAAGCTATGAGAAAAACCAACAAAATTAACAAAAAAATATATTTTCATTTGAAAAGAAATTTTGTCAATATTAATAATTAAAAAATCAACACAGTTTCAAATGTACAGACACTTTAAACTCCCCCTTACCCATACAAATTATCTTTTAGGAATGTTTAGCATACCTTCAGTGTTTGCTTGAATGTGCTGTAGTTGTTTATTGGATCATTATACGAGTATCTTTATTAAGTTGTTTTATTCATGTACTTACTGTATCATACATACATAAATACCGTCACGCCATTTCCTTGTCGGGGTAGGCAGAGAGGAAGAATGCCAGACTTCCTATCATGACACACACTTAGCCTCCTACCTCCACATCCATATACCTTCTCATACAACGTCCATGGTTTCTCTAACTTTCTACGTTTCCTTCTTTTAAAATATTATTAACTTGATCCAACCATACTTTCCTTGGTTACCCTATGATTTCTAACTTTTTACGTTTCCTTCTTTCAAAATATTCATTTGATCCAACCATACTTTCCTAGGTCTTCCTCTCACACGCCTTCCACTGACATGTACTATATATTTATTTTGTAAGTATTTCTTCTTTCATTTGTTCCAAATGCCCAAACCATTTAACGTGCTCTTCTTCATCTTACTCAACACATCAGCCTTAAGTTTACATTCAACCCTAATCACTTCATTCCGTATTGTCATACATTTTCACACTGTGTATTTGTATCATTATCTTAATTGCATAATACACTTATAATCATTATAAATTCTTGATAAACTATTACTACAGCCATAGAGTAACTAGAAACTGGTTTTGCCTTGGCTTTGAAGAACATCGAGTACCGGGCTGTCGACCCACCTGGATGGAGGCTTTTTATATTTTTAGTATAATGTTAGCAACCGTGGTTTAACGGTTCGCATTCATATTAAGCAAGCGGGTGCCCTAGGTTCGATTCTGGACAGATTCACTTCTGGACTGGTTTAACTTTTAGATTATTTTACATCTGAATTTATATTTTTTTGTAACTTATATAGTGTGCATCATAAATTCTTATAGCGCTACTTAGCAACACAAAAATATCATAATATAAAACTCGACCTAATGGAAGGCTGTACCAGATTAAACTTACCGTATTCTTGGAACTTGGATGTCCTTGCCATTGGAAATTCGGGTTTAATTTGTCAAGATTGTGGGTTGCTGAAGTGCAATAGTTTGCACACAATAAACCTATACACGGACAGGCGTCATCCATCCACAAAATGGCTGCCAATCATACTCGATCATGAGGGATAGCCTATGGCAATATAATGTAAACAATAAAAATAACTTACAAGTCTATTAATCCTTGGAAGCCGTTGGACTATATCAAAAGCATTTTCAGTATTATCAGGATCTGCCACACACTCTGCATATAGTGTATCAGGAATAAGGGGCTCATATAACTCTCTATACCATAACTTCAACAGGCTAGCCGGGGCATGTGCATCTGAAATAATATTTCAAGTTCTAAGAGTACACAAATTATGAAGTAAATAACGCTTAGTTAATTTTAAGCATTTGGTTAAGCTTTTATGACACATCGAAGGTGGTTTGATATATGTGATGAAAACAAAGAACATGTTGCATAAATATGAAGAAAACTTAATCAAAAAGTTTATCTGAATTTAGTTTGTAAAAATATTTACAAGCTTACTAATATCCTCAATCCAACATGAAAAAATGTAACAAAGTTGTTTTACTTCTCATTTCTTCTTAATTATAACTTGATCATTCCTCAATATTAAAACATTTATAGAATCCAGTCTGATACTAGCAGAAAATATCAAAGTATTAAGGTTTAAACTTCATATTATTAATTATTTGTCATTTATGTAATAAAGAAAAATACAAAGAAGCTTGGAACATTTTCATGGAGATCAAAACCCAGAAATACATTTTTGGAGTTCTTTTTTCAAATTGCAAACAATAATTATCAACACACATAATTCTCGCCATTTCTACATCGGTCACAGAACAAAAACCAAAAGACTAAAAATAATCAAAAAGTAACAGCTGTTATTAAAAAAATAGTTATGAATATAGAATTTTTTGCAATTTTATATGATGTTTTTTAGTGCACCGGTTTTGCCCATGTAAACAGAACTAACAAAACCGTATGAAGTGGACATCGCTTGACACTGGCGTATACTCCTTCATATATAGGAGTTCACGGTCATTATTCAAGAAGAGTTTCTCAATATCATTATTGGTACAGTTCATTATAGTGTTAATAATAACTGACATGCGAAAAAAAAAAAAACACCGCCATTGATTTTAAAAAGAACATTTTATCGTGTAAGAATTTTTCATAATTTGGAAACAACACTTGTATGGAGCTTTTTGTAAAGTACAACTATTGATTTGTTTAGACTGACAATAAGAACAAACTTGCCCTGTGCTCTTCCTTTATTTCAAAGGCTGAATGGTGTTTTTGAATTGTGCTTCAGCATTTAAAAATATGTTTTTCAAGTTTTGAGCTTTTTTAGTAGTAAGAGTTAATTGTTTGGACAGAACTATTTTGTTTTTGAGCTTAGAATATAATTGGGTTTTGCTTGTACACCTATACCTCGCTATACGGCATTTCGCTATAAGGACCTTTTATATTTATGGCACTTTTTCGATTCACGACCCACAATTTTTCGTTATACGGCCAAAAAAATGCTTATTTTCGTTACATATTTAATTAATTCATTAATTCTTTTAAATATAATTGTCCCTTTTTTAGGAAAAAATGCCACCGAAACGTTCATTGAATTTGGAGATTGATACTGATAAAAATAAAAAGAGAAGCCGAAAATATGTCACGCTCGAGCTAGAGACCAAACTAGAAGTTTTACGTCGTATTGAAGCTGGTGAGAAAATTGTTCAAATTTGTAATGCAATGGGACTGGCGAAGTCTACCATTCAAACTATTTGCGATAGAAAAGAAGAAATTAAAACACATTCGCTATCTGCTGCACCTTTAAGTGGCTCAAAATTAACTCGCCAAAGAAGCAGCATTATGGAAAAATTATTAGATATGTGGATTGAAGACATGTGAAGATATGTGGATCAACGAAGGATGCCAATGAGCCAAATGACTATCCAAGAAAAGGCTAAAAGTATTTTCTAAAATTTAAAGAGGGAGGATACTGATGAATCTGTGAAAGATGTAACATTCCAAGGAAGCCGAGGTTGCTTTGAAAAATTCAAAAATCGCCACAATTTGCACAACTTAAAAATGAAAGGTGAAAGAGCTAGTGCCGATGATGACGCAGCTAAAGAATATCCCAACATTTTGAAAAGAATTATTGAAAGAGGTGGATACCGACCTGAACAAGTTTTCAATGTAGACGAGACAGGACCCTATGGGAAGTGAATGCCTGAAAGAACTTACATTTCAAAATGTGAAAAGTCTGCATCTGGATATAAGGTGTCAAAAGAACGATTAACTTTGCTCCTTGGTGCTAATGCTGCGGGGGATTTTAAGCTAAAACCACTTTTAGTATATCTTTCCGCAACAAGGCATTGCTCATTTTGGATAATGCTCCAGGGTACCTGGTTAATTTATCCGAATTATCTGAAGACATCAGATGTGCCGTAGACAACATTAGCGAATCGTGGAAGGAATTAAAATCAACCACAATGAACCATGTTTGGAAAAAAATATGGCCAGAATGCATAAAAACTAATGAGCCTAAAGTCAATTATCTTTATGAAATTCAACAAAACATATTAAACTTAGCAAACAATCTTGGTTATGAGGATTTGGAAGGTGATTTGATTGATTTTCTAGATGCTGACAGAGAACCTCTTTCAAACGAGGAACTGATCCAGTTAGAAACAGAACGAGCACTTGATGAGGAGCCAGAACCAGAGCCTGCTATATGCCAACAGCTAACAGCAAAAAACTTGTCGAATGCGCTTTCTTATTTCGAGCAGGGAATGAACATCCTTCTTCAATATGATACCGACGAAGAACGCAGCGCTAAAGTGTCTCGAGGAGTAAACTCAGCCATTACCTGTTAAAAAACACTGCAAAAAGAAGCAGAAAGCAAGGCGAAACAGACAACGTTGGACCAATATTTTAAACTGGGTCCAGCAATCCACAACAGCGGAAAGTGATGATGGCAGCATATTATAGCTTACTGATTCTTCATGTTAATGTTCGTCATCAGATTAAAACAGTTTTTAAACATTCTACTTTATGTTTTTAATATACGAGTATGTACTCGATACATATGTGCATATGATTTCTTATGTTTTTTAATTTATGTTTATTTTTTGAATTTATGTTTATTATTACATTGTTTTGTACTTCTATTTTTATATAAGCATTTTTATAGGAAATAAAAAGAATAAAATGCTTTATGAACTAAAAACTATATTATTTTATAAAAAATTGGAACAGATCCAATTGAATTTGTATGGGTTTGTATCAAAATAATTTATTCGTTATACGGATTTTGGCTTTACGGCCAACTTTTCCGGAACATATCTAGGCCGTAAAGCGAGGTATGGGTATATTTCCATATGAAATAATCAATACTAATGTTTGATATATTGTAGAAAATACAAAAAAGGGGTTGAATTGTTACTAAATAATCATTACCTGTAATTTGCATTTGATCTGGTAATTCCCAATTATCAAGTTTAGTTTTAAGAACATTCACTTCATCTACATCGGCTGAAACTCGGAAAATACCTTCAGTCTGTTTTCCTTGAAGAGCCAAAACCTAAAATTGAAATTTTATATTATATTTAAAACAATATCAAAAAATTTTTCAAACAAAAATAAACAGATAACATACAGCACCGTTTTGCAATAAAATATCCTTGAAGAGAGCTTTTGTTCAAACTTACAAATGGCAGCTTAACTAACTTCATACGGGATAAAGTCTAGAAGCAAGATTAAAACCGAGATGTCAATAATAGCCATCGAGAATGTGGAGTGCTGAGCTGTTGACCAACCTAGATGGAGGACTTTTATGGCATCCCTGTATTCCTGATGGAACGTACGGTGATGATGATCCACCAGACACTGCTATTTGGGTAGTTATCTAGATTATTCAACCAATAATGAGGCTGTTTGATAAGTCCTATGGGGCTGGTATAGGAAACCTCATGGTAGTTTTTGGCAGCGGTAAATATTAAAATAATGCATTGCTTACAATAAACTTTTGACAACACTCACCTGTTGAGACAGAGCTACTTGAACCCATGGCAATTGTCTGTTGGGGAACCTATCTTTTTGAAGAGATATCACCTCGCTCAAAGTATTGCCAAACATTGAAATTCGGAATATTTGTATCTAAAAAAAATATTCATTAAAGATAAGAAATACTCAATTGATTGAAAAATATGCTTTAATTGGGAATCAACTTTTAAATAAGTTTTTCATATCAATTGCCTCATCATTTTTTGTCTAATTAAAGCTAAACCATTAATTTTCAATAACATGTTTTTTTTAATAAACCAGATTTTAGCTCTTTAAAATAATACAATTAAACCTATAGTATGTACATTTACAGGTTGCTAGAAAAGATATATAATAATTACTGTGCAAATGTCCATACAAAAAATGTTTGTATAAAAAACATATCAAATTGATGCCTTATACTGCAAAAAATAAACCTGTTTATGTTTGAGTAATCTTAACCCAATAGTGGCAGGGGACCACTTAAATGGCCCATACATAAATAAATAAAATAAATAAATAAATAAATATTAGGTTTATTGACAGCAACATAGTATGTACAAGATCACACCTGAATAACACTTCTAAAAAAACATAAATTGCAGACAATATATCAGACACAGAAGCTGTCAAAAGGTCTGGGCTCATCTAATAGCATCCCCTCGGCCAAAATACACCCCACCAATATAGGGCGAACCCAGCCACGGGGACACCAGATGTTTTTCAGCCCACACCCTTAAACACGTAGAAACAGGAATATATACAAAAAAATAAACACAGAAAATAAATATAGTAGATGACAAAAAAAGAAAAAAATACATTCAAGAGAGAGTACACCAAAAGGTCCGGGCTCATCCCACAAACATTCCCACGGCCGAGATACACCCCACCAATGTAGGGCGAGCCCGACCGCAAGGGCATCAGGGGGCTTCCATCCCACACCCCCGCATATCTAGATTAAAGAATAAATATAATAAAAAAGAAAAAAAAAAAAAAACAAAAACGTATGGCAGAAAACAAAATAAAAAGTAAACCCACATATACCACCTCAGGTTAACTGTCAGCAAGAACGAGGAAAAAAAAAAAGAAGAGAAAAGCCTCAAAGGAGTCCAAATTTTACAAAATGACAAATGGGAAGTAAGATAGTTGAGACAACATCGAAATAGTTAGGCAGTAGTACATTGAAATAGATAAGCAGTTTTAAAATAATTAATGAGGAAATGACGCACAAACACGTATGCACAATCCTCGATTCACCACCAGCGAAAAGAGAGAAAAAAAAGAAAATAAGAAAAGAAAAGCAAACAAGAGACCCATTAACCACTGAGAAACCCATTAACCACCCAGAAGATAACGCTTTAGAGCATCTCTGAAGGTATAACTATTCACCCGCTCCTTCAAGGCCTGGGGCAACTCATTCCAGCATTTGCTGGCTGAGTATGAGAAGGATCCCCTGAACAGTGTTAGGTTATGGTTTGGGATAAGTAAAAGAGTCTCTCTGCCTCTAGTCTCGTAGCCGTGAAAGTTTCCAGACCAATTCAGTTTTTCGAAGAGATAAAGTGGCATTTTTGAACTGGTAATTTTATCCATGAGTACGCTTAAGTGAAGAAAACGTCTTTGTTTCATGTCAATAATTTTAAAAGCTCTCAAAAAAGGGGTGATGTGTCCTCTGGGAGGACACATCACCCTTTTTCCCAGCGACCATTTAAGTGGCCGCTCGCCAGTATGACATAAGACATGTCATACTGGCGAGCGGCCACTTAAATGGTCGCTAACTTTGCATGTCGATAAATCGGTAAAGATTAAATCTTCTTTAAAATTTTTTACCTGAATATAAGACAAAATGTGTCCTCTAGTGATATCTCTTGAAAAATCATCAAAACTTCAAGTACTTGATCCATAAGAAGGATTTAAACAGACCCTTTCCAGGCCGTCGATATTTCAATCAGTTTGAATATTTCGCGCTACTTGTTCGGGCGAGCCGAAGGTCGTGTTTCTAATGACGATTTCTCCCGATCATTGTGCGTCGATATTTTTTTGTTTGTGTACGCGTATTGTGTATTGAATTAATTGCCTTTTTCATTGTTTGTGGATTATTGTTTTCTTTGATTATTGCTTTTTATATTGTCGCACTTTATTTATAGATTTGGCTACCATTACACAAACTATTTTTTAAGAGATTTTAACATTCACTTACTTTTACAACTTTTCAAATCGTCGTTATTTTTTATGTTACGTGTGTTATACGCCATTGTAATAATTCAAAAAATTTTTAAAATAACTTTAAAAAATCAACACCGCTTATATTATCAATATGGCTAAAAGGAACTTGACTGGAGAGGAAATTGAAGATATCACGGTAGAACTTGATTCAGATTTTGAATTAACCGATGAAGAAGACGATGTTGCAGATGATAATGATCCATTTGAAGAAGAGCAGAGAATGGATGATACAATTATTCCAGATATTGGAGCAACAACCAGCGGCAATGTGGAACCAAACGAACTATTAGAAAATGTATTTTCTTCATGGAGCCGAGGTCCGTTTGCGCCAATAATCCACGAGTTTGATGAATTTTCATCTGGCCTCTTGCCCTCGTGCCAACTTACACCAGAATCATCCGAACTCGATATTTTCGAATATTTTTTAAATAAAAATATAATGGAAAATGTGGTACAACAGACTAATCAGTTTCATAATTTAAAAAAATTGAGTAAGGAATATTCCGGTAAATCACGAATTCAACACTGGGTAGATACAAATGTACCAGAATTATATGTATTCTTTGGTGTCACAATGTTGATGACACGAAATAAGCATTTAACCATACGGGAACATTGGTCCACAGACCCACTTTTAAATAGCCCAATTTTTGGCAAGACTATGTCAAGGGACCGGTATGAACTGATTTTAAATATGTTACATTTTTCTAATAACAATATAACAAATAGTGGTGACAAATTGTGTAAAATAAGATTATTGCTTGATCATACTCGCAAAGTTTTTAAAAGTGTCATGCTGCCTCACAAAAACTTGTGTATCGATGAGAGCATACGAGGGTGGTCCGATAAGTACTTAGCCTACAAAAGAATAACAAAAATTTTGGAAAAGTGGCGATTTATTTCTCAACATAATCTCCTTTGAGTTCGATACACTTGACCCAGCGATGCTCCAACTTCTTTAACCTGTCTGAAAAATACGTTTTCTGGAGGTCTGCAAAGTAGGCCTCCGTGGCGGCGATAACCTCCTCATTCGAATCAAATTTCTGCCCGGCGAGTGACTTTTTCAAATTTGGAAACAAAAAGAAGTCGCACGGGACCAAATCCGGAGAATATGGTGGATGGGGCAGCAGTTCGTAGCCTAATTCTACCAATTTGGCCGTGGCGACGGCGGAGGTGTGAGCTGGTGCGTTGTCATGATGGAAGAGCACTTTTTTCTTCGCCAAATGGGGCCGTTTTTTCTGCAATTCGGCGTCGAATCGGCCCAATAATTCGGCATAGTAGAGCCCTGTGACCGTTTTGCCCTTCTCCAGGAAGTCGATGTAGATCACACCTTTTGAATCCCAGAAAACGGTGGCCATCACCTTTCCGGCCGATAGGACAGTCTTCGCCTTCTTCGGAGCACGTTCGCCGGGTGAAGTCCACTGTTTCGACTGTTCCTTGGTCTCGGGTGTGTACCAGTGTATCCATGTTTCGTCGACGGTCACGAAACGACGCAGAAACTCCTTCGGATTGCGCTTAAACATCGTCAAACACTGCTCTGAAGTGGTCTCACGGTTGCGCTTGTTGTCTGGAGTGAGCAAACGCGGCACCCATCGCGCCAACAGCTTTCTCATGCCCAATACTTCATGCAGGGTCTTATGAACGGTCGCGGTCTTTTGAGATGCCTACTGTCTCAGCTATCTCGCGCACCTTCAATCGGCGGTCTGCCAATACGAGATCGTGGATTTTTGTCACGTTATCCTCCGTGGTAGCCGTTTTCGGGGCACCTGGGCGTGGCTCATCAAAAACCGACGTGCGACCACGTTGAAACTCGTTAAACCAATTTTTGACGGTCGCCATCGAAGGAGAAGAGTCACCGTACACAGCATCTAAGCGCTCTTTGATTTGGCTGCGCGATTTCCCTTTCAAAACCAAGAATCGAATCACCGACCGATATTGCTCTTTTTCCATTTTTCTCAAATCGGCGGACACGCTCGCTTCCACACGCGGTCAAAACAAAACTACGCGTCCAATTCGGCTGAAATTTTGACAGTAGCTGTCAACGAGAATGTACTACGCGATAAAAAATTGCTCTTGCGATAGTGGTGCTATCGGGCGGTGAGGCTAAGTACTTATCGGACCGCCCTCGTAGTTGTTTTCAAAGGCCGTCTTATGATAAAACAATATATCCCTTCCAAACGTCACAGATTAGACATTAAATTATTTGTTTTATGTGATGTTGAAACCGGTTGTGTGTTAGATCTAATTGAGTATTGCGGTGATGGAACAGAAATAATTGATGATAAATTGTTGGGTATATCGGGTGCAGTTATCAAAACGCTTCTCAATGACTATCTTGGAAAAGGACACAACTTGTGGTGTGATAACTGTTACACAAGCCCACAATTATTTAAGTTTTTACATGACAATAAAACAAATGCATGTGGAACCGTTCGAAAATCTCGTGAAGGTATGCCCAACTTCAAAAAAACCAAGAAAGGAGACATTGATTCTCAACATTGTGGACCCTTGTTGGCTATAAAATGGCACGATAAGAGAGAAATTCATATGCTGACAACAATTCATAGTGACAGATTTGTTTCAACAGAGAAATTAAATTATAAAACTGGCGAACAGGTAAAAAAACCTGAGTGCATTGTGGATTACAATAAAAATATGGGTAGTGTGGACAAAACCGATATGATGCTTAGCAGTTGCCTTCGAAATTGCCTTTGAAAAACTTTAAAATGGTATAGAAAGCTGGCTTTTCATTTTGTTGATCTATACATGCTAAATTCATATTTTATTTACAAGCATACAGCCGGAAAAACAATAGGTTTAGCGGAATTTCATTTAGCAGTTATAAGACAAATATTTGAAAAATATAAACTAGCATCAGAATTGTCCCATTCATCTCCGTCCACTAGCAATTCACTACATCTTGGTTTAGCGGGTTCAATAATAGCCGCACACAGTCCTATAGAAATTCCAGGAACTGAAAACTGTGCGCAACCTTCTCGTCGATGCTATGAATGCGCTCATAAACATAAATTAAGGAAAAGATCTAGATATATGTGTGGTGAGTGCAATGTGAGTCTGTGTGTAACATGTTTTTGACTATTTCACACCAGCAAACACTTTCCAAAGTAGAATTATTATTATTGCAGTGTACTTATGGTAATAAATCTTTTCGTCAAAATCCAAAAACATACTTTTATTTGTAAAATAGTGTAATAAGAATATTTTCTAATATTACGTGTGTATAGTGTCAGCTAAAAAATCGGCGCACAGTTCCACACCACTCCACTTCAGGATAATGGCTGCCAGGCGATGAGTCATATTTGTATGTGGATACAGAATAAACATGAAAACACTAGATCCCTATGATCAATTGATAAAAATATAATCTTAATGTGTTCCTTATGCTTAAGTTCATGTTTATAAACTGTAATGTGATGACTATTTGACATAATTATGATGTAATTGAGATAAATTTATAGACGTAAAACACCGCCGCCAGTACGTACATACCAAAGATACTCGAGTTTTCGCCATGAAAAGGTTAATAAGAGTAAAGACAGCAATGCACATCTTGAGAATCAATAATTGGAAATCAAATGATTGTAGATGTTAATATATGTTAGTTATACGTTTCAGAAAAAAAATAGAAAACAGACAAAAAAAATGTTTGAAAACAAGCATAATTCAATACGTAACTACGAGGGTGGTCCCAGAAGTACCCGACCTGACGTATAGATGGCGGTTGTTGCTTTAAAAAATTACTATGGTAGAAAGTACTAAACTTATAAAGCTTAAGTTTCAAGTTTTAAGACGCTACGTTGTTTAGTATTTGTTTGGCAGCCATCAATAGTGAACGCTCTCAGTGAATTTGTAAACATGGAAAAAATTGGTCATCGTTATGTGATACAATACTTTCATTTGAAAGGTTTAAGTCCAACCAATATCAAAGCCGAGCTAGATTCTACTCTGGGGGAGTCTGCTCCTTCGTTTACAACAGTAAAATATTGGGTGGCAGAGTTTAAACGAGACCGTACGAACTGCCAAGACGAACATCGCAGTGGTCGACCAAATGAGGTAACCACGCCAGAAATGGTAAAGAAAATCCACAAAATGGTATTGGATGACCATCGATTGAAAGTGTGCGAGCTAGCAGACATGGTAGGCATTTCAAAAAGTGCTGTACATCGCATATTGACTGAAAATTTGGACATGAGAAAGCTGTGCGCAAGATGGGTGCCGCGTTTGCTCACAATGGAACAAAAACAGCGTCGTGAGGATGTTTCAATCGAGTGTTTGGCGATGTTTCACAGCAATAAAGCCGAGTTTTTGCGTTGATTCATAACCATGGATGAAACATGGGTCCATCACTTCACACCTGAGACGAAGGAACAGTTAAAACAATGGACTGAAAGGGGAGAATCGACTCCAAAAAAGGCGAAGACAGTTCCATCTGCAGGCAAGGTCATGGCGTCAGTTTTTTGGGATGCGCGTGGGATAATTTTCATTGATTATCTTCAAAAAGGAAAAACAATCCACGGCGAGTATTATGCGAACTTATTGCAGCGTTTCAGTGATGAAATCAAGAAAAAACGGCCGCATTTGGCGATAAAGAAAGTGTTGTTTCATCAAGACAATGCACCAGTTCACACATCCGTTATCGCGGTGGCCAAAATCAATGAATTAAAGTTCAAATTGCTTTCTCACGCACCCTATTCGCCAGATTTAGCCCCCTCGGATTATTTTCTTTTTCCAAACTTGAAAAAATGGCTCGGTGGTAAAAGATTTGCCAACAATGAAGAGGTGGAATCTGCGGTTGATGGCTATTTCGAGGCGCTCGACTGTTCTCACTATAAACAGGGTATCGAAGCTATTGAACATCACTGGGAAAAGTGTGTCAAGCTGAAAGGAGACTATGTTGAGAAATAAAAATATTTTTTCCCAAATTTTTTGTGTTTTCTTTGTTAGGTCGGGTACTTTTGGGACTACCCTCGTACCATCAGAAGACTCACAGAATGAAAACTAGCAAGTCAATTTTCGGATTATGTCTAGTGTCTTTTACAAATAAAAACTACATTTCATCAAGTTAAGGAACCCCCTACAGGTCTTGTTCTGCCCTGTCCTATATAGCATCAAGATTTTTTTGTTTCTTTTTTCTAGTTGTACCATTCATCCATTTAACACGTTCCGTGCCGCAGTACATTTTGAGAAAATAAGTACCTGCGCCACTAAACAAATTATAGTTTATATTATGTATACATATATAGGCTTCATAAATAATGATTTATTTTTAAAAATAAACTGATTTTAGGTGATATTGTGAGCGTAGGTCACCGGTGACCTACGCGGCGTCGTACGGTAATACATGTTTATACAACATAAACTTTTGTAGTCGAAACAAATTGTAGCATGCCTAATTTATTACTCATATTTTTTATTTATTTATGTAATATGCTATAGTGTTAAGCCATAACATAATAATCTCTTATGATTACTGAGACAATAGCTCCAAAAAAAAGGTCACAATGTTGCATAGACAATGCACCCTCATAAATTTCCAGAGTGTGCCAAATGGATGGTCCCATTCATTATGTTATCCCTGGAATCTCTTCTATACCCCCTAGCCTAATTGTAGAGGCTAGTTTATCCTTGAAAAAAATAAACCGTAATAGCTTGCTCATGTACACCTGGAGGTTTATTAAAAATAATTGCATTTTCAAACAAAATTTTGGAAGTTTTTATGTGCATTATATTCAGGGACGCCGTATAGGTCACATTCAATGTTAAAATTCGTAGCTAATGTGACCGCTGGCGCACTGGGACTGTTTATAAAAAAAAAACACGTAGGTCACTGGTGACCTATGTGGCGCCCTGGTCAAAAACACGGTAGGTCACCGGTGACCTACGCGGCGCGGAACGTGTTAAGGTATTTTTTGACAAATAAATTAATTATACTTAAACATTATACACATAAAACGAAATTTTAAAAAAAGCAATGAAGATGTATGTATACATTAAGAATCACGCTGTGATCTTATTTCTGTGACCAACTTGTTACTTCTATTACAGGTTTATATAATTGTATATTTTCAGGTTATTTAAATGTTTCTCAAAGAGAAAGGTGTTATTTTCAAACTTCAACTGAATTCCATCTCCAAAAATAGATTGATGCAGTCTAAGAACTAATGAATTAATTAAAAAACTGAATGAACACATACTCGAGCTTGATCAATGTCTTCAGTATTGGGTTTTCTCGGTTGCTTTTTGCCACATTGTCCAATCCTCTCTAGCCTCCGACAAGCTACACCGGCATAATGAGACACTTGTACATGAATGGGCCACTTCCCAACCTGTAGAAAATTACAAAATTTAATTAACAAAATAATTCTAATTATAAATTAACAAAAAGAAAAAAAATTAAATGCAAGTTCAAAATTACATACATATAACACATCGATCAATAAGTCCCGGGACTAACTACTAAAACAACATTTGTTTGCCAAAAATTCTTCTTTATTCAACAGTCTCCTTCAAGAGCGATACATTCATTCCAACGCTTTGTCCTGATGAAAGAGAACTTTTTTCTTCTTCATATGGGGTCGTTTTTTTGCAATTTCTACCTTCAAACGCTCCAATAACACTATGTAATATTCGCTATTGATGGTTTTTCCCTTTTCAAGGTGATCGGTGAATATTACACCATGCGCATCCTAAAATACGGAGGCCATAACCTTCCCGGCCGACTGTTGAGTTTTTGGTCGCTTCGGATGACTTTCACCGGCTGCTCTCCAATCAGCTGACTGCCGATTTGATTCCGAAGTATAGTGGTGGATTCAAGTTTCATCCATTGTCACATATCGATGCAAAAACTCCTGTTTATTTCGCGTAAACAGTGCCAAACCGCGCTTTGAATCATCGATGCGTTGTTGTTTCTGTTCCATTGTGAGCAAACGCGGCACCCATTTCGAAAAAAGCTTTTTAATGACCAAAATAGTGTAAACACTACCAAATGATATCTTCAGGATGTCAGATATCTCACGCAACTTTACTTTGCGATTTTCCATCACGATTTTGAGGGGTTTTTTGTTTTCTGGTGTAACAGCCTCATTTGGATGACCAGAGCGTTCAGCATCATTTGTGTCTGTACGACCGCGTTTGAAATCAGCATACCACCGACAAATGGATGTTTTCGACAAAGCAGAGTCCGGATGACACTTTTCAAGCCATCGCTGAGTTTGAAAGGTATTTTTTCCCATTAAAAAGCAATGTTTTATCAACACACGAAATTCGGTTATTTCCATTGTTTTGAAAATAGCAAAAGTAGCGTCACTAAAACCACTGTAACTCAATGACACAATGTCGGAATGTCATGAAAGTTTGACACGTAACTTCTAAAGGTTGGTACTAACTGAGAATGGTATGGATTTGTTATTAGAGGCGCCATCTGTTGGTTAGTCTCGGGACTTATTGATCGATGTGTTACATATACAGGTGTCCCGTAAGTAGTGAATCATACTTAGGGCGATGATAGATTGGGTCAAGACCTACCAGAATATCAAAACTTGACCTCAGTAAAAATCTTACCATTTTTAAGTTATTTAGACTTTTATAAAATTTCGTAAAATCCCTATCTTGCATCAGATTTTTTGCTGCGTTGTGTACAAATTACCATTTTTGTAAATTTTTTTTAATGTGAAATACCTTTGAATAGTATCCTTATCTATCGCATACAAAATGATTTCCAAAATTATTAGGAGTGTACAAAAAAATTACTTAAAAAATTTTAAAAATCTTAATTAAATTTTTTACGCTGAACTTTGGCCTTCTGTGGTAAAAAAAATGGAATGGGCATTTCCAGCATACTACTTTAAAAAGTTGCTCATTTAATAGAGATTTCAGAATGGTGCAACACTACTAGATTTTTTTAACGGAAAACGAAATAATACTATTTTTTATTCAAAAGGGGCTGATTCTGACCAAAGTTCAAGTAAAAGGTATTAATGCAAAATATACTTCATTTTGTTTCTCATAACGCACCTACTATATTGTAGCATTAATGTGCAAATTTGTGTGATTTAATTTAATGATGATGCTGAATAAAACACAAATTAAAATATTAAAAAATTGCTTTATTCAATAAATTTTACAGGAGATTCTCGAATTGTCACGCTCCTGTCCTGATGCAAGCTCGGCATCTCCTCAAAAATGATCCCTTCAGCAATCTCAAACGCCGCATTCACTCGTTGACGCAGTTCAACCTCATTGCGAATGGATTTGTGGTAAACTTTATCTTTTAGACAGCCCCAGTAAAAATAATCCAGAGGAATAAAGTCAGGTGACCGAGAAGGCCACAGAATTGACCCAAGACGCCCACGGTACGCGTTGTCCAAGTAGGCTCTTACTTGTCGGCCATAATGCGCAGGGCACCCATCATTCTGAAGCGATATTGTACGCCGTAGTTCTAGAGGAACATCTTCGAGGAGTGGTTGTTGTTCTTCCAAAAACTCCAAATAATTGTCGGAGTTTAGTGTTGGTGGCAGCTCGACTGGGTCCAAGATTTTTCCATTGAAGATACCGGTCCACAGATTTATTTTAAACTGATACTGGGACAGGCCTTCTCTCATCTCGAAAGGGTTTTCAAGCTGCCAGCTATGAATATTGTGTAGGTTCATGAAGCCATCCCTCCTACAGGCAGATTCATCACTCCATAAAACTTTATTAAAATAGTCAGGATCTTCTTGTTGTTTTTGCAGCATTTGGCGGCAAAATCGGCTCTTTGTGCGTAGTCTCTTGGTAGGGTATGTACGTGTTGAATGTGGTAGGAATGAAATCTATATATTTTTAAAACTCTGTGCACGGTAGTTTTTGGTATACCCGTACGCTGTTGGATCATCCGCACGGAAGTTGACGGGTCTTCTTCCCTTTCCTGCAAAATTGTATCATCATGGACAGTTTGAGACCGTCCTTCACGGCCACGTCGGCCAGGGATTCTGCTTTCTATGTACGCGTTGTGAGTTCCGATGAACACCCCATAGTCAGGATGCCTGCGATTAGGGCGTAAAGTGCTGCAGCTGCTCTGGCACTACGACCAGCTTCGCCATAAATTAAATGCATTTCAAATTCCGGTTCGCCATGTTAAAAATAGTTGCTTGTCACCACAGGATGCAAAAAGTCAAAGAGGAAGCCAGGTCGTTATGATCACAAAAAAAAGACCAAGTAGATAAGCACAACAAAATCTAGGGGAACGCCAAAATATTAAGTTCACACAACAAGTCTAAATCGATAGGCAAAACAAAGTCCGGGTCCAAAGCAAAAAAAAAAACCAGAGGTATGAAAACAATAACTTGCGAGAAAGGAGATGCGACGCACAGTGTCAGGTATCGTACTGCTCAAGTCAAGGCTTACAAGTTTTGACATGAAAAAGAGCGAGATAGCAAATGGACACCATTTGCTATCTCTATCTCACCTTTTGTTCGATTTGAACCGGTCGGTGGTAGGTAGCAGAATCTTGCGCTATAATTAGATATTGCTAACATGAAAACCACAGTTAACATGTGACAGAAACAAAATAAAGTAGATTTTGCATTAATACCTTTCTCTTGAACTTTGGTCAGAATCAGCCTCTTTTGATTAAAAAATAGAATTTTTTTTCATTTTCTGTAAAAAATTCTAGTAGTGTTGCATCATTCTGAAATCTCTATTAAATGAGCAACTTTTTCACGTAGTATTCTGGAACAGCTCAGTACCATTTTTTTTACCACAGAAGGCCAAAGTTTAGCGAAAAAAATTTAATTAAGATTTTTTTAATTTTTCAAGTAATTTTTTTGTACACCCCTAATAATTTCGGAAATCATTCTGTATGCGATAGATAAGGCTACTTACTATTCAAAGGTATTTCACATTAAAAAAATTACAAAAATGGTAATTTGTACAAAACGCAGAAAAACATTTGATGCAAGGTAGGGATTTTACGAAATTTTACAAAAGTCCGAATAACTTAAAAACGGTAAGGGTTTTACTGAGGTCAAGTTTCGATATTCTGGTAGGTCTTGACCTAATCTATCATCGCCCTAATTATGATTCACTGCTTATGGGACACCCTGTATATATATATTGATTTAAATTTTTCTTCTAACACAATTTCATATTGCGATAGGATATTTAAAACAGTGATAAATTATGAAAATTAAATTATAATAAATTACATATTTTTTTCAAAAAGTTCATTTATAGACATATTTTATCTGGTAAGCAAAAGTACAAGATACTGAACATGTTTGCTCACTCTTTATATATTTGAAAAACATTCACTCTTATGCATTATAAGGAAAGCGATCAAACATCAAATTAAGAGCATTCACTTGCATGCTTTTCCAGTGAAAATGAGTCTTCACATGAGGAAGTATTTTAATATGCTTAAATTGTTTAAATTAAATAACTTTAAAAAATCCAATTTTCTCACTGGAACATAAAAACAAAAATTTTAAAATAATGTTTTGAATTATATTGAAATTACCTCTGGAAATGTATCGGCAAAGGCAGGATCACGGTGCCTATTCATGTAATTAAGTAATGGAGGTTGAAAAGCGGGAGAAGGAGGTACGAATGCCAGGCTCACGGCAAGGAGTTCCCAACCACGCAAAAGACTATCCCGCTGAGGATTCTCTGTTGTTTGTCGACACAGCTGCACATATAATTCATCTCGCAATCTAAAATAACCAAATAATTGTCAATAACCTAAAACTTACATAAGGATCTTGAAATACTTTTAAGTGTTCTGAAATGAATACTATTTTTTTGCTTATATAAAAACTATTGTTATCATTTGATTGGATAAATAAATAAGGAACTAAATAGTAGATTCCAGTAGTACCAACAAAATAACATATTTGTTAGTACTACTGATATTTTTTTTTCATAAGTCAGTTACAATGGGATATGCATATATTGCAAAATTACCAGTTTTATAATTTCTAACTCTTGATATATATTTAATAAACATATATCAAGAGTTAGAAATAAAAAAGAGATATGTCAATAAAAAATATTATTTTGAAAGACATATTTCACTCTTATTATTGAGGTGCTTGGTCATGTAGGACATGTCAGGTCACCAGTGCAGAACCACCAGTCATTTGGATTTAGTCATATTTATTCTTTAAAGAAGACTTTTGTACTTACGCTGGGTTGGCATAAGCAGCATGCAGTATGTCAATAGCTACGGAATTTAATGTCATGCCAGGTCGAGCTTTTCTGTCACCCATATAGATCTGAACAAGCCGGAATATTTCTGCAGCAGCTTTTTTATATGCTTTGTCTCTCCTGTCGCCTAGCATTGGACCACTGATTCCACCTGATGTCCAAGATAACATATCTCGTACCGATGCCTAAAATATTTTATTTAGTTTTATATAAACAAAAAAAAAATCCTAATAAATTGGTGAAGAATGTTCAAATTGCGAGTTATCAATTGAAATACTTGAGGAATATTCTTTTTAAAACAGTTATCTAAATTAGTAAAATATTTATTACACACCATAAATCTAATGTCACCAACTAGGAACAAAATATGTATGTTTAGTTCTTTCTACTGCTATTTTATAGGGTCTATTAAGATGAAACACTTAAATGTTTCATGAGCATGCTTGAATATATAATTTTGTTATAAGATTATAAATATGCATGTATACAGTATACAGTAAAAGTATGTCAATTAGAAAAACGATAATTCATATTTTTCGCCATTTCCTAGGTCCCAAAATCGACTTTTCATAATTTTACTGTGAATTTGAAAAACCGCATATTTCATAATTCATGTTTTTTTTGACAAAAAGTACTTAAGAATTCCAGCAATTACGAAATTTTCCATGCAAATCATGGATCCATGTAGTTGGCCTTAATGGTGGGACGACCGGTACATTCTGTGCCGACGAGTGATAAAATTTCTGGAGCTCACCCTAAATATTGAAATTTAAGATAAGATTAAATATTGAATAAGATTAAATATTGAATAAAGATTAAATATTGAAATTTAAGATAAATAAATATAATGTTAATATAAGTAAATATAATAAATAAGGAAGTCCTATTGACAAAAGACCTATAAAATAAAGAAACAATGTAAAAAGAATATAGTTAAAATATAATTTCAGCATTTTTTGTAACCTTTCACTTTGTGTTATTTTTTACCTTTCTACAAATTAGCAAATTACCATTTTATAAATTAGCGTCTAATTAGATTTTACTGTATGAAATTTGATCCCTAGAATTTCGAATGAATGGACTTTTACTATAGTTACAATCTTACACTAAAACTGTATTCAATCATGAGAAAGTCACTTTATTTGTAATAAAATATAGCTTAATTTACGGGAATGCAATTAATCTACTCTGACTATCTATTTTATGTAGGACAAAACACAAAACAAAAGTCCTCTGTTAGAGTATGTTAACAACTTTGAAAGATAAAGATTATTTTTATTATCTTTAAAAAAATATGAAACTGGACTGACATAATCTTCTTAACTATAATCTCAACAATTCGGATCAGCTTTGCAAATTCTCTCTCTACAATACTTTGTTGCAAAAAGATAACCGATGCTAATCAAGTTCTTTAATGATCCTCCCCACAATCCCATGTATCCTCAGACATAATACTAGACATTCTCATAACTGAACTATTGTAATGTTATATATTATGATTTATCAGAAATGCAATTACCCAGATAGCAGTTTATTTTCGGTGCCTCTAAGTATATAACTCCTCAATACATATATAAAAGATTATCTGCGAAGATGTAAGAGGAGTAATAATAAAGTTCACCAGATGACATGACATGACATACAAGGCATTTCGTTGGAACTGCTCCTGAATACATTGTGTGAGCAGGATCAGACTGAGTAAAGAAGATATCTTCTCAAACGACAGCTCTGAATTGCCTTATTGAGTTTTATCTTGTCGGAAGAGCTGCATATGTTGAGAGAGCTTTCTACATTGTTGCACCTTTAACATATGACTTTTTCCTGCAATAAGAAGCACTAAAAGCTTATGCTGCATAGTCTTCAAAAATACTTGAAAATAATCAGAGGGCTTTACAATTTAAATTGTATTAGTACCCTTAATTTGATTTTTGGCTCCAAACAGCACAATTCAAATAGTTAATTTTTATATTTTATTTAGAACAGTATTTGTTGGAATTCAAGATCATTTAGAATTGTGATTTATTTATTTCACCTTTTTCCTAAATATTCCCTTAGAATGTAGATTTAGGTTATCCTGTGCAAACTTTTCGATGTCGGTCTCATTTGGAGTATGATGCAGCGCTGGATGAGATTTGACAGGGCTGTAGAGGGCCTCGCATGGCAGGGGGGGAGCGGGGGCTGAGATGAGGGAAGGAGCGGCTGTGCCACTCTGGTAGCCCAAAACACCACCTCCCTGATAACTCATGGCACCCTGGTAGCTCATGTTGCTCTGGAAACCCATACCTGTCCCACTGGCCGACTGAAAGACAAATGAAACATGTTGAATATGTCAAAGATTTATCACAGCATCACGTGATTCTACATTCCACTCCACTGAAGAAAGTCGCGTGATAGAAGGTAGAAACGTGTGTAGTGATGATAAAGTTTAAGACATGAAATAACAAAGTAATTTTTTATTAAATATTTTAATTTCACTTTTCCCAAATATTAACAAAATACTTAATAGAATAGTTTTCATGACTTACAGTATTTTTAATAAAGAAATATTGAGTATATTATATTTTAATATTTAAAAAAACATTTACCCTATGCACCCCCAATGGTGGGTCACGTTCTTTCTCAAATCCAACAAATGTATTGTAATAAGACACACCATGATTCATGTAATCTGAAATTAATATTAACAGTTTATAAAAAAGTGACCAAGTAGAAAAATTTATCATTGAAAAGTTTTACATTCCATAGATATCATAATAAAAGGACTAGATCGAAATAATCATAATAAAAGGATCAGACTTTCCTCAAGTGTGCTCTAATTGAGGATTCTAATCCACTATTATTGACAGATCAAATATATTACAGAAAAAAAAAAAAACAAGTTGAGTGGAAGGATAGGAAGGCGGTGGCTGCAGCCATTAGATTAGGGTTTTCCCTGTATCTGCATATGTTTAGAAAAAATATTTGGTAAGAAAATCACTGAAAACTTACCAAGGGAAGAGGAACTACAAAGAAAACTTTGTAGATCTTCCGATATGTGATAGTAACACATTCAGCTTAGAAGCCCAAAAATCAACAAACTTCAAAGAGATATCAAAGATGAGGATACTAATGTAAATAATTACTGAATGGGAAAAAAAATAATAAAGGATTTGTTCCGATTATAACTAAATATTACTCAGAACTGCTCAGAACACAAAAATATTCAAATAAATATTGATCAAACAAGTGATGATCCCTTGTTTATGGTTCCTTCGCATTCAAATTTGAATAAAAAATATTATTTTTAAGGTTCAAAAACTATGAAGATGAATTCCCATCTGAATCAACAATAATGACTCACTGGATGGGCATAATTGGGTATTTCCACTCAGGGGTTTGGAGTCCAATTCCTGATGGCATCCAAAATATAAAAAAATAAAAAAAGACACTGGACATGTCTGTTTTGTTGCCTCTTCACATGCGAGTAGTTTTGCCAAAATGTAATATGATGTGCTGCGAGTTACGTGCCTCCTCCAGTGGTTCTTAACCCGAAGTTATAATTAATGAAGCAGAAGACGTTTTCTCCCGGACACGCTCTTCAATATCTTCACATCACCATTGTTAACATTTTGAGCAGCATCATATGAATAATTGAACATGGAATTAATATTTGCATCAACGGAACAATATATTTGAAATAGATATTCTTTCCTTTATTTTAAGAGTAAAAGTAGGTGAAAATATAGAAGGTGGTCCTTAACATTTGCGGAGTCATGACACACTTTTAATTATATTTAAGTATTTGTGGAACGTCAAAGTAGATAACATTAATTGAAGTTGAAACAGTAAGTATATTAAAATATGATCTGCCATCATCAATTGAAAATCTTTAAATCCTGTAGAAAATACAATTCCGTATCATAAATATTGTATGTATGTAGCCATGATTTCAATTCTTTACAATGTAATGTAATGCATTTAAAATGAACATTAAATCTCTGATATATGTATTATGTCTTGAATAAAAAATTTGAATAAAAAAAATATATTATTTTTATGAACTAACCAATGGAATAATTGTATTTAAAAATATATGGTTTACTATGGTGGGAAATCAGCATTGCTTCTTTATAATCTCCAAAGAAAACACCATAATTTTGTTATCAACAAATAACTGTACAGATTTAGTAATCAACATGCTAATGTAAAGACCCTTTTAAACTCCCCTTTAACCCAAATAATTCAGCTATAAGGAATATTTTTCTGAGCTCAAAATCAATGCTTATTGTGCTGTACTTTGCATTTTTATAAAATTGTACTTATGTGCTAATCTGTATCATTCTCATTCTATAAAAGCTCTCATGGCCATTTATATTAAATAAGGAAATAATTTCCAAAAAATGTGAACTAACATTATGTTACCCGCAGTCACTGTTCTCAAAAGTATTGAATTTGAAGCATATCGTCGTCATACAGGAGAAAGTGACCAACTAACAAAATGTTCAGGAGAGCCATTTAACCATTTTAACACTTTTGTTTTCAATTTTTTTTTTAAATAAATGTATTCACACTTGTGATTATTTTTGTGTGTATAGAAATGTTCATTGCTTTCAAAATAAAGAAATAATATTTTTGAAAATTTTCATACAATTTTGCTTGTAAAAAAAATAAACATCAATGCAGATAGTCATTTAAAACAAGTCAAGATATTATTATTATTCTTCCAAGTTCTTGCTGGGTTATTTCTTCCAGGCCACCGTTAATGTTAGTAAGGTGTCAGATAGTCATTAATCACGTTTTCGCGAAAAATGCACTTGGTCACTTTCTCTTGTATGACGACGATATATTGGATGAAGCGTATAAAATCCTCAATTTCATCGATAAACCCACCTTATGAAAATTTTATTTTGAGAATTACCATTGATTATGGGGAATCTTTGTTTCATTCATTCAAATGTATATTGATGAGGTTAGACTGAGATAAAAAGAATCATGTATTTATTTCAGCGTTTGACAAGAAAATCAGATATTTATCCTCAAAATTTCGCAGAATACCAGATAAGAATCACTTATAAAAAAACAATTTACATACCGTCGTTAGCATGACTAGGTGGTGCTGGAGGAGGCTGATGTTGCAGATATGTGTCATTAGAGCCTGACCGATCGGAATCTTCGTTGTCGGGCTCATGTCCAGACAGGGAGCGTGCTGAGCTGGACCCAGAGGAGTGCAGCGAGTCCGAGTCTCCGGAGCCTCCACCCAGAGCATCACCTACACGGTAACATCCTAAAACATTTATTTCACATTCAAATGTTCTACATTACTGACACACAAACAACGCATAAAAATAAAATAAAACACATAAAAAAAACAAATATTTCAAGATATCAAAGAAAATTCTACATCAACTTAAATGCAAAAGATAATTTAGTCGATAAGCATATTAAGAGTTCCCAAATTAAAGATTATTATGGTTGAAATGTCTAAACATGCTTTCCTAAACAACCCTGTCAACACTAGTGCCATCTGGTGAAAAGAAGGTTCATAACCATTTATAACCTCTCAAAGGGGTGTGATTAATAAAAAGTAAAAAGGGTAGAACTGAAATTATTGCACCTGATCATTTATAAACTTTTGAAATAATAGATTACACAATTTTATTATGATTGTGGACAAAACTATGGGGTTTTCAATTAAGGTAGTAGTGTATCTACAAATGTTGGTATATCTATCACTCTCTTGATAATTTAAGAGATTTTTTAGCACACTAACTAGCATAGATTATCTACCTATGTCATAGAGTATCTCAGAAAGTAATCTGTGAAGCCAAAAGATCCATAAACAATAAATGACCCATCAAGTATTTCCTACAGAATTTGAATTCAGAATGAAATATTTAGCTTTAATGCACATTATGGCTAATTACTGTTATTTTTTTATTCACAATAATGAGGATTTGGAATAATTTCTATGTATCAAAAATATTGATATTTTTGTGAATATATTTCACACAAAAAAAAAACTTGATAGTATACATAAAAATAAAACTGATTGGTGCATACATTGTGGGATTAATTTTCTCTAAACTGGTTATAAATTAATTTAGTGAAGAGGATTTTAATGCAACATATTATATATTGCAAAATTTACTTATACTAGTTAAATGAAAATTAAAATAACATTCAAGACACGAATATACAATAATTTTATCAATATTTTATTCATACTTTTAAGTTTGCCTATTAAAGAACAACTAAAAAAAAAGATAATACCACTGCTTTTGCAAGTGAATCAGATAATAGTAAGAAAAAATACGATACCAATACTCACACCACCACACACTAATGGAGAAATTAACTTGAAAACCAAACCTGAGAGTTTTGCTTGTTGAAGAATATAGTGTTGCAGAGGCAAGAGATGTTGCATGTGCAAATCCCAGTTGGAATACAATGGGGAAGTATTTCCATTTTCGCATCCGCTTCCACTCTCCAATGTATCCATAGCTGTTGAAACTTCTACAATAAAATAATTTTCAGATAAATAAAAACAATAGAAAAATTCAAAATATATTGTAAATTAAAAATTATGAGGAACTTACTTTGTTTTCTCACAGCTCGTTGTCTGGGTTCAGTTTCAGAATTATCATTAATTAACCTATCTCGATCTCTTGTTCTATCTTTATGTCTCTCTTTCTCTCTTTCGTACTCCATGTTATGTCTCTCGAGATTAGGTTTAGTCAAGTGAGGTTCTAAAGAAAGTGATTTCATTCCATATCCCACTAAAAAAATATAAAATATGTAAGTAGCAGATCAAAATTTTTATAATCTATGTACCATAAACAAAATAACTATTGAACTATACCTCCCGGAGTAGAATGTGTCTCTTGATGATGATAGGATGATTTTGATGAATGGCTATCGGGAGTAGAACAAGTCTGCTTTCCTGCAGTACTTTGCTTCATTCCTGTATGCCTCTCTGGTTCGGCTTGTTGTTTTCTAGTCATGGCAAAAGTAATGAATTATTAAGAATCTAGAAAATGATATGCTTCATTGTAAAACACTGTTTATCCATACAAACATTTATTTTGCAAAATGAAATGCAAATTATTCAAAACTCGCTCGACATCATGCCATAGAATATATATTTTTGACACCATCAATTTCATTGGCATCGACCATTTATACACATATTCTATAAAAATATAAATATTATTTGGGAAATTTTATGCCACTTTTTAATCATCTCTAGTAACCATTACTATTATTCAAGCATAATTTCTATCTAATGTATATAGAAAAAAGCAAACTTGTATTAATTACATTAGAAACAACAAGAAATTCAATATGCTTGATATTTTCACAATCAACCATGAGACATAATTTATTGAATATTCTCTAATCTATCAATTTAAGAATACATCTAATTTTCTTCGTATGCGAATAATAAATTGTATAATATATAGGGTGGCACAAAAAGAACTGCAATTTTAAATTTAAATTAAGTTCTACAATCGTGTACCACTGCATGATTAATTTATAGGTTATGTAGATGACGTATGTCCATTATAAATATTATACATTTGACAGCTGAAAAATTGTGTCAAATTTAACATTGCAGTTCTTGTTGCGCTACCCTATCATATCATTTTTCACACATAATTCCCATGTGCACTAATTACATTGATACCAATAAACATGAACATTTACATAAAAAACTTGTTGCGCCACACCCTATGAATAGAATAAAGAAATTTAGATAAATAATATGTAGATGATGTACATTTTAAAAAAGATATAAAAATATAGAAATTACCTGGTAATTTCTTTAGGAGTCCAAGCAGCAGCAGTTGTCGATCTTTGATCCAAACTAGATTGACGAAAACCTTTGTCCACACTATACATAGCTTGCTTCTCGCTTGGGTAACCACGTTCAAGATTACGTTCCAGTAGTCTCTCATCCATACGCTCCTTGTCAATATGTCTGCACATTATAGAAAAGTTTATTACAGTTAAATGTAACACAATAATTCTCAAGTCCGTTAATAACTTCTAACATATATTCAAATATTTTATTAGATTTACAAAATGGTACATTGTTACAAAAATAAGTATTGTGTTAATGAATTCTATAATCTGGTATTATTCTTTTATTTATTGTTGAAGTATTAAACTATATTTTAAGCTCCATTTAAAATTATACTAAAAAAAATGTATATAATTTTCTAATATTATAATGACTAGTTATGAATTTGGATGGTTTGATTTCATATTATAATATAAACCCATTCATTCGCAAATTAACCATATATGCAAGATTTCACATTTAGATAAACATTCTTGCTAATCTATTTTCAAAGCTTAAATAACAGTGAAAAACTAAAACCACATGTTACAAAAAGCTGCAATCAACATTTTGACCTGAAATCATATTGAAAATTAACTATCCATAAAATAAAAAAAAATTATTTAAAAATTGTTTGAAAATCAAATGACACAGTTGATAGGTTGTGTGAGAACAATCCCTACAGTAAATTTTACTATATTTGAGTATGTTTAAATTCATCTTAATTGGATAAAAAAAAATTAGCTCCAAGTGATCGACTAATTGAATTGCCATGTATTTTTAAGTGTAGATATAGAGGACAGATCCATACACTTTTCTATTCACATTCACAGCTTTTGCCTCTTCGATATTCATACATCTCGTAATACATGCTCTTATGTCTCATATATCAAACATATGGATGGGATAAGATCAAAGAAACGAAAGGATTGAAAAACAACCTGTCAGAAAATCTTTCTCTAGCTGTTCTGTCAAGGTGATAATGATGGCGGTCCCGATGGCGGTGGCCGGCCCTATCGAGGCTTTGTTGCTGGGTCGGATGAGGCCCATGCTGCTGTTGCTGAGGCTGATTTCCATGGCTAGGATGCTCTGTCGCCAATGATATTGAAGATACCAACGATGGTCGTGCAGATGCCTGCTTTGGAAAATAATATATATTTGAGATGAATATGTTCTAAAACAATAATTAATTTAGTTAAAAAATTGTCTAAAAACAATTAGACAAACTATAAATATATTCAATTTCTCTTAGACAAAAAGCTTGAAATGATAACATCTCGAAACTATGTCATTTGAAGGTTTTAAGATTGGTGTAGTTCTTATTGTTATTTGCAGATACTGTGACATTCTTTAGATAGGTTTATATCCAACATACCAAGGTTATCAACACCTCAAAATACACCCTTTGCTGAAAGTTGAAAGCTGCCAGTAAGACATTATCTTCAAATGGAAGACTGCCAAAGTACATTATTCCAGCACAGGCTGAAAACCAGTTGAGTGACAGAGGTGTAGAAGTCACAAACAAAAACTCTGTATACATACTGAACAGAAAATAATTCTAATTGATCATGTTGACATGGTGCAAATGAAGACTTAAAGGGCATGTGAAGAAGTCTTATCGAAGCGGTGGGATCCCAACCATATTAGGAAAAAGAAGAAAAGAAAGAGAAGAACCAACCTGCAGATGCGGTGGGTGCATAGGACTAGCAGGGCTGTGAGGAGAGGACTCGCAAGAGGAGGTGACTGCAGCACCACTTGCTGCCTGTTTTGCCTGCAGATAGAAATTTCCAATTAAATAAAGTGGAATCCCTTTTTTACACATATGAGACAAGTAAAAAAACTGTGTAAAAGAAGAATGTGTACACAGGAAATACACGTCAAACAAATGGAAATAGAATTCAGTATAAAAAAGATCAAAATGGTGTGCTACTGCATATATGTGGTTAAAAAAATATATTGGGTGTACAAATAAGTCACCGCCGTTTGACAAAAGTTGGCGCCACCAGTAAGTTATGGTTAAAATTGTCAGATGTAAAATGTCATTATCGTAAGGTTGGACATCTGTCAACAACATGACCTTGAAATATTAGTGAATTTTTATCAGTATAACATATTTTTTTGTGTTCGAAAATGTCAAGTTTTGAGCCGAATAAGCGTCATTTGCGGGAACTTTTGATTTACTTCTTCAATTTGAATAAATCTGCAGCTGAGGCGCATCGATTGCTTGTAGAAGCATATGGTGAGGCTGCCTTAAGTGAGAGAAGTTGTCGTGAGTGGTTTCAAAAGTTTAAGAACAGTGAATTTGACATCGAAGACAAAGAACGTAGCGGAAGGCCGAAAGTGTACGAAGACGCGGAATTGGAAGTATTATTGGATCAAGATTCGTGCCAAACGCAAGAAGACTTACATTAGGAGTGACTCAACAAGCAATTTCACATAGGTTGAAATCATTGGGAATGATTCAAAAACAAGGAAATTGGGTTCCATATGAACTGACACCGAGAAACGTTGAACGCCGATTTTCCACATGTGAAATGCTGCTTGCCAGGCATAAACGAAAGGGTTTTCTGCACCGTATAGTCACTGGTGATGAAAAATGGATCCACTATGATAATCCAAAAAGGAAGAAATCATGGGGAACCCCTGGCCATGCTTCAACATCTACAGCTAAGCCAAATATTCATGGAAAAAAACTCTTGTTGTGTATTTGGTGGGATCAGCTTGGTGTCGTGTATTATGAGTTGCTCAAACCGAACGAAACCATTGCTGGGGCTGTCTACCGAGCACAATTGATGAGATTGAGTCGAGCACTCGAGGAAAAGCGCGCCCACTGCTACTCCAGACACGACAAAATTATTCTCCTGCATGATAATGCTCGTCCACATGTTGCGGCGCCGGTCAAAACCTTTTTGGAAACAATCAATTGGGAAGTTTTACCCCACCCGCTGTATTCACCAGACATTGCTCCTTCTGATTTTCACTTGTTTCGATCGATGACGCATGACCTGTCTGAGCAGCACTTCACATCATATGAAGATACCAAAAATTGGGTCGATTCGTGGATAGCCTCAAAAGATGAAGCATTCTTCCGACGCTGTATCCGTATGCTGCCAGAAAGATGGGAAAAGGTAGTGGCAAGCGATGGGCAATACTTCGAATAAAACATGAGGTTCCGTTCTTTCACAATAAATGCCCAATTTTTGATAAAAAACGGCGGAAACTTATTTGTACACCTAATAGAATTCATAATTTTCCCAGAAAAAAAATTTTTGATTATGCAATATTAAAAAGAAGAGCTTGAAGTCTATGTATGATTCGCATTATTTTTATGAAAAATATGTTTTCTATTGTAACATAAGTTTTTAAAATTTCTAACATAAGCATAATAAACATGATACAATTTAAAACTTACCTTTCGACGAGTTAATGGTGTACTTTCAACAGATTTGAAATATTTCTCATGCATAGAATCGTCTGAAGCATCTTTACGAGGTGACATGAAACTACCACTACGATTCAAACCTATAGAAAAATCAAAAGTTTAATAAAAAAAGAAATAATTAACTGTGATGTAATTATAAAATCACAGTTTTATAAAGAACTCCCCTTATTTATTAACTGCTCAATCGCAAATTCAAAAGTTGACATTAAAAAATAAATGCCCATGCATAGTTTTAGAACCGCCATAATAAATTTTGAGATATGTTATCTATTCAATCCTTTATAGTGACAATGTATATTAAGGTTTCCCCCGACTCGCAATAAAAAAGTTGATATGTAGAAATTTAGAGGCATGGCTGTACCGTAATGAAATGGAATTCTGTGCAAAAAGAAACCAGTTTAAACCTGATGTGCTACTTCCCTCGAATGACACAGCCATTTTTTTTCGCCTAGTATTCAGATGTACAAGGATACCTATGACTTCGATCATGTCTATTCTTTTAAAACAATAAAGAAAAGTTATCCAATACAATTCATTTGAATTTAAAAAATCTTTTATCATAAGGAAAATTTTAATTGATGATTCTTGTTTGTGAAAAAAAGTAAAACAAATAAGTTGAATAAAAAATGACTACCATACAAAATGGTGGAATTGTTAAAAACTAATCTACAAAATCAATATAGGTATTCCTATATTACAACACAGAAATCAAATTGCTGAAGACTGTTTTTCAATATAGAGGAAAACACCTATAAGTAATGCATTATTTTTATATATCCACCATTGTGGTCAAAGTTAAAAGGCCCTTTATATTTATAAATGTATTTTGCTTATTAAATTCTGTTGATATTTCATTCCTGCATGATGTCCCTGTATGTGTATTAATAATTAATACCGTGAGTGTTTCATATTTTCTTTGCCAAGGGGGTTTAGGACTATTATCATTTCAGGTAATAATTTAATCTTTTCTGAATTTGTAGCATTTTAGCTGCCTTACACAAATTCTAAGATTTGTGGAAAGACTAGCACTATAAAATATTGCCATATAAATTTTTCCAATGAAAGCTGCAATAGTTCGTTTTTTAATTGCAAAGGAATGCCTTGCCATTGGAACCTCAGGTTTGATCTTTTAGGACTATGTGCTTACTGGACAATGTCACCATCCATATAAGTTCATAACATGCTATGTCCCTTGAATAACACAGGTATTCTTCGAATCTTGGGAAACAAATGTTATGAAACAGTGTTATATAAATGGTTGGTATTTTTTTCTACCATATATTATTTCAACATGACCAAATAATTTCAATATTCCATTCCTCATTTTTAGTATAACATTTTCTCATTCTTGTAACATATCAGGTCTGTAAATACGAAACCGGATTTTTTTTATAGAAAATACACATTTATTGTATGAAAATAGTAAAAAATATTTTATTCAAAGTATTGCCCATCGCTAGCTACACATTTTTCCCATCTCTCTGGCAATTTGTAGATGCCACGCCAAAAAAACTGTTGCTCTTTAAGGCAAACCAATCATCGAGGAATTTTCGTACATTTTAGTAAGAAGTGAAGCGCTGCTCAGCAAGTGCGAGTCCCATCGATGCAAATAAGTAGTAATCGGATGAAACCAAGTCTGGTGAGTAAGCCGCATGCGAAAGTATTTGCCAACTAAACGCCTCAATCGTTTCCTTGACCGGTTTTGCTGTGTGCGATGGTGCATTATCATGAAGCAAAATCACTTTGTGTTGCCTCTTTTGATATTCTGGTCGTTTTTCACGCAATGCTTGGTTCAAATCCATAATTTGTTGTCGGTAGCGTTCAGTATTAACGGTTTCGCCAGATTTTAGCAGCTCATAATAGATAACACCCTTCTGATCCCACCAAACACAGAGCATTGTCTTCCGTCCATAGCGATTTGGCCTTGCAGTCGATGTCGCTGGTTTGCTTGGAGATACCCATGATCTTTTACGCTTAGGATTCTCGAAATATATCCATTTTTCATTGCCAGTCACAATTCGATGGAGAAATGATTTTCTTTTGTACCTGGCGAGCAGCATTTCGCAAGTGGTTTTTCAGTTTTCCTGCTGTCTTTCATTCAGTTTATGTGGAACTCATTTTCCCACCTTCTGGATCTTTCCCATGGCTTTCAAACGTATGGAGACGGCTTCTCGTGTCACATTTAATTGATCTGCGAGTTGTTGTTGCGTTTGAGCATCATCCTCATCCAACAATGCTTGCAATTCGGCGTCTTCAAACTTTCTCTGTGGTCTTCCACGTTCTTCGTTTCTCACGTCAAATCACCACTTTTGAATCTTTTAAACCACTCAAAGTACTGTGATTTACCAAGAGCATGCTCACCGTAAGCTTCGACAAGCATTCGATGCGATTCTGCAGCAGTTTTCTTCAAATGGTAACAGAAAATCAATGCTGTCCGCAAATCGTACTTTTCAGGCACAAAAACAGACATGTTCAACGCAATGAAAACATTTGTAGTTTTATTAACACATCGATCAATAAGTCCCGGGACTAACCAACAGATGGCGCCTCTAATAACAAATCCATACCATTCTAAGTTAGTACGAATCTTTAGAAGTTACGTGTTATGCTTTCATGACATTCCGACATTGTGTCATTGAGTTAGTGGTTTTAGTGACGCTACTTTTGCTATTTTCAAAACAATGGAAAAAACCAAATTTCGTGTGTTGATAAAACATTGCTTTTTAATGGGAAAAAATACCGTTCAAACTCAGCGATGGCTTGAAAAGTGTTATCCGGGCTCTGCTCCGTCGAAAACAACCATTTGTCGGTGGTATGCTGATTTCAAACGCGGTCGTACAGACCCAAATGATGCTGAACGCTCTGGTCGTCTAAATGAGGCTGTTACACCAGAAAACATAAAAAAATCCTCAAAATAGTAATGGAAAATCGCAAAGTAAAGTTGCGTGAGATAGCTGACATCCTGAAGATATCATTTCGTAGTGTTTACACTATTTTGCATGAACATTTGGTCATGAAAAAGCTTTTTTCTAAATGGGTGCGGCGTTTGCTCACAATGGAACAGAAACAACAACGCATCGATGATTCAGAGCGCTGTTTTACACTGTTTACGTGAAATAAACAGGAGTTTTTGCGTCGGTATATGACAATGGATGAAACTTGAATCCACCACTATACTCCGGAATCAAATCGGCAGTCAGCTGAGTGGAGAGCAGCCGGTGAAAGTCGTCCGAAGCAACAAAAAACTTAACAGTTGTCCAGGAAGGGTATGGCCTCCGTATTTTGGGATGCGCATGGTATAATATTCATCGATCACCTTGAAAAGGGAAAAACCATCAATAGCGAATAATACATAGCGTTATTGGAGCTTTTGAAGGCAGAAATTGCAAAAAAACGGCCCCATATGCAGAAGAAAAAAGTTCTCTTTCATCAGGACAATGCACTGTGTCACAAGTCGATGATAACGATGGCCAAATTGCGTGAGTTGAACTTCGAATTGCTTCCGCACCCACCGTATTCTCCAGATTTGGCCCCCAACGACTATTGGCTGTTCGCAGACCTCAAAAAGATGTTCCAGGGAAAGAGATTTGACTCCAATGAAGAAGTGATTGCCGAAACTAACGCCTATTTTGAAACCAAAGATAAATCGTTCTACACGGCTGGCATAGAAAAGTTAGGAAAGCGTTGGAATGGATGTATCGCTCTTGAAAGAGACTATGTTGATGAATAAAGAAGAATTTTGGCAAACAAATGTTGTTTTAGTAGTTAGTCCCGGGACTCATTGATCGATGTGTTAAACTTGTATTGTTGTGAGTTAAGTCTCCGACAAATGTTAACACAAGAAAAAGGCGCCAATGACGCGGTTTGAGTCACTACATTGACAACTAGAGCCATCTATGAGCAAATTCCGGTTTCATATTTACAGACCTGGTAAATTGTTATTTCACACATTCTAAAAAAAGTTCACTGCTTATCGTATTTATGTTGCTTTCATCATTCTTTTGCCATGTCCACATGCACACAATCTAAAAACATAACAGATAGACAGCATCCATACTCAGAATTGATTAGCAATGCATTTTATTTATATATAAAACAAACCAGGCTCAGGCGGCGGAGGGTGGGGAGGATGAGGGGGATGCGGCGAGGGCTGCGAAGACTTCTTGCGCAGCTGAGGTGTACTGCAGCTGGCCGGAAGGTTGGTTCCCGTCCCAACTCCACGGGACAGGCTCCCAGCCTCACTACTAACCCTGTACATTTACCACTTATTAAAAATCATCAATATAAGAGTTTCGATAACTTTCGTAAAATATTTTTATGTCTATAATCTTAAAAATTAAACAATATTTAATTTTTCTTCAAAAGAATTCCATTTTTCTTCATTATTGTCTAAAAAGTTCTATTTTGTTTCAAGATAAGCATACAAACTACAATATGTTGTATTGCTTTTTTATAAACCAAAGTTTTGGATTTACAGTTTAATGTCTTTTTCAATCAAAATTAGATATTTTTTTATATATAACTTGTGATTTAATAATTCTGAAAATAAAAAGACTGAATTCCTCAAAATGAATTACCTTGATTCTGGAGTTTTATGATGTGGAACTGCTATCGATAGTCCCGCCTCCTAATGCAAAATAAAAGAAATTTAAAAATACATTTAAATTTTATTAAATTTCAAATATCTTCGAATACAATAAAAAACATTTTACAATTTTTATACATTTAAAAGTTTATTGATTTTTAACTGGCTATTCAATACAAACTACATAAACTAACCAAACTAAACTCCCTCTTTGCCCCATCAGGAAAACGGGGATGACACAAAATGCATCCACTCACATTGGTCCACAGCCCAGTATTCTTTGTCCTTCCAACTTAGGTCAAGACCTCGAATTTCCTAATCATAGCACCAGTTGATGGTGTAAAATGGGGATACGATTCGTCAAGTTCTTAGCGGGTGATAAAACAGCGCAGCTCTTTGACAGCTGCCAGGTGACATCCTCATTACATGACTCAACCATCACCATCACCTCACACATGTCAAGATAATTATAGGCTGAATACAAAGATAAACCATCCTCCTAAACCATTAGTTCTCAAAGCTAGGCAATCTTCACTCTTATTTTCATCTTTAGATTATAGAAACTAAGATTCTAAGATTTTTCAAATGTAACTGGAATTGGGGGCAAATTATAGACTCTTTCAACATTCTAAACAGATCTAGATACTAAGATTGTTGCTAAGAGACTGATATAATAAACTTCATAATGAATAAAATATACTGAAAGACATTCATACCTGAAGTCTCCTATAAGGTTGAGCGGCACTGCTAATACTACTGTCTGAGGATCGGCCTGAGTCTGTATGGCGGCACACCCCTCCAGCTGCTGTTCCCCCTGTTCCTGTGCCTCCAGTAACCCCCACACCGGCGCTACCACGGGATCTTCTTCCTTCAGCACATCTTAAATTAAAATAAACAAATTTACATAAACTTGGGTTTACTAATAACTGAGCTGAGAAGCCTTAGAGTAGACTGTGTACGATATAAGAGAAAAAGAAGAATAATAAGTCTTAACTGTTTGGATTACAATCTTCAGTTGTAAGAAACGCAAGCAAAAATCTTTGTGAATTATTGTGCCAACAGCTAGCATAATGAAAGACATACAAGTCCATCGCTCTTAGTATCCATAATGTTTTTGAGATCCTAGTTCTGTGAAACTGACATTTTCTTTGGGACATTTTTTAAGAATATGGTGGAAACCAGTAATTAGGTTATAATAATAGGCATAATATTCATAATTTTTGTGAGAACGTAGAACTGTGTTAAAGGCACTTTCTTTGGGACTTCTATGAAGGAGAGAACACATAAGTGTTAACTTTTAGAAAAATATTTAACCTATATAATTAACTTTTCCCTTGATTGTGGCTTTTCCAAATTTGTGGAACTATGCATACGTGTTACCATTACCAAAAAATGTAAATCCCATATCACTAAGGGACTACCGGCCAATATTGATCCTTCCTGCTTTTTCCAAAGTTTTTAAGAAAATTGTTTACAGTCAACTTATGGCACATTAATCTTCAAATAAACTTTTTAATCCCTCACAATTTTGTTTTCACCCTGGACATAGTATGACTACAGCACTCATCAAGATAACTGATATCAGGCGAGCTTTGGACAGTGGACAGCTCATCCTTCTCACACTGTTCGACTATTGTAGTGGTTTTAATTCAGTTGATTTTGACTTGCTCATTGAGAGTACATGAAAAACCTAATATTTCATTTCACGTCTTGAAATATTTCAAGAACTATTTGCATGGGCATATAAAACAGATAAAATTCTCAAAACAATTGTCCAATGAGGTTTTGCTGACTGCTGGCATTCCGCAGGGTGGAATAATGTGACAAATTCTATTTTCAATCTTCATGGACTCTATAACTAGACAGCTGTGGAATGACTATAATACCATCTATACACAGACGATCTTCAATTGTACACTAACTTCAATTCCCGAGATGTTTCTTCTGCTGCTAATATCGGTCTAAAGAAAACGGTCGCTAAAATCACAATCCATTGTTGTAGGACGTCAATGTCTTCTGTTAAAAACCTTCCAACATTTTTTCTCCACTAAAATAGATAATTCATGTCAAAAATCTGGGAATCCTTATAGATAAAAATCTGAGTTGGCATAATCATGTCTCCGAGTTAAGCAACAAGATCTTTGCTATATACTGCATTTAATTTTTTTTTAACGCATTCAATATTACATTAATTTAAAGTTTGTATATTTCTGTGATTTTATTTCTAGGAAAAAACAAAATGTACTATATCAATTTCATACAGTTCCAAAACACCTCTTGCATTATACAGATGCAAAAACCTTTGATCAAAAACATTCCTTATGTAATTTTTTAATTTCCCCAACAATCAATGAGGATGGACGAGATGCGTCAGACACAGGACGACTTATATAACCGTTGTAATAAAAAAAATGCAGTCTTATGTGATTATTCACTATTTGGATTTTAAAAAAGATATTTCATATGGTAATACAATTTATTGATAAATGAAATAAAATTAAGTATACTCATGTGCTTGCAAACATGCATTGAAATTTCAAATAAAATTGTTCTTCCATTATCTTAATTCCTTGTAATTATCATATTATCATTGCCATACCTATGATGGTGAGTACGACGGCTATGCAAAGGACTGGTCTGAGTGTGGGCGACATTCTTATTTCCCAAGGGAGAGACTTTGCTGCCGCTGCCACTCCCACTACTCACTCCATTGCTGATGACTCCAACACCTACGCCCACGCTCTCATTGCTTGGAGTCACCTTGAAACAGATACACTATACATTACATATCATATAATACTAACTTTGAATCTATTGTTTTCATTAGCGGAAGTATAAGATTATATACTGCTATTTGTTGCTGTTTATTTATATACAATTTTGATATGGCAACTTTTTTTAAATCAATCACATTAAGGATACCCGTTTTCTTGTGCAATGTGCAAATGACAAATATTCTGCATCTAAAACTTTATTATTTTTACAAAACTATTACTGTTATTGCATGAATCATAACGAGCTCGTCATTGTCAATTGAATATTTCCAATCCCAAAATGAATGATTGACAATGACATGATACTAATGAACCTGTGATGACTGGTGAAACAACCTGGCCTAAATATCATCATGTATAGAGACACTACGTAAGTCTACCCAAAAAGTATAAACATGACATCACATCTTTTAAATTTATGAGTATCCTAAGATGGTCTCTTTGCAATAATGTTTATGGGAAAAGATTGTCATTTCACCAAGCCCCTAGTCTTTAACTCACATTGTTACCATTTGCAGTACACACAATCATTAAATAAACAGTCTCTCGGAATAAAAGGCTCAGTCCAGCCTGCTAATGGACAACACTGGTAATCACTTTCAGGAAGTACACAGAAAGAAGGAAATTTTAATATAATATTGTGAATCAAATATTTGCTTTACCTGAGGTCCAGGTTGATTTAAATTGGTCTGTGTTGCTGACTCTTTCCTTTGCTGAGGGTCAGTGTTCTGCTTCAAGGTTTGCAACTTGGCCAAAGGAATTATGTCACAATCGACAGGCCTATGCCACACAGTTGTCTAAAAACAATTTATTATGATATCGAATGGCTCAATTTGAAATTATGCCAAATATTTCATTTCATAAATTTCTTTCTCATTGTGAAAACCAGTTATCTTAAAGACATACCACTAATAAACCTCTTGCATCATATTTAAATAAGAAATAAAATAAAAACAATTATGACAAGGTAAAAAAAAAACTACCAAACATGTATAATATAGTGTCTCTTTCCAGACTATTTATTACCCGATTAGACCCAGACATGACATTTTCTGTGATTCTTATTAATACCACAATCCTTTAGTATACATTAAACTTCCTTTTCAAGTAGGCATATGTGATTAAAAATTTGATATAAGAGTAATATTGATAATTGTGTAGTTATTTTTGCTGCACGCAAAATATTATTCTGTGAGCTATGCCTATGCCAATTAGCCAGGATTTGGAAATATACAAATAAAATTTAAGTTATGCTAATGAAAACAGCTTAAGATTCCAATTCATATACATTTTAATAAAAATTATGAGTAGAACTTCTTTACACTGAACATCCCATTTCTTCTGATTTTAATATATTAAGCTGTCTAAGGTTTATATTAAAGGAATTAATGGACAGAAAATCTCACTGAGTGTATTTCATAAATGGTAGTGATTTGATGTGTCATACATTTGAGTTTAACTGCTAACATAGCGATAGGACAATATCTACTTAGATCTGAACACTCATTTTTGAGAGTTGGCGAAAATTCAAGGTAAAACTTTACAAAATATGCATTGAAATATCAATATTTTGTTGCTTCCTCCTTCACATTGCGCAAAATATTTAAAACACCAATTTGTTTAGAATAAAATGGTAGGATAATTCATGTTTATAAATAACATTTTGTATTGTTTTTGTATTATTGATAAATATTTAATTACTGGTTTATGATAACAATAATATGAATGAACTTTTATGTACTGTGTTGACAATACAAATATAGCGTATTATCTTGCAAAATGAAAATTATCACATTTGAGTGACATTTCTTATTTGAATGGAAAATAATTTACTAGAATTCATATGAGCTGAAAATTGTACAACACAAGCTTTTGAAAAATGCAAGCAAGTAGGCATGGCATGGAACTAAGTTCCCGCAGATTTCCAATTAGATTTTTCACTAGCTGTATCTACGAAAATATAACAATTTGTGACAGAATAATCTAAGTTTTCTAACAACCATACAAGACAAATATAAAATTAAAATAGTTCATAAAACAAACCTGTGTTGTGGCATTGTAATAGTAAAACCTATGAGTATTATTGTCAAACAATTCCCACCACTGCGAAGAATCTGTACGTTTCACGTTAACACCCTTGAAATAGAATTAATATATGTAATTTAAGTTAATATCAAAGGAATATTTAAAATTCCTCGCGAAGTAAATTTTTTTATTAATTTTTAACATAAACTGCCAGATTATCGCAAAGAAAAAAATATTTTGATAGGAATGAACGATACCTCAGGCGGATCCCATACACATTCTCCTGTCGTGAGGTTAGCATACATATGCTCCTTTGTCTTGGGTTCTATAATTTCGACCCAGTCCACCCTGAAAGAAACAAAAACCATCCTTGAAATAAATTTCGACAAATTCAGAAAGTAACACGCCGGCAATTTATACTGGGTGTGACATTACAGTACCGAAATGCACTTATCGATTTTGTTAAAAAAGGCTGTAAAATCAATAGGAAACATTTTCACAAAAGGTTATTTGTGTACCTTTCTGAAGACATGTTGACGTACTTTTCTAATTTACTTGTAATAAAAGAATTTTTACATTTTCGTGCGAATAAAAACTAATTAATAATGTATCGCACTACCCGGGATCAGCTAGGAATCCATTTTGGATGTTTACAGATGTTTACAATGATCTGTGGTTTACAACTTCAGTAGTAGTCCATTCCATAGAAAGCTTCCTTGCGGATATTTTTGAAACTAATTGAATGAAATTTGCGGAATAGGGTAAAATCACTGAATATGACTAATTTACTTACAAAATATTAATTTATTATTCAGTACAATTTTTTATTTTTCAGTGACAAGTTCTTAAGTATTACAACACATAATGCACCCTGTTTTGACATAAATATTTACTGCAATATTCGATTTCCAAAGCTACTAAGCTTTGGAAATCAAATACTGATATTAATCAATTAATTACGAGTACGCCATGATTACCAAAGGTATACACCACTCGGCTTATGGCTTTGGTTATCATGGCGTACTTTTCGAACCCATATATTACAATTGGTTTGAGAATTCTGTTGTATCTTCTAAGTTTGGCATTTCAGAACATCTCTGTAATTTGTATCTAGTGTTACTGCACGCCTACCTCATTTCATAAGTGAGAACGCTGCTTAGGTATTTGAACATTTCAATCGAAGTAAAAGCAAATTTCGGAACACATGTTTTTTTTAATCATCTAGGTTTTAGCCATTTTTTCTTAAAATACCAAATTAATTTTCTATTTAATTGACAACCAATGGGCATCCTGCTGAATTACTTGAGATAATAAAAACTCTGGTTATCTTTTCAAACATTGTATGCAACATTATTGGCATAGTGAATTTGTCGTCCGTGTCTTCTTCGCTAGTTTTAAACTCGAAAGCTCGATTATTAAGGTCAGATACAATATTATTTCCCAATGATGCCCTTCAATGTTTCTGAATCACTAATTGAATATATTAAAGGGTTCCATACGAAAGGATTTTTTTATTAAATATAAAATAATTGTTTCCCTTGTTTTAATGTTGTTTTATTGTCACATTTAATATTAAAAAGGATATTCAACACAATCTTCTCATTCGAAACTTAAAATATGGTCGGTGAATATAAAATAACTGATTTATTTTGTTTATCTAAATGAATGAATATTTACTTACAAATATGCATTCTTAACTTTTAGTAATAAAATACATCTTTAAATTTCATATATTTTAAATTAAAGAGATTCCTTCAGATCGTCGGGTATTTCTTCCCACATTTTATACACAGGTTATGGAGATGTTCCTAGAACCTCTCTCTATCATCAATAAAGACCTACTGGAATACAATCTGGACCGGCAGCCTTATGTCGCTTCATCTAGCTTACATTTTTTTCACTTCCTCCTTGGATGGTGGAATACTTAATTTTTCGTCGGTAGTCCATTATAGCAAATTTGGTTGTAATACATCCATAACAAAGATTTCTATCTTGACAAGTATTTCAAAAAACCCATCTGTTTTGGATACTTTTTTTACCTTTGTGAATTTCCAGCTTCCATTTTTTTTTATTATCTGTATTGTGAGCGTCAGCCAAACTTGAACTTTTTGGTCCACCATGAATTTTTCACGAGTTTTTTTGGATCATTTTGCCATTTGGGGAAACATTATCGTTTGTAATCGATATGTTTTTTATTAGGTCATCATTATCAACTAACCAATCTGAATGCCTTCTCCTGACATCTGAGTATCTCCTGATAGGTTGATGTTATCGATTTGAAAATGTTTCATCGTTCATCAATGTTGTTTGAATTACGTAAGATTGTTTGTGATGTGATTCTTGAATTTTGATTTTATTACATTGGATGAAGTACTATTGCGTTTCCAAGAAAATAAGTAGAATATTTTATGTGTGTAAGCTTTAGTTGTAGTTGTCTGTTGGGTGTGTTGGATATATTTGTTTTCCAATCAATCAGGTGTTGATTCCCCCAGCATTCAAATGCTCTAGTAATACATATCATATTTATTTTTACATGCTTCTCTTTTAACTTTCTCATCCCCAGGAAAATAATCTAGGAGTAAAGTTTATATGCGTTTGGAACATTTTTACCACTTCTCCAATTAATTTTTACGCGTAGCCTTTATATTTATTATTTTATCAACAAAGTTGTAGCATAAGCACTTATCAAAGTAGCATATCAACTGTACAAGTCTGAGTGTCATAAGACGTTTGTTTATTCCGATGGGTAAAATCAACAATTTGTTAACAAGTTTACTTTAAAGAATTTCCAGTGTTTGTCAATGCATTTGCAATAGACACACACCAATTAGTTTGAAAGCAGAAAAGCTGTTTCTACCTTAAGAAAACGACAATGCGAGTTGTCAAACCCTAGTGCGTTAGAAATTATTTATAATTACAACGGTATCTACAGTAACATAACTTTAATAAGATGATATTAAAAAATATTACACCCTTAAAAGGGTTGATTTAGTTGCGACAGCAATATGTGATTAATGTGCTAAAATTCACAGCGTGGTTTGCAGTATGGTTTTTGAAGTTTGCCTCAAATTAAAATGGTTGTTATTATCCGTGAAAAAAATACACCCCTCACATAAAATAACTAAAGTATTTGTATTGTATTGCAAATTCACGCTCGATTTTACAACGAAGCAAGAACATACAATTTTTCACTCGATAAAAAAATAACTGAAACATAATGCGAGCTTAGTCTGAGTGTGCACTTACCTTTATAATTTTCCACACTGTTGTAAGTGCGCCTGCCAAGCGATTATGAAGATCTCGATCTCTTTTCTCCCTCTTTTGAAAATTGTCAGAGAAAAAGAAAACTTCATTAAGCCCTAGTAAGCGCGCACAGCAGTATGGAGACTTTCCCTATTGGTTTTCTCTCTCTCTCTTTGAATAATGGCCGTGAACTATATATGAAGGAGTATACGCCAGTGTCAAGTGGTTCATCTAATATCTGACATCTGATTAATTACTCTATGACAATTTATTGGTTTTGTCAATGGTTAAAATGAAAACGTAATGTAGCGTATACTCTTTCATACATAGGAGTTCACGCCATTACTCAAGAAGAATAAGAAGAAGAAAATGTCAAGTAATTACTAAATTATTCTGTGTATGTACGTGACATGTGGTGACAGACGGCTCTCTTTTAAGCCGGCTTTTGATTAACTTTTGAGGTCCTTCATTCTGGTCAGGTAATTAAAATATATGTGCAATCAGTATTCAGTTGCATTTGTACGAAAATTTTATTGTGCATCAATGTATCCTTTACACAACTTAAAGTATTTCAAATCTTTCGAGACTTATCTCATGGAAAAACTTTCTATCAATTTTCTTTAAAAGACAAAATAAGTTAACTACAATTGAAGTTTTTATTGAATTTCAATAACATTTATATATTCTGAATTGTATGGTATGGCACACTTGAGAATCTAATCTCTAAAATGACACTGCATATTGTATGATAATTTTGAAAATAGGCCACATGACCAGAGATATATTCAATGTAAATTTCACCAAACCAAAAAAAATAGTTTTTCATCTAACAACCTGAATACTGGTTATATATATGAAAAAACAAATGCATGCCGTTTTTTAATCAACAATTATATTTTTATTAAAAAAAGTTCTGCCTCTGTTTTACTATATGTTATGAATATTAAAGTTATAACCATTATTTGAATTGTTAATCTTAATATTGTATGTGGTTATGATTTTAGCTACACATTAGTATAACATTAGATTGTAAATAATCTGATATCCTAATAATAAGGATATAATAATAAAATTTAGTTTCACTTTGTATAAAACTTGAATTTGAATTAATGAACAAACTTGTAATAAAATTTAAATATTGCTGTTATTGCAAAAATAACATAAGATAACGATATGACCTTTTATCCTCAGATATTCTCCAAATTGTTATGTTGCTTTTAAGTTTTCTTTACAAAATTGACTCAAACCACTGAATTTTTTTATATTTTTGTCTTATTTGGAAGTCTAATATATCACATAACCAAAAAAGTTTTTTGTAATTAAAATGAAACAATAGCAGAAATTTACTCAAATTTTTTTGTTCATTGAAGCAATCTGCTTTACGTTCTGTTGTACAATTCTTTCTCAATGCAAAAAACTGAGCCACTTCTGCTTCGATCGCTTCTATTTTTTAGAACTGTATTTTCACGGTCAAGTTGTGCAGAGTAGACTTTAGCTGCGATTGTTTGGTCTGTAAGGAGAAACCCACATTGATAACACCGTCTGCATACAAAGCGGAATGTTCTGGGGATGAAGGGGGGTTCTGGGGGTGCCTTTGAAAAGTGCGGTATTAGATCATTGTGTGACAACCAATGATAGGATTTCTTGGAAATATGGCGTAAGATCCGCTTTTCATCACATGTTAATAAGCAATCCAGAAACGGTTTGTTGGCTTGACGTGATAAAAGTGAAGAACAAATTGATGTTATTGTATAAATTGTTTCTCTTAAATTAGATAAAATTTTCATTGATTTTTAGGAATGTTTTGTTGATTTTAGGAATTTTTAGAATTTTTAAGTTTTTTTAGAATTTTTAGAATTTTTAAGTTTTTTTTTAGAATTTTCTTGTTTTTTAGGAATGCAAGTAGGAAGATTAATAAGAAAATCTATATCTAATGCAGCTTCTTTCTCAAATGGATCACTGAATGTTTTTCCCATTTTTCCCACAACCAATAAAAAGATCACTGGCCATTTTTGTATGACCCGTTACATTCATCAACATAATCTAGTTGGCCTTCAGTTAAAGAAAGGTTGTCTTATTGCAATTTAAGAAAATATTATTAAGGAATGTTTTTTTGTACTGAAAAGGAGCATTTAAATGTATGTGAAATACACACCCAATTGATTTTCTTTTTATAAAATACATTCCAAAATAATTTCTAATAACACTATAAAATATTTTTCAGTTATACAGTGGAAATCGTTTGAAATCATGGTGGCAAAAATATTTTTTCGTGTTATACACAATTTGGCTCATTTCACCACTCGTATGTACATCTAAATACTTTTTATCATTTGTCGCATTGGTGATGCAGTGGGAACAAGAACTGGTAAATCAATGTCGTTTTCTACATTATCATCACTACCTTCACCCGCGGGATCCACTACCATGTGCTGTGTGACGTCCAAAATATTGTTATCTGATCAAATTGGCAGCGTACATACATTAACAAATTCATCCATTGATGCAGGATTTTCTGAATTGCCAGTTACCATCACCATTATCCGTTTCTTTTTTGAAATGTTCCAACCAACCGGGATTCGCAGTTAATTCAATCCCCATTTGAATTGCAAACACATCAGCTTTTTCCATTAACAGAGGTCCTGATGTTGGAGAATTCTGAGACCTAGCTTATTTGAATCAAACAATCAATGCAGTCTCCAGATATTCGTGTTTGTCATTCTCATCTGTTTCCTGTACTGTAACAGAAAAATAAAATGTTTTGCCTGCCGACGGATAATTCCATTTGTTTACAATGGTAGGTACCTGCCTAAGGTGTGCAGCAAGCGGCACCCTTGTAATCTATAGTTTATTATGAGATGTCGGCCTAGTCAATAGAAAATCATCTTTTTTGTTTCATGTTAATAGAAAATAAATGTATTAAATTACATAGCATTTTGTCAGGACCAGAATATTATTTCATGTTAACTAATTTTTCATATTAAGCGTTTTCGTGTTAAACCATTTCCACTGTACTAAAATATGCTTCAATCTATTTAAATTCAAACAACATGATTTGTCACCTATAAATTATCCATTTTTAACCCTGTTAGATCAGTCATTTTTAATCGTTAAAATACAAATGAATTTTTTTATTAAAAAAAGATGTGAATGAATTTTTTTTTTAAATATACCAAAAAATTATTTGTAATGAAATTATAATACAATAAAAAAACATTATACCTATAAGTAAAATAGAGTGTAGTTTAATTTCCAATAAAAACATTTCAAATATGTTTGCATTTGTGTAATAAAAAAATATATATAAAAAACAAAAATATGTGATTTGAATTCTTTTTTTAAGTTTGTACCTAAAATATGTATTAAATATTTGATATACAGCGTAAAATATAAAAAAAAGTTAATTGTGGGAGAAAATACTAAAAAAAATCCCTAAAAACACATTAAATAGAATACTCCAGATAACTACGCAACATGCAACTTGTACCACTGGCAATCAAACTAATACACTTGTGTAAACAGATTACTCTTTCCAGATAGAGGAGTCTACCTGAAAAGGGTCATTTTACAATATTTATAAATATCATAAAAAAATAAGGAGCTATAAAATGCAGTACCTTATTTCCAGTCATGAGCTTTGGCACACAATAAAAAGTCATTATATCAGTGCTAGAGGCTATAAGGGGATTAATTATACAGAATCCTTTATTCTTCGTAAATTTTTTGTTCAATTACTTGTGTTTAAATAAAACAATGTTTTTTTTTTAAATTTTAAGAAAATCTCAACTGCTTTCAATCCAAAGAGCTTGGATAATTACTATAAATTAGTTGTTTTTATTTTTCCAAAAGAAAAATGATATTAAAAAAAAACATTCATCAAAAGAGATGATAACAATTTTCTCCTAAATAGCTGTATTTATGATTTTTGACTGAGAAAATCTACTGAATTATCATTGGGTTACTGGCAAAACTTTTTGTCTCCAAATTTTAAATATTTAGAGTTAATAACAACATAAGTATCCACATTCAATTATCTTTGGCTGGTAAAAACTTAAAAGATCTCCAATATCGATAAAACAGTGATCTCTCCAAAACAAGGTCTAGGTAATCATAAACTTTTGGTAGTAACCCTATGTATATAATATATAATAATCTGTATAATATTAAAAACTTTTTCAGTCATGAGTGTCAACACTGAGTTTATCCTTCCCAATGACCAGCCCTTTGTAGAGCTTGATTGCACTGCTGCATTCAATGCTCTTACTGGCAATGAGAAGCTTTATGCTCATCATCTCAGTAAGGTATTTCAACTATTTAAATTGTCAATTTATAATAATTCTAGATGGCTTTGTCAAAGAATACTTTATTTTTATTCATAAGTCATGACATTCAATTATTACTTTCCAATTATAATTCATTTGCTCTAATTTTGCATCAATGTTGATTCATTAAAATTTTAACATGCTAACCAAATAAATAAACATATCATTACAGAGTGTTAACCCTAACAGGTTAGACTTTAGTGGTAGTTTTATTGCTCTATGGACTTCCTCGAATTATTTGTCCAAATTCTTGCTATCTCGCTCTGGACTCGACAGATAATCCCTTATACATATTATTGACATTTAGATTTGGATTTTAACATTATATTTTAATACTACAGTTTGTTTTAATTTATAAAATGAGGTGTATAGTTCCAAAATCTATTGATTCCTTTCCAAGCCTAAAGGACTTAATGAATTTTGAAACTCAAAGAAAAATACTAAATACAATTTATACATAATATAAACAGAAAATCTGAACAATACACGAATATTACTTTTCTTAAAAACTATTAGGCCTGCTGGACAGGAGGATTGATTGTCCTTGTTCAAACGAGTCCTGAGTCACCGTTGGTCTTCTCATTGCTACACAGGATTATTGTTGCTGAGCCCCTTGACACTCTTAAAGAGGCTGCTTTTAAGGAAAATGTTTCAGAAGACGAATGGACCGTAAGTGTAATATATGCTATATATTACCATTTATGTCTTACAAAGTCTTGTTTATTTACAACTTCTGACTTTTTGCACTTTTAAATCACTTAATAAATTGGTTAGCTAAGTTTAATATCTAAGAATTCGCACACTTATAGAAATTCATTGTACGTTAATAAACACTTAAAATTTCTATCAGGTCCATGTACGAGGCGTATCCAGAAAGTAAGTGTACTGAGGCTCTCACGACCGGATGGATTTTATTTTCGACATGTTGGCTACACTTCCGTGTAGCCTGACCCTTCCCCTCCGCAACGAGACCTGTTCGAGGTCAGTACGTTGAGAAGTGTCGACGCGACAACACGTTTCGTGAAAAATGTCAATCCAATCTCCCGCCAAGTGCGAAATACGCGGCGTCATCCGTTATCTCATTTGGAAGGGAAAACCTCCGGTTGAGGTTTATAATGAGGTGAAAACTGCATATGGTGATAAAGCTATGAATCGTACGAGTGTGTACAAGTGGTGTTGCGAGTTTAAAAACGGTCGTACGTCTGTGCATGATGATCAGAGGAGCGGAAGACCTTCAATTGTGACTGACGAAATTGTGGAAAAAATCGAAAATGCGCTCCGTGTCGATCGCAGATTGACTGGATGAACTTTCTGCAATGTTTCCGCAAATCTCCAGATCTCTACTACACGAAACCATCACAGAAACCCTCGGATATCGGAAACTGTCCACGAGGTGGGTCCCAAAACAGCTGACAGACCAACACAAGTTGAATCGAGTGGAGGCCGGGCAAGAGTTTTTGAGGCGCTGCAAACTCCATGGAGATGAATTTCTCCGCCCCATCGTTACTGGAGATGAAACTTGGGTTGCACACTACACGCCTGAAACCAAAACGCAGTCTCAACAGTGGCGTCACACCTCTTCATCCTCCGCTAAAAAGTTCAAAACCACAATTTCAGCCAAGAAAATCATGGCATCCGTGTTTTGGGACTGTCAAGGCATAATTTTAATTGAATATATGCCTCAAGGGGAGACCATCAACTCTGCAAGATACTGTGAGACCCTAAAAAAATTGCGGAGGGCGATTCAGAACAAGAGGAGAGGCATGCTGACAAAGGGAGTCTGCCTGCTGCACGACAATGCCAGAACACACACGACTAACGCCACGAAGGAACTGCTCGCCTCGTTTAAATGGGATGTCCTGAACCATCCCGCGCATTCCCCTGACCTAGCACCTTCAGATTACTATCTCTTTACCTCCCTGAGGCTGCACATGGGTGGAAAAAAGTTTTCAACCGACGAGGAGGTAAAGGAGGAGGTGGAGAAGTGGACGGAGGGGTTGGCGGGAAACTACTTCGAGGAAGGCATCAAAAAGTTGATACCCCGCTTCACCACCTGCATTGAGAGGAATGGCGACTATGTCGAAAAATAGCTTAAATATGTACTATGGTAACCACGTAATTTTTTTGTTTAAATAAAAAAAATTCTAACCTACAAAAAATCAGTACACTTACTTTCTGGATATGCCTCGTATAAACAAATTTTATTTTACATAATTTTGAAGTGAAACATTTACATTATATATAAGTCAAATCTTTGTACTTTTACTAAAGTAACATTTATTTATCAAACACTTTAGTGACTGAAGTCACTCTGAGTGCGCTTAGCCTAGAAATCACCTTATTACAAATTAAATTATTTTTGTGAGCTATCTACCTATTGTATTTTTAACTCTGAATGTTATTAAGTTTTTGTATATTGTGATTTTTTTTCATAATTTCAATGATTTTTTTTAATGCATTTTCAGGCATTTTTGGTGTACACCTGTGGTTTGCTTTCAAATTCTGGTAACTACAAGAGTATTGGCGATACAAAATTCATTCCTAACTTACCTAAAGAGAAGTTTGCCACAATTATTAAAGCTTCAAAAGCTTACAAGCAAAATCCAGAGCATCTGGAAAATCTGTGGAATGAATCCCACGAGAGGATATATTCACTCAGTAACAGAGTCAAAAGTCTTGGATTAGGTCAAGATGTAAGTTTTTTCTTGATATTAGATTAATTGTGTTGTTTTTTTACCGTTTCAACACAACACTTTTTGTAGTTTCACGAAAATTATAGTATTGAATCAGTCATCAGTGAATGAAAAATAGGTTGTCATTTTTTAAGAATGTTGAAATTTTTTTTATCTAACATTGGTGATTTTTTCACGTACTCGGTCAAAATGTAACATTTTTATCTTATCACATTTCCATAAATGTACTTGAGTCTGATAATACGTTTGGAATAAATAAAACAAGTCTTACCTACACGTATAATATTATCAGAATAAAAAAGTAAAGAATATTATCTGTTGAAGAAAAATTTTTTTTCTTAGACATCGTGAGTTTCAATATCTGGAATTTTATAAAAATTTAAATAACATGAAATAAATATAAATTTCTTCTGTGACGTTTTATCCCAAAAATGTTATCTTAAACATTTTGTTCAATTAGTTGAATGCCTGCAAATCTAAACTCAAGTTGGGTGCTGAATTCTTCACTAATAAAATAAATATTTTCTACAACATATTTGAAGGGTTTTGATATTATCTTTCTTCTTGCAACAGATCTTTAAAGTCTGTACATAATTACTTTCCTAGATGCGGGATCGAGACACACATATGTGTGTTAGTCTCCTATTCAATAATATATATTGTAATAGGGTGGGGTATATATATCCATCTTCAATCTAAGACATACAAATGACACCATACTTGTAATCAAATCCATACCAGAAATCAGCGAGTAGCTTCACCATATTGAGGCTGAGAGCCAACCAATGTGACTATTAATCAATAAAATAAAACTAAAATAATAATAATTGATCATGGCAATGGAATTCAATAGCTAATTGTTTGTAGAACTTGGATTTAGTGCATAAATTTGTCTATCTTGGCTCCACCATCATTGACAAGAGATTAAAAAGAGAATTGTTATGGCAAAGGGAGCAATATAAAGGCACACAAAGGTGCATCTTGTTAAGTCCCTGGTCTTTTCTATATTCTTGTATGGATCAGAAACAAGAATTATGATGTTGGTCATGGAACATCTTAAATGGGTCATAGTCTTCGGAATAGAGGTTCCAATATAGAAGAAGAAATTGTTAAGAGACCACCCCTTCTTCCTCGAGTGCGGGTGTGCGTATTGATTTGTAATTTCTCATTACTTTAGTTATATGTAATGAAATAATGTTTATTCAAGGGGATATCAACATACTTTTCTGGAAACTGTACCATGGAAGATGGTAAACTAGTTGGAGAATGGCTTCGATCCAAGAAGTTAGAGGCTTACATATGCAGAACTTTCAAAAAAGTAGATAATGGTAAATATTGAACATTTTATTTAGCTTTCCTAATTAGTATATTTATTTTTAGGAAATATTTATGATATCAAGTTCAATCTAAAATAGTATACCTAAAACTTGCTTATCATTTTCTTTATATATGAAAAACCAATGGTTGATGTATAAAATTAGGTAAGCATGATGTAATATTGATGTATTAAAGATTTTTCAGTTTTGAGAACTGATGCCTTAGGATAATGAGTGCCAGATGGTACAAGCACGTGATGAATGAGATGGTTTTTTGTAGGTTTTCTTGGGTCACTTATTGAAGGTACTGTCTTGGAGCTGGTCAAGAGCTGCGCTGTTTTATCACCCATAACGGAGTTGACTAATCGGATGCCATATATTTGTGTAACAATAAGGAGATTCGCAGTCTAGATCTAACATGAAGGATGTGGAGTGTCAAGGTGTGGACTGACCTAGATGTAGGCGTTTTATAGCATCCCTGTGATAAATGTAGAGGGTGATAATGATTGAGAATTTTGTCATCGTTGAATCAGTTCCATCACTATGCCAGCCATATTTGTTTTCATTTTAAATTAATAACTTATTTTAAATTTTCCTTATTCACCTGATTTTATTCTATTTTTTTATATTATTTGAGGGTTTTTATTTTTTTCTTCATGGGGTTTTTTGTGTTATGGTAAAGGGAGAACTTAAATTTTGTAATAATCTCAACCTTTTTCATTACAATCAACCTCTTGGGGAGCAAAGAGGTAGTCAATATAAATAAAAATAATTTCTGTAGGGGATCATAACATATCTTAAAAGCAAATGCTTCTTATTTTCGCTTTCATGAGTTTATTTTATTGTTCATTGTTTCAGGTATTCCTATCTATTCAGTAATGTTAGCAAGTGTGGATAAGGGCTCAGACCCGAAAATAACAATTGGAAAAGAGTTTTATAAAGATTGTTATTTTGAAGTACTCAGGGGAGATTATTCCCCTATTCTTGAAAAAGCAATTCAGCATTTGGAAAAAGCCATTATTTATGCTGCCAATGAAAATGAAAAAGAGATGTTAAAACATTATATTGATAGTTTCCAAAAAGGTGATTTAGAAGAGCATAAAAATGGGAGCCGATTCTGGATTAAGGATAAAGGTCCAGTGATTGAAACGTAAAAAAATTTAAATTTATATGCATGTTTCATACCCAATCAATTTGTATTGAATGTTTTTTTATGGTTTACCCTTTTTTAAAAGAATAAATGTAAAGAAACTTAAAGAAATCTTCATAGACCTGAATTAATAGTTCAGCCTCATTACTAAATACTAATTTCTAACAATAAAATTGCATAATTTATGTTCAGAGTTGGACCTCACATGCTCCGAACTTTAAAGTAATGAAACCATGTGACTACCTTATTTAAAATGAAGCTACAACAAATTTATATGAAATTTAACTTTAAATATTAATTTCTTCAATAAAAAATTGTGAAGATTTAGTATTATTTAGTGTTAAGACCAGTTTATGAATTTGGGTCATAATTTCAAAAATAAGGTGAAAAAATTGTGTAACACATCGATCAATAAGTCCCGGGACTAACTATTAAAACAACATTTGTTTGCAAAAATTCTTCTTTATTCATCAACATAGTCTCTTTCAAGAGCGATACATTCATTCCAACGCTTTTCTATGCCAGCCGTGTAGAACGATTTATCTTTGGTTTCAAAATAGGCGTTAGTTTCGGCAGTCACTTTTTCATTGGAGCCAAATCTGTCCCTGGAGCATCTTTTTGAGGTCTGCGAACAGCCAATAGTCGTTGGGGGTCAAATCTGGAGAATATGGTGGATGCGGAAGCAATTCGAAGTTCAACTCATGCAATTTGGCCATCATTACCATCGACTGGTGACACGGTGCATTGTCCTGATGAAAGAGAACTTTTTTCTTCCTCATATGGGGCCGATTTTTTTGCAATTTCTGCCTTCAAACACTCCAATAACGCTATGTAATATTCGCTATTGATGGTTTTTTCCTTTTCAAGGGGATCGGTGAATATTATACCGTGCGCATCCCAAAATACGAAGGCCATAACCTTCCCGGCCGACTGTTGAGTTTTTGGTCGCTTTGGACGACTTTCACCGGCTGCTCTCCACTCAGCTGACTGCCGATTTGATTCCGGGGTATAGTGGTGGATCCAAGTTTCATCCATTGTTACATACCGACGCAAAAATTCCTGTTTATTTTGCGTAAACAGTGTAAAACAGCGCTCTGAATCATTGATGCATTGTTGTTTCTGTTCCATTGTGAGCAAACGCAGCACCCATTTCGAAAAAAACTTTTTCATGACCAAATGTTCATGCAAAATAGTGTAAACACTACCAAATGATATCTTCAGGATGTTAGCTATTTCACGCAACTTTACTTTTTATTTTCCATCACGATTTTGAGTTTTTTTTTTATGTTTTCTGGTGTAACAGCCTCATTTGGACGACCAGAGCGTTCAGCATCATTTGTGTCTATACGACCGCGTTTGAAATCAGCATACCACCGACAAATGGTTGTTTTCGATGGAGCAGAGCCCGGATAACACTTTTCAAGCCATCGCTGAGTTTGAACAGTATTTTTCCCCATTAAAAAAGCAATGTTTTATCAACACACGAAATTCGGTTTTTTCCATTGTTTTGAAAATAGCAAAAGTAGCATCACTAAAACCACTGTAACTCAATGACACAATGTCGGAATGTCATGAAAGTTTGACACGTAACTTCTAAAGGCTGGTACTAACTGAGAATGGTATGGATTTGTTATTAGAGGCGCCATATGTTGGTTAGTCCAGGGACTTATTGATCAATGTGTTATGTTATCCGAGGTGAGTAGCCTTACTCAGGTTTTGAAATGGCAACCTTTTGCACAGTAGTGTAATGTGTGTACCACAAAATCAAGCATTTCGCATTCACTTCACTGTTTTATTATATAGAGTTATTGATTGTTTTGTCTTTACCATTTTGATTTTTCTTATCAATTAACTGTAATAATCTTTCTGATGTATTATAATTTAAAAAATATCTAGCAATTAAGGAGTCGAAATAATTTTGATTGATTTTAGAAAATTTATAATTTCAGTTATCAGGGATTCATTGAGACCTATAGAGACCCATGTGGTCAGAGAGGTGAATTTGAAGGATTTGTGGCCATGGTCAATAAGAAAATGTCTGAAAAATTCAACACATTGGTTCAAAATGCCGAGAAATTTTTAACTCTCTTACCGTGGGGAAAAGATTTTGAAAAAGATAAATTTCTTCAACCAGATTTTACCAGCCTGGATGTGCTCACTTTTGCCGGAAGCGGTGTACCTGCTGGAATTAACATTCCTAACTGTAAGTTTACTTATATGGTATAACCTAGTGGGTTTAATATGTGGTAATCTCTTCCAACCAACAGTGCAAACTAGACTGTGACCCTTTAAAAAAAAACTAGTTATCCATCAGGAATCGAACTCTTAATGCATGTGATACTGTGGAAGTACAAAAAATATATCCCCTGTGTACATTGAATACTGCCATAGTCCTAATTGGTTTTTAAATATATTTGTCATATTACAAGATACGTTAGTTCTTGTATTAAAATTTTAGAAGTGGCTGATAATTTTTTTTTATCGGTTTTAGTCATTAACTTGAATGAATCATCTGTAGCTGTAAGCAAACCTCTGTATATCCCCACATCTTAATATTAAGTAACTTTATTTAGCAAATGACTTATTTCTAGATGATGAGATTCGACAGTGTGAAGGATTCAAAAATGTTTCCCTTGGAAATGTGATCCCTGCCCATTACAAGGATTCTGCAACACCGTTTTTGTCTGAAAAGGATTCCCAACTTCTTAATATATACAGGGTTCGATCATTTGAGGTATGAATTTTTCAATTATTCAAAATAGATTCAAAACTTTCGTAATGTATGATGAATATATTGGATACATTTTAGTGTAGTTTCAATATTGAGCTCAACCAAACTTATATTTTAAAAAGTTAAAGGATGAAAAGTATTTGATCGTGCAGTGCGATTCTCGCTCAATGGTCACTGATTGAAATATTTATTTTTCTTCATTGAGAAAAAAATATCCATTTGACTTTTATTATATTATAAAATATTGAAATGAGTATCTTATAAATATTCTGTGTGAACCAGTACTAGATGATCTTATGAATTAGACATAACTTAATACTGAAAAATAAACTTTTAAGTACAGAAGTTTCTGGCTATATTTCAATTGATATTGAGTGATAAATACTGTGTGATACTTTTAAGCACAGAAGTTTCTGGCTATATTTCAATTGATATTGAGTGATAAATACTGTGTGATACTTTTAAGTACAGAAGTTTCTGGCTATATTTCAATTGATATTGAGCGATAAATACTGTGTGATACTTTTTATTTTCTTTTTGATGCCAACCTCATTGACTTAATTGCTAGAATACTCATCTTCCAAACAGGGGTCTGGGATTCGATTCCCGATAATATATAAAATAAGGGTCTGTTTTAAAGCCCATCTTTTTTTTAAAACCTGACGAGCTTATTGTCATGTGACAATCTCTTCCAACCAATCAGAAAGATGTTTTAATGGGCCCTAAGTGAAAATCAGACTGGAATCCCATTTTTTTTAAATCTGGGTTCCAGTGGGGATCGAACCCGCAACCTCCGGATCGGCAGACAAGCGTCTTACCACCAGTCCACGGAGGTCGTCTGTTTTGATAGGTTGGCAAAAATTTCCACCAAGTTATATTGTTAATGGAAGTGTAATACAATACAATAGAAATTCAATATAGAATTCCATTTTATTTCAAAATAATGTATATATAAATCTGATGTTTTTGTTTTCTCAGGTTAGGTATAAAATTGATATTTTTCTTGTGTCAGGTTAGATTCAGTTAGGTATAAAGCTGATGTTCTTCTCATATTAGGTTTGTTCATTGTAAGTTATGTTGTGTAATTTTCGTAAGTTCCATATGAAATTCCATTTACTATTAAAAAAAATAAAAATGCAAGTTAAGAGGGATATCGAACGGCGTGCAGCGATAGGAAAGAAAGGCAACGGGGCACTAAACATATATACTCAAGCCGGACAGTATCAAATATCAAAATTTGCTAACATGATAGTTCACAATAGTATTTTGATCCCAACTTTGATGTATGGGAGTGAAACGTGGACATGGAAAAAGATTGAAAAGAACCAAATAAATGTTGTAGAAATGCATGCATTGAGAAGAATTCGTGGAGTGGCAATGTATGACAGAATACGAAATAAAGTGATATGGGATGAATGTGAATTCAAGGCTGATATGTTAAGTAAGATGAAGAAAAGCACGCTGAGATGGTTTGGGCATGTGGAATGAATGAATGAAAAAGACTAATATAACATATATATATATATGAAAATGTGAGTGGAAAGCATGTGTGAGGAAGACCAAGGAAAGTATGGTTGGATCAAGTGAATGATATTCTGATTGAAGGAAAAGTAGAAAGTCAGAGAAATTGTATGGCTAAGGATGTGTGCCGAGATAGGAAAGTCTGGGGCTTCGTCCTCTGCCTACCCCGGCAGGGAAATGGCATGAGGATGTATGTAAAAAACTTGTGTTTTCTCATAATTAGTAATTATTGCACCATCAATTTTTTTAATGTGAAAGGCTAATTCTATGGAAGTGTTCACAAGGCAACAAATGAAAATATGGGACGTGCAAGGTGCTCTTTTGGGAGGAAGAGGATGTACAGTTCAGATTTTGTCTCTGAGAAAGTCCATTGAAAAGTGGTGTTCTAGTGCTTATCTTGATGTATGGACGCAAATCCTGGGCATTGAAAGAGTGATTTGAGCAGAATTAATGTGGTAGCAATGCATTACTTGGTATTACAATGTATATTAGTACGGAATTTATCTATAAAAAAATGTTTTTGGTAAGAGACAGGTGTTATAAATAGAATTATGAAAATAATCTTTAAATTATTTAGCCACATTGAGAGAATGTGTTGCGAAAGATAAAAGAATATGTCTGAATTATGAAGGAGGAAAAGGTACATTGAAGAAGATAGAATAAGAAGAGCATGTATGACTAGATGTGTGGAGGTAAAAGCTGTGTGCGGGGATAGAAAGACGTGGAAATCTATTTTCTTTGCCTACCTTTTAATGGGCATTGCGTGATGAGTGCATGTTGTGTGATTTTAACATAATTTCTTATAAATTTTACTGATTCTTTTCTAAAGGTCCAAGTTGGTTTACATGAGCTTCTGGGACATGGAAGTGGAAAGTCTTTCTACAAGCATGCTGATGGCACTTATAATTTTGATATAACTAGTGTCAAAAATCCTTTGACAGGTACTGCTTTTGTATAAACAATTTTGATATTATTAAATATATTTTTTTTTAATAAACCATAAATAAAATGGGTGAAAAATATTAATCAAGTTATGTTATTTAAATTTAATATTTACATTGACACATACTACTACACTGTTTCCATATCAGGGTAGGCAGAGAGGACAGAGCACCAAACTTTTCTATCATGACATATTTCACTATATCCAAATATCTCATACAATTCCTTTAGTTGTTCTGGCTTTTAACTTTTCTTTCTTTCAAGAACGTGTTCACTTGGTCCAATCAAACTTTCTACGTCGGATGTCTAAGTAGATATTAGGATTATTAAGACCTAACAATAATGTAGAATTAATCCGATAGGACTAGTTTAGAAAACCCTGGGACAATTTTTAACAGCCGTTGCTTCCGGTTTACTGTTAAAATAATAAATTGTGCACACCTTGATAATTATATGTTCAACTTTATCTAGTGTCATCTAATCATAATATACATTTTGTCAATTTTATTTGTAACTTTTATTTCAGAAGGTTAAAATATTCTGAGAATTTTAGCTGAACAACTTTTCTTAACACGTTCAGTGCAGAAACCGTCTATAGGTATTCATAATTTTTTGCTGGGTTCTCAAAATGACCATTGACATTCTAAGTCGAATTCCATTAGATGGATTAAAAAACAAGTGAGCCAGGAGTGACCTAGCGGTACTGATAGGGTTTATAATGGTATATAACAATGAATTATATTTGCTTGAATCATATTTTTATTATTTAAAAAAAAAATTAAATATGGTCAAAAAATTGAACACTGCCGTGATTTGAAAATAAATGATCAAGCAGTTAATGTATGAAGTAAATAATCAGTAGTTTCGACTTCTAATATACTCACTTGTGTTTTTCAGGAAAGCAAATCGAGTCATGGTACAACGATGGAGAAACTTATGATTCTCAGTTTACTAATATTGGATCTACATTTGAAGAATGTAGAGCGGAAGCAGTTGGTCTTTATCTATGTTTAGATAGAAATGTGCTCAAGTGAGTGAATACAAATTTGAAACTTTTATTATTTCCGTTGTAAGAATGAAAATATTCTTGTTTGTGCTTACACACTGAGAAATATTTTATATTCATGGTCTAAGATTAATCGTGACACAAACATTAGTGGATCTACTAATAAAAATAGTATTTTAATTTGTATTATGAATTTCCACCAACACAAAGCCTCAAACTCTATTATGTAAATTTTTTGTTTTAACATTTGTATAAAAAAATATTATTTATCTCTGACTTATATTATTTAAAAAAATATTATTTAACTCTGAGTATGAAACTTGGTCTGGAACCATCTTCTCTTCTCTAAAAGAATGTTGCTTACTAATTCATAATTATATAATTGCTGAGCATTGCAATTGTCGCATATACGCATAACTCATGTAAATAAAGTACGAGGCGTATCCATAAAGTAAGTGTACTGAGGCTCTCACGACCGGATGGATTTTATTTTCGACATGTTGGCTACACTTCCGTGTAGCCTGACCCTTCCCCTCCAAAACGAGACCGGTTCGAGGTCAGTACGTTGAGAAGTGTCGACGCGATAACACGTTTCGTGAAAAATGTCAACCCCATCTCCCGCCAAGTTGAATCGAGTGGAGGCCGGGCAAGAGTTTTTGAGGCGCTGCAAACTCCATGGAGATGAATTTCTCCGCTCCATCGTTACTGGAGATGAAACTTGGGTTGCATACTACACGCCTGAAACCAAAAGGCAGTCTCAACAGTGGCGTCACACCTCTTCACCTTCATCATTATTTCTTGTTCTTGCTTCGATAAATACTCTCCGTGCTCTATTTTTCTCTTTCACGCAGTCTTTAACTTCTTAATCCCACCATGCATCCCCTTTTTACTATGCGTATCCAGAAAGTAAGTGTACTGAGGCTCTCACGACCGGATGGATTTATTTTCGACATGTTGGCTACACTTCCGTGTAGCCTGACCCTTCCCCTCCGCAACGAGACCGGTTTGAGGTCAGTACGTTGAGAAGTGTCGACGCGACAACACGTTTTGTGAAAAATGTCAACCCAATCTCCCGCCAAGTGCGAAATACGCGGCGTCATCCGTTATCTCGTTTGGAAGGGAAAACCTCCGGTTGAGGTTTATAATGAGGTGAAAACTGCATATGGTGATAAAGCTATGAATCGTACGAGTGTGCACAAGTGGTGTCGCGAGTTTAAAAACGGTCACGTCACACCTCTTCACCCTCCGCCAAAAAGTTCAAAACCACAATTTCAGCCAAGAAAATCATGGCATCCGTGTTTTGGGACTGGTCAAGGCATAATTTTAATTGAATATATGCTTCAAGGGGAGACCATCAACTCTGCAAGATACTGTGAGACCCTAAAAAAATTGCAGAGGGCGATTCAGAACAAGAGGAGAGGCATGCTGACAAAAGGAGTCTGCCTGTTGCACGACAATGCCAGACGGAACTGCTCGCCTCGTTTAAATGGGATGTCCCGAACCATCCCGCGCATTCCCCTGACCTAGCTCCTTCAGATTACTATCTCTTTATCTCCCTGACGCTGCACATGGGTGGAAAAAGGTTTTCAACCGACGAGGAGGTAAAGGAAGAGGTGGAGAAGTGGACGGAGGGGTTGGCGGGAAACTACTTCGAGGAAGGCATCAAAAAGTTGATACCCCGCTTCACCACCTGCATTGAGAGGAATGGCGACTATGTCGAAAAATAGCTTACATATGTACTACGGTAACCACGTAATTTTTTTGTTTAAATAAAAAAAATTGTAACCTACAAAAATTCAGTACACTTACTTTCTGGATATGCCTCGTATTTATAACTAAAAAAACACTGGCCTTACTTTGCAAAAAAAGGTAAACATTGTGATCTATGACATCATAAATGAACAAAACCATAAGCTAGATGTTTGCTGGTTCATGTTTTGATCTATTTTTTCATACATTATATGTTTGATGGTATTCAAAAATATTTGTGAAAATTGTTTATGCTCCTTATAAATTATTTTTCTTATCGATGGCAATTATTTAAACACTAAATTAATAGGAACCATCTAAATATATTTCTTTATTGCTTTTTATGGAGTTCTGCAAGACTAATTCACACTAAGGATCGTATATAACATGTAATATTTTTAAAATGACAATTGCAGGCATAACGGTGTACTCCACTGCACAAAAAATAAAGTCTACAGTCAAGTGTCTTTCCTCATACGCAGGGTAGAAACTATGACTGCCTAAATAATACTAAACATATAAATCACAAAATCTAAATTTCTGAAAGAGCAATGGAACCTTACATACTAGGCACCACTCTGTGTGACAGAAAAACTAAGTATAAAATTCCAAACAACGGGATAACTCAGATGAAGTGGAAATGGGCTGTACGCATTGCTAGAATAGATAAGGACATAACTTCATAGGTGTCCTTAGTTAAATTCGTGTGAAATAAAATTAACCAATACACAAATTAAGCCATTTTCATTTGGCTCCCTCTAGATCAGGACTGGCCAACCCACGGCCCGCAGGCCACATGCGGCCGCAGTCATATATGACGAATTATGTTTTTTTTAACCATACAAATACATTCACAAATTAATAACTTAGAATTCTAAATCATTATTTTACCATACAAATACATTTTGTTGTTGGTTCAATACTGTTTTCTCTTCATATCTAGTTGTAGTAGTGTTTTTTTTTTTCAGATTTAAACTGACTTTTTTAGATTTTTCAGATTTAAACACTTTCTGTGTACCTCTGCATCCAAATCAATCACTTACAAAAAATTAATAAATACGAATATCGTTGTAAAGCCATATATCGAAAAAAATATTGGAACAAAATTTGCAATTATTCTTAGTTATGTGCAGTCCTTGGAAAATTTCAGGTCATCAATGCGGCCCGTGGGGGAATTTGGGTTGGCCAGCTCTGCTCTAGTTCCTTTGATTTATTTCAAATCTTTATATTTTCTTTTTTCATCTGCTTAGTCTAACTTTATAATATAGACTTGATTATCCGGGGTCACATTAACCAGGTTGCGGATTAAGCAGGGTAGTAAAATATTCTGCAATTTTTTAATAAAATTTCAAAATATTTCAAATGTTAAAATAATTATTCATTTGATTACATAACATGTACCAGAAAAGTAAACTGGCGAAATCGATAGTATGTTACAGAAAATAAAAACTAGTGAAATCGCAAACACTTCATCGACTAGAAACTTTTGACACATCATGTCAATTTAAATTGCATGTGCATAGCGGTTGATTTTTTCGACTTTATTGTTTCTACTCGTATTTTATATTGTCAATATTATATTTTCAAGTTGTGGTGTCAATTTCCTACCAGTTTGTGTTTTCATATATCACAGTGATTCTTAACGGGGGCGCCAGCGCCCCCTTGTGGGCGTTTTAGAGGTCTGGGGGGGCGTTTATAAATTTTTAGAATTTAGGGGGCGCTGCAGGAGTTCCAGTGGGCGTTATGTCGAAATACAAAAATAAGGTATGCTCAATTGGTGCGTGCACTGCACACAGCTTGGTTAATTAATCCATTTTTATCAGACATAGAAAGTGTCAGTCAAAATTTAAAAGAGCAGTTTATTGAGCTACAAAATGACTGTGAGGCTAAAATAATATTCAATCAATGTGATTATGATGCTTTTTGGGTTCGTTTTCGCCATCAATACCCTTTTCTGTGGAAAGAAGTAAAATTGCCCATCATAGCATTTCCTTCGTCGTATTTAGTGGAAAAGGGTTTTAGTGCAGTAATGCATATATTAAAAAAATCACGAAATCGATTACAAATAAGCCAAAGAGGAGATTTGAGATTGTATTTAAGTAAATTTGAACCTAATATTACGAAATTGGCGCAATCACGTGAGGCTCAAGGATCTCATTAAATATATTTTTTATTAAAAATTTCATATTTCGTATTGAATCATGTACTTTTTTTTATTGAAATAATATTATAATGTTGTGTGTAATGTTAATATGACAAAAAAGGCAATAAATACATAATGTTTATAAAAATAATCACGTGTTTTATTTTTATTCCTCCTATTTTTTTATTTATAGTAGGAAATCGATTGCATAAAATACATACGTGGAGAAAAGTTTAAATTTTGAATTTCGCATTTTGTGGGATGGGGGGGGGGGGGGGGGGGGGGGGCGCTGGATAATTTTACCGTGGTAAAGGGGGCGATTCTTTAAATACGGTTAAGAAACACTGATATATCATAACAGGTGGATGCTTCACTGTTTTAATCTATTTTATAAAATCCTTGGTGATCATGTCAGTGGCACTGCAAAAGTTTGATGTACGAGGCATATCCAGAAAGTAAGTGTACTGAATTTTTGTAGGTTACAATTTTTTTTTATTTAAACAAAAAAATTACGTGGTTACCGTAGTACATATGTAAGCTATTTTTCAACATAGTCGCCATTCCTCTCAATGCAGGTGGTGAAGCGGGGTATCAACTTTTTGATGCCTTCCTCGAAGTAGTTTTCCGCCAACCCCTCCGTCCACTTCTCCACCTCCTCCTTTACTTCCTCGTCGGTTGAAAACCTTTTTCCACCCATGTGCAGCTTCAGGGAGGTAAAGAGATAGTAATCTGAAGGTGCTAGGTCAGGGGAATGCGCGGGATGGTTCAGGACATCCCATTTAAACGAGGCGAGCAGTTCCTTCATGGCGTTGGCCGTGTGTGGTCTGGCATTGTCATGCAGCAGGCAGACTCCCTTTGTCAGCATGCCTCTCCTCTTGTTCTGAATCGCCCTCCGCAATTTTTTTAGGGTCTCACAGTATCTTGCAGAGTTGATGGTCTCCCCTTGAGGCATATATTCAATTAAAATTATGCCTTGACAGTCCCAAAACACGGATGCCATGATTTTCTTGGCTGAAATTGTGGTTTTGAACTTTTTGGCGGAGGGTGAAGAGGTGTGACGCCACTGTTGAGACTGCCTTTTGGTTTCAGGCGTGTAGTGTGCAACCCAAGTTTCATCTTCAGTAACGATGGAGCGGAGAAATTCATCTACATGGAGTTTGCAGCGCCTCAAAAACTCTTGCCTTTTTACAAAATTTCGCACTTGGCGGGAGATTGGGTTGACATTTTTCACGAAACGTGTTGTCGCGTCGACACTTCTCAACGGACTGACCTCGAACCGGTCTCGTTGCGGAGGGGAAGGGTCAGGCTACACGGAAGTGTAGCCAACATGTCGAAAATAAAATCCATCCGGTCGTGAGAGCCTCATTACACTTACTTTCTGGATACGCCTCCTAGTAGAAATAATGATGAGTCTGGTACAATAGTGTGTGAGGGTGAGCGAATGATCGAGTAGCTGAGACAATTTTTTTAACAAATGTTAAGAATCTGACAAGAGCCAAATAAGTGCTGTAACACATCGATCAATAAGTCCCGGGACTAACTACTAAAACAACATTTGTTTACCAAAATTCTTCTTTATTCATCAACATAGTCTCCAACACTTTTCTATGCCAGCCGTGTAGAACGATTTATCTTTGGTTTCAAAATAGGTGTTAGTTTCGGCAGTCACTTCTTCATTGGAGCCAAATTTCTCCCTGGAGCATCTTTTTGAGGTCTGCGAACAGCTAATAGTCGCTGGGGCCAAAATCTGGAGAATACGGAGGGTGCGGAAGCAATTCGAAGTTCAACACATGCAATTTGGCCATCGTTACCATCGACTTGTGACACGGTGCATTGCCATGATGAAAGATAACTTTTTTCTTCTTCATATGGGGCTGTTTTTTGCAATTTCTGCCTTTAAATGCTCCAATATGTACTATGTAATATTCGCTATTGATGGTTTTTCTCTTTTCAAGGTGATCGATGAATATTATACCATGCCCATCCCAAAATACGGAGGCCATAACCTTCCCGGCCAACTATTGAGTTTTCGATCGCTTCGGACGACTTTCACCGGCTGCTCTCCACTCAGCTGACTGCCGATTTGATTCCGGAGTATAGTGGTGGATCCAAGTTTCATCCATTGTCACACACCGATGCAAAAACTCCTGTTTATTTTGCATAAACAGTGACAGTGCTCTGAATCATCGATGTGTTGTTGTTTCTGTTCCATTGTGAGCAAACGCGGCACCCATTTCGAAAATAGCTTTTTCATGACCAAATGTTGCGTTTGAGCGTCATCCTCATCCAACAATGCTTGCAATTCGGCGTCTTCAAACTTTCTTGGTGGTCTTCATCGCCACTTTTGAATTTTTTAAACCACTCAAAGCACTGTGATTTAAGTTTGGTAGGACCAAGTAAATGATATTTTGAAAGAAGGAATAGCAAGAAGTAAGAGAAATAGTAGGAGCTGTATGAGAAGGTGCTCTTAAACTCGCAATTTCTAGTCAGTAATATAACGTGTTTTATTCCTGATTTTTTTCCTTTCCTCTCCACCACCCCTTCCTTTTCCTTTGATTGATGATATCTCACTTTATATGAAAAGTATCGCCAACATGGGTTAAATCAAAAACAAATATCCCGGAAATTTAACAATTCTCATTCTTTTTTGATCAGGCCAGGAATTTTCTGATAGTTCAAGTGACACATCTAGGCAGAAAATTATGAAGATGTCAATATTTGATGATTAGGACAAAGCGATGCTTGTATGATTTAACCAGCAGAGAGCTGAGAGGATCCTGTTTTTTTGGTGCAGATCATCCGGGATTTTTTTTCCTGGGTCAAATTTTTTCTCAACACCCCGGTTAATCCAGTGTGCTGTACCATTTTTCCACTCACATTGTAGATTTTTTGCCAATTTTCCTCCACTCATTTGTTCAACATGCCCAAACCTCCTCCAAATGCTCTTGTGTACCTTACTCTTAACAAATTGGTCCTTAGTTGACACTCATTTTAGTAATTTCACCATGTATTCTATCGTACATCAACACACCCCGTATTCTTCTCAGTGCACTAATTTTTACAAATGATCTAAATTCAAAATAATTACACTATGTCAATAAGATTCAGAAGTATGGAAACATATATTTTTTAAACTAGTTTTGTTCTTTTTGTAAAATATGCATAGAAAGATTCACAAAAGCAAAGTCAATAATTATTATATTAATACTTTAGTATATTGATGCTTTCACCATGTAATAATATCATATTTCTGTTTTTAGAGTTTTTGGATATGAAGGTGAAGTAGCAGATGATATCATATATACAAATTGGTTAAGTTTACTTTGGAATGGAGTCGGGAAGGCTACAGAAATGTATCAACCTGCTACCAAAACATGGTTACAGGTAGTTTTTTCTTAATTTTGTGTTTTATGTATTACAATACAATCCAGGATGATCTCTGTGTCTTGGTTGGTAATACAAGTATATTTCAATCCAAAAGTTATGAGTTCGATTACCATTGAAAACCAATTTATTTTAAAAAGCATTCTGATCTGTAATTTGTTATTTCACTTAATGTAACGGTACTCGTATAACCCTATAAATAGTATATCCTAATCTGGTTTTCACTGAAGCTCTCTTTAACATCTTTCTGGTTAGTTGAAAGATATTGGCCCTTGGGGAAATCGCCGACAGGTTGTCTGTATACTACAAAAGTGTAATATAATAAAACCTCTGGTTAATTCAAAATTCGCTAACACATCACACAAAACTTTGAAAAAAGGTGTTAATTTCTTTGAAAAAATATACTCATTTACATAACTAATGAAAAAATTCCTGATGTAATTTATTACACATCATGTACCTATTGAAACAAAAATATAACTGATTAGTTTCGAGGAATATCCAGTGATCATATGTCAACATGGGTTTTCCTAAGAACATTTAAGGGTAGGATCTACTTATTATGAACTATTTATGCTCCTTATAAGCGATACTGCAGCTTAAATAAAAGTAGCTCCACACAGTGTGCACAAGCAAAAAGCTGAGCACTTTGTAAATTATGTACAGCTTTGTTTGGAATTTTTTTATTATTGGCTTAAAAAATTCTATGGCATGAGGGTTTTGAAATTATTTCAAATTATGAAGTATAAAATATGTAAAGTTTGAAATAATTTGAAATATAAAAAAAGTGAAAATCTTTATAAAAACACTTAGCATAAACTGGTTTGAGAATTTCTTGTATCGGTCTATTTGACAATTGCCGGAAGTGAATCATGAAAATTAGAGAAGAGAAACTAACAAACTGTTCCCGTGATTGGGTCGCTTTGAACAAGTGATTGGGTCACTTTGTACATGTATGGAATTCTCCATTTTCTAAAGATGTGCGGCGACAGGGACCAAGACATGTCGAGGGATTCCATACGAGAGGCGTGTTGTGTCAGCAGGTACTGCTGTATACATAAAGAGGCTCCACATGGGCAAAAATATGCGCGTATTGTTATTTTGCTATCACTTGGTTCTGCAAAAATTTTCAATTATGTAATGTAAAATGTTGATTTATGGCACGAGGATTAGAAAATTATTAACAATTTCTGCATACTGACTACTGAAAACCACCGTACCCGGGATACCAAAATGCTTTGCGTACACCTTGTTGATCACTGTCATTTTTAATATAAGTAACAGGTTGTTGTTGTTTTGAGACTTATAAAATACTCGAGACTAAGTAAAATATAATTTGATAAATTATATCTTTAGTATGAAATATGTTTTAGGCTCATTCTCAAGCGAGATTTGTGCTGATGCGTCTGGTAGAGTTGGAAGGAGAAGGAATGCTCACTATCCAAGAAACTGAGTCTGGAAAAAATCTCTTGATGACACTAGATCGTACTAAAATAGAAACCGTTGGAAAAAGAATTGTTGGTAAGCCTATTAAAGTGTGTATTTTTCAAAATGTTATTTCTGTCAACTTGCCTGAAATGTTTGAATTAGTGTAAAATTTATGCTCCTGATGGAGTTTTTTTTTTTACATATTTTTGTGTGCTTTAACTGAGAAATTTCAGCAAATACGAGGCATATCCAGAAACTAAGTGTACTGAATTTTTGTAGGTTACAATTTTTTTTATTTAAACAAAAAAATTACGTGGTTACCGTAGTACATATGTAAGCTATTTTTCGACATAGTCGCCATTCCTCTCAATGCAGGTGGTGAAGCGGGGTATCAACTTTTTGATGCCTTCCTCGAAGTAGTTTCCCGCCAACCCCTCCGTCCACTTCTCCACCTCCTCCTTTACCTCCTCGTCGGTTGAAAACCTTTTTCCACCCATGTGCAGCTTCAGGGAGGTAAAGAGATAGTAATCTGAAGGTGCTAGGTCAGGGGAATGCGCGGGATGGTTCAGGACATCCCATTTAAACGAGGCGAGCAGTTCCTTCGTGGCGTTGGCCGTGTGTGGTCTGGCATTGTCGTGCAGCAGGCAGACTCCCTTTGTCAGCATGCCTCTCCTCTTGTTCTGAATCGCCCTCCGCAATTTTTTAAGGGTCTCACAGTATCTTGCAGAGTTGATGGTCTCCCCTTGAGGCATATATTCAATTAAAATTATGCCTTGACAGTCCCAAAACACGGATGCCATGATTTTCTTGGCTGAAATTGTGGTTTTGAACTTTTTGGCGGAGGGTGAAGAGGTGTGACGCCACTGTTGAGACTGCCTTTTGGTTTCAGGCGTGTAGTGTGCAACCCAAGTTTCATCTCCAGTAACGATGGCGCGGAGAAATTCATCTCCATGGAGTTTGCAGCGCCTCAAAAACTCTTGCCCGGCCTCCACTCGATTCAACTTGGCGGGAGATGGGGTTGACATTTTTCACAAAACGTGTTATGGCGTCGACACTTCTCAACGTACTGACCTCGAACCGGTCTCATTGCGGAGGAGAAGGGTCAGGTTACACGGAAGTGTAGCCAACATGTCGAAAATAAAATCCATCCGGTCGTGAGAGCCTCAGTACACTTACTTTCTGGATACGCCTCGTACATGGAAACCAAAATATATATAATTTGCTTGTTACTATCAAGTTTTACTATTTTATGGCTCTAGGTAATTTAAGTTACAAATTAATAATTATTTGCAATCTGAAGCATTGTGAATTAAAATTGATACAGTTCATTGTATACTTGCCTTGGCAGTAACATACATATACTAAAATAGAAAAAAAAACAGTTCATTAATAGTTTCTAAAAACAATGAGTTGAATTTCTATAAGGAGATTATAGTAAGTTTAGTTTTAGAGCCATTTTTCTTCAATTTGGAACATGATAAACTTATAATGTAGTATAAATAATTATTTTTCCATTTTTGTCTTTGCTATTTTATAACTATATCTGATGAGAATTTGTTAAATGTCTCCAGAATTCATTATAAAATTAATTTGTTTATTAAAGGTGATTTCCTACTGAAGCTCCAAGTACTCAAGACTACAGCTGATGTGGCTGGTGCCAGAAAATTATTTTCCCACTACAGTGAACTTGCAGAGCCATGGGGTCGCTGGAGAGATATTGTTATGGCCCACAAACAACCACGCAAAATCCTTGTGCAACCAAATACTAATTGTGAAGGTACTTAACAATTTTATAAATATTGTCGTTTAATATAGTGTTACAGAATTCTGCTCTTTCTCAAATGATGGTAAAGTTACGAGAGATATCGAACGGTGTGTAGTGATAGGAAACTAAGTCAATTGGGCACTAAAACATATATACTCGAACCAAATAGTATCACAATCTGCCAAAATGATTCAAGTCCACAATAGTATTTTTATTCCAACTTTGATGTATGGGAGTGAAACATGAATGTGGAAAAATACTGAAAGGAATCGAATAAATGCTGTAGAAGAATACATGGAGTAACTTTGTATGGCAGAATACGGAATAAAGTGATAAGGGATGAAGGTGAACTTAAGACTGATGTGTTAAGATGAAGAAGAGCACATTAGTTTATAAGTGTAGAACAAATGAATGAAGAAAGACTAACAAAATAAATATATATAATACAAATGTGAGTGGAAGTCGTGGTAGATTAAGACAAAGGAAAGTATAGTTGGATCAAGTGAATGATATTTGGAAATTAAGAAAATCAGACAAATTATAGGAGTTGTTTGAAAAAGTGTATGGATGTAGAAGAGGCGAAGGATGTGTATCGAGATAGGAGTCAGGTGCTCTGTCCTCTCTGTACGGGTAAATAGTGTGATGGTATATATATGTAATTCAACAAATTTTACATGAATTATCTTGTACTGTCTTGGCTGAACATAACTAAATATAGACTGAAGACAAATCACAATACAGTGGAACCTCTCATAACGAGAATAATTCGTTCCAGAATCTTACTCGTTATGTGAAACACTCGTTAAGCGAAACAATTTTTTCCATATAAATCAATGTAAAATACGATAATGCGTTCCATGCCGAAAAAAAATACTCCATTTTTTTATTTTTAACGTTTATTCAAATAAAATTACATACTTATAAATTGTTAAGGAGCGTAACAACCCGGAATGCGACTTCGATTTGCAAAAAAACAATAAAAAAATCGAAATAACTAGTTTTTTTTTATGAATTTATGACAAATAATTAATTATTTTTTAGTAGAAGTAAAATCCGGTAACCCTCAGAATCTACGAGCTTCTTATAGTCGCTGATGAAGTTTTCTGCTGCCTTTGTGTCAAAGCTTGCTGCTTCACCGTGCCTCACAACGCTGTGGATGCCGGTTCTTCTCTTAAATTTCTCGAACCATCCATGACTTCCCTTAAATTGTACTTATTTTTCGGCAGTTGATGATCCTGGCGTCTTCTTAACGAGGTCGGCGAAAATAACTTTCGCCTTCTCACAAATGATGTTTTCGTTAATAGTATCGCCTTGCAATTACTTTACGTTTATCCATATGAGAAGCAACCTTTCAACATCATCAAGAATAGGTAACCGTTTCGTAGACATTCTTGACAATGCTTTTGAAGCATCTATCTTCTTAATTTTGTCCTTATTCTTGAGGATAGAGCAAATCGTTGATGTAGACCGATTGTAAGTGCGCGCTAGATCAGCCACGCTCACATCTTGTTCTCGCTTTTCAATGATTTTACGTTTCATTTCTACAGTTACTTTTATTCTCTTATGGCTGTCTTTTTCTTCAGGGACATTTTTGCAAGGGTTATTAAACTTTGCATAAAAAAAATTACAAATAATGTCTGAACACAAGTTTGGAAAAATGTGTGATCACATGTGACACTAACGTGCTAGCAGAACGAGTGCTAACCAGAGACTGACGCACTGGCGCGGAAGTCCCGGCTCACAAGTGAGTGACGTGAAGATGGGACTTTCCCTTTCTACGTCACTCGTTATGCGAAATGTCGCTCGTTAAGGGAGCATTTTTTTCACAATCTGTTAAGCTCGTTATGCGAATTACTCGTTATGAGAGGTTCCACTGTATATGAAAGCTTGCTTTTTAATATAGCCACTGCTTTATTGGAATATAAAGAAGCAGAAAACAAAACTTCACACAAGTTTTTTGCCACGATGACTTCAATATTAGCCACGATGGGTTCAAAAACAAAAGCTGTTATTTAACCCATCTACATGCTGTTTGCAGGTGCAAGTATTTGTTGCGATGTTGATGGGAGAATATGAATGCTAAATTATCTGTGCCATTTCAGCATTCTGGAATATTATAATTACAATTAATCATCACTTCTTGACTTCTCGAAAAGTATTCGATTTATTTATTTTTCTTGAGGTCTGTCTTAATTCAATATAAAGGTAACCTCTAGTGATATATGTTCAGTTTTAGGTATATGATGAAGCATACTACCTTGATCAAAAAGTTTTAGGACTTTATTCATAAAATCGAAAATACAAGTTTATTCATCAAAATCGATATGGTCCCCTTCAAAGTACTCCCCATCGACTTCAACACACTTATGCCAGTGCTTGATCCAATCCTTGAAACACCGCTGGTACTCAATTTTCGGTATGCCCATCAGAGCCGTCTTCGATTTTTTAATGACATCCTCTCGGGTGCTGTAACGCGTTCCGCGAAGCGGTTTTTTTAGTCGGTTGAACAGGAAAAAGTCGCAGGGAGCCAGATCAGATGAATTCAAAGGCTGCTGGATAGTAGTCGTGTTGTTTTTGGTCAAAAACTCATAGAAATCATGTCTTTCGCGATTTCAACGCGGACCTTTTTTTGCATGAAATTGAGGTGTTTCGGCACCAGTTTTGCAGCGACACGTCTGAGGCCCAAATCACTAACCAAAATGTCTTGAGCGGATCCATAAGCGATGTTCAAGTCCTCTGCCAGCTCTCTGATGGTCAATTTGAGGTTTTCGGCCAACATTTCTTTGATTTTATCGATGTTTTCATCGGTTTTCGACTGCCACTGCGCTCGTCATCCTCGACCGATTCACGACCACTTCTGAAGCGTTCGTGCCACCAAAAAACACTTCTCCAATATTTCCAAGGTCTGCGTTCCGTTAAATCCGTTTTTCACACAAAATTTAATGCAAACTCGTTGATGTACAGTTGACGCCATTTTCAAACTTGTAAAAAACCGAAAACACGCACAAAGGTAGATGTACTCAGTACAGCGTAACTTTTACAAATGTCAAGCTATGACGCTGAAATTTGGAGAGAAGTGTCAATGATAGATGTGGTAACCTAACAAAAAGAAAAGAATTCCAATTGGGTGACTGACAGCGCCACACGGTGGCCAGTCCTAAAACTTTTTGATCAAGGTAGTAGTTCATTTTGAATGTTCATGAATTGTATTTGGAATTCATTACCTTTTCCGCAAAATATCCACAGTAAAATACTTTTATTAAAATCCTATTATTTTTAACAATTTGTTTAAGACACTCTTCTGTCTCGATTCATTTTTCAGACAACACTGTGGTACTACAGACTTATGAACCAACTGCAAAAGGAGTTATTCAGTCTTGGGTTGACCGTCTCCCCGACACCACACTTGACGATTTATTGGAAACTTTGGCAGAAAATGATAAAAAGCATTTTATTGATATGAACTGAAATTTTGTTTGAGTTTTTTTTTATTAAATAAAACAAACTCGTTTTAAGAAAATATTTTTTTAATCCCTACTGAATAAAATATTCCATCTGTTTTATGTAGTAGTGAGTCTGATTGACAAGTCTCCAATAGAAAAATTACATCATGCCCACCCTGATTTGAATTTTTTTACAGAAATGCTTTATTTTAATTAGACTGATCTATAATTTCAAGAGAGGAGAATTCTATATTATATAAGATTGTCAAGTTAAGGAAACATAAAATATCAATCCACATTAAATTTCTATTTAAATCAGATAGTATACGAGGCGTATCCAGAAAGTAAGTGTACTGAAGCTCTCACGACCGGATGGATTTTATTTTCGACATGTTGGCTACACTTCCGTGTAGCCTGACCCTTCCCCTCCGCAACGAGACCGGTTCCAGGTCAGTACGTTGAGAAGTGTCGACGCGACAACACGTTTCGTGAAAAATGTCAATCCAATCTCCCGCCAAGTGCGAAATACGCGGCGTCATCCGTTATCTCGTTTGGAAGGGAAACCTCCGGTTGAGGTTTATGAGGTGAAAACTGCATATGGTGATAAAGCTATGAATCGTACGAGTGTGTACAAGTGGTGTCGCGAGTTTAAAAACGGTCGTACGTCTATGCATGATGATCAGAGGAGCGGAAGACCTTCAATTGTGACTGACGAAATTGTGGAAAAAATCGAAAATGCGCTCCGTGACGATCGCAGATTGACTGGATGAACTTTCTGCGATGTTTCCGCAAATCTCCAGATCTCTACTACACGAAACCATCACAGAAACCCTCGGATATCGGAAACTGTCCGCGAGGTGGGTCCCAAAACAGCTGACAGACCAACACAGGTTGAATCGAGTGGAGGCCGGGCAAGAGTTTTTGAGGCGCTGCAAACTCCATGGAGATTAATTTCTCCGCTCCATCGTTACTGGAGATGAAACTTGGGTTGCACACTACACGCCTGAAACCAAAAGGCAGTCTCAACAGTGGCGTCACACCTCTTCACCCTCCGCCAAAAAGTTCAAAACCACAATTTCAGCCAAGAAAATCATGGCATCCGTGTTTTGGGACTGTCAAGGCATAATTTTAATTGAATATATGCCTCAAGGGGAGACCATCAACTCTGTAAGATACTGTGAAACCCTAAAAAAATTGCGGAGGGCGATTCAGAACAAGAGGAGAGGCATGCTGACAAAGGGAGTCTGCCTGTTGCATGACAATGCCAGACGGAACTGCTCGCCTCGTTTAAATGGGATGTCCTGAACCATCCCGCGCATTCCCCTGACCTAGCACCATCAGATTACTATCTCTTTACCTCCCTGAAGCTGCACATGGGTGGAAAAAAGTTTTCAACCGACGAGGAGGTAAAGGAGGAGGTGGAGAAGTGGACGGAGGGGTTGGCGGGAAACTACTTCGAGGAAGGCATCAAAAAGTTGATACCCCGCTTCACCACCTGCATTGAGAGGAATGGCGACTATGTTGAAAAATAGCTTACATATGTACTACGGTAACCACGTAATTTTTTTGTTTAAATAAAAAAAATTGTAACCTACAAAAATTCAGTACACTTTTTTTCTGGATATGCCTCGTACATAAAGAAATTGCCACATATCAATAAATCTGCTAAGTTATACTGTATACAATGGAAGAGAAATACAATATCACAAAATGTCTCCATTGTGACTTGTTTCCCAACTTAAACCCTTGTTTTCTTCCATATTATACTGACTTGACACATCTCGACTATTCAAGATTGTCCATCTAAAATTATTTCATAAAATACAAAGTTCAATTTGTCATATTCTTCATAGCATGTTCTTAAATTTCATAATTATTCAAATTGTGTTCACTCTTAACTGAGTGTTAACTCTTTGTAATTCTCAAAAAAAAATTATAAGACCTAATTAATTTTAGAATATTACTTATAGAATAGTAGTTCAAAATTGTATCGCTTGTTCTTATGATTGGCATATTCTTTAATATATTTTACTATTTATATTTAGATATACAAGTAAGAGGACACAATAAAAAAAATCATTTGAAGGAGTTTTGTGTTTGGGGTTATTCAGATTTCCAATAAACATTTCTGTATACTCACGTCCGTCCCTGAGTCCTAATTTTCGGACTACTTTTTTACTCTGAAATAGTTTTAAAGAGACAGGTTAGCCAAGTAACCAGATAAGTTTTTAGTTACCTTATTTGAAACCATTTTTAACAGTTGATTTTTTTGAATAACCTGTTCAACTATTATAGTAGGATGATTTGTACCAGCGAAATTGAATAATCTTGAAACCCTTAGTTTTTGTTAAATATATGCCGAGTAAGAAGAGAAAGGTAAGTATCAGTATATGCTTATATATTCATTTTATAACCAATTCATAAATAACCACTAGGGACAAGAAAAAAAAAAAAGTTTCTCTAGGTCCTTTAGTTGCAGTATAGTGCTTCAAGGGCAACACCAGGTATGCCATGAGATGTTTTACCTGATGAAGTAATACAGTAAAAGTCCGTTTATCAGGAAAACAATAATTCGTATTTTTGCCATTTTCTAAATCCCGAAATTGATTTTTTGTACTATTCTACTGTTGTCGAAAAACCGTGTATTTCATCATTCGTAATGTTTTGTAACCAAAAAGTATTTATAAATTCTTATAATTCAAAATTTTCCACACAAATCACGAATCCACATAGTAGCCGGCCGTGGCGGTGGGTCGAATCACATCCGTGCAATTCAATTCCCGGGACTCCCCCATATCAAAAGATTCAATATTGAAATATCTCATATTATCGTAAGTATGGGAAAGCCCACTGAGAACCAACCGTAGTTACGTTATATTATGCATGCAAACATAAATAACTTAATCTGTGTAAACAAGTGACCTTGTCAAAATCAAATAAGTGACAATTATGGTGTTCTTTAAATTCTTAGTTTGGTTACCTGAGAAAAATGTGTATTTTTTAAATTATTTTACCATTAAATACTCGTATGTTGTCTCAATATTGCGAAAATATGTTATGACTTACATTCTTTTAACAGTGACAAAATGGCCGCAATGTTCTCAGTGTTGGAAAGTGCAACGTAGATTCTAATTGTTTTTTTAGTGATCTTGTAATTCGTAATTGATTTTTTTTGTGAAATTTAGTTCCCTGAATTTAGAATTAATGGACTTTTACTGTATATGAATTGTTTTGTACGAACTAGTGCAGTTGTATAAATACTCTCAATTTTTAATGTTTTAAAATAAATAAATAGCAAACATTCATCTTTGTAACTTCAAATAATTATGTAAAATCTTTTAAAAACCTAATTTTAGTTATATTATTCAATAACCTTAATTTTTGAAAACTTGATTCCAATTATTTCAAAATATTATATTTTTTTGGAATAGGACCTTAGCCTAGTAGAAGCGAATAATGTATTTATTTATTTAAGACTCATGAAAATACATCTGGCAGATTTATTGCTTTAAAGTGATATTTTCCAAACACCTATCATTTCATAATTCTTATTGGTATTAATGACCATATCTTAAATGAAGTGTATGAATATAATATTTGAGAAAACTAACAAAAATCAAAATAAAAGAAATCTCAAAGAAAATTATGGGAGTTAAGGATGAGGAATATTTGAGAAAAATGCTTCTATAGTTAATTCTTAAATATCGATAAGAATGAAAGCACATCTGAATGAGTTAAAGAGATCATTCTAAAATAGTGCCGCAAAAAATGATGTGTGATGCATTGTATCAAACTATTCTGCTGTCACCAGATTGGATGGACAGTCCATGCTCAGAAAGAAATTTGAATTTTCCCGCAGATACTGAGGACAGCATGGATTGTTCAAACCTCCGAATATGGTTGACAGAATCTGGAGATTTCTTTGCGGTCTTATTTTTATCCATTGGCGTCGGGCACGGTATTCGGATATATAAGATCATATACTTTTAGATTAAAAATAAACCAAATACAAACATTTCGGAGCCTATACAACTCCTCACTAGCATCGAGATAACAAACATCTCCCCATGTACGATTTTATAGAAAAAAAACATTGTTATTGTACTGAGAGTAAATTATTTTTTTATTTAAATACGATTTCTCTGATATTTTTGTCAGGGTGAATGAAGCCATCTAATATATAAAGGAATATTTTCAATGAAAATGCGTAAAAAAATGTAAAATATATATTTTTTCCTCAAGAAAATTATCACATTTCATTATAGCACTGACAGATATGTATTCCTCAATAATATATATATTTATATATTGCCCATTATTTTTATTAACACTTGGAAGTTTTTATGGTGTAAATACATTTATTAAATAGGAATACATATGTCAACCCAGTACAAAAGATTTTCAAAAAATCCAATCATATTTCGTAGATATTTCAACAGCAATATTAATTTCTCATTAATATTATGAGACACATTAAAAAACACTCTTAAATAAATTTGTTAAAATATTTTGCCATTATTGGAAACATGTTTTGATAAGTGCAATAGTTTGAAACTACAATAGAAGAGTGTTTTACAATGTTAATTCGGAACAAATGTAAATTAAAGGTGATTTAAAATATTCTTTAAAAAAAAATAGGTAACTTGTATTAATATACTTGTAACAATGATTAGATGTTTTATAAATTATTAATATAAAAAAGGGTTAATAAAGATATTTTCTTTTTGTAATAAAAATGTAAAAGTTAACAATAACCATAATTTTATTTATCTGTTATTATTGCCACAAATTTTAATTAGTTGACTGTGGGAATTTTCTTTAAGTTTCATTACTATCATATAAAATTTCAAATGTATTTCAGATTTTAAAAAAATATCCATTTTAAATAGTTACATGTCTTAGAAATGTGACATGCCACTTAAAATTCGATTTTTTTAAATTAACATGTTTAGGGATATTTAAGAGAATGGTTAAAACAGTTTGAAATTTCTAATTTAATTCTGTATTTATATATAACAATAACTTTTCTTAACATGATGGGGCATAATGCCACCAAAACATATAAAAATTCTAATTTACAGCTTTGATAATTAACCTGGAAATTAATGATATTCAAATTTTACTTTGAAATATTTACATTTACATACTTAGTATTTCAAACTGCTAAGCAAATTGAAAAAAAAAATACAAGTTATTTTTAAAACAAGTCATAACATAACTTTGAATTTTGATATTGGTTTGACACAAAGTAAAATGATTGAAACCAAATACGATATTAGTTAGTGAGAAGTATAATTAACTGCTTATGATTTTATTTTATTTACTTACAGAATTTTTAACACTGATTTGATAAAAAAAATGTTTGTTTTCTTGTCAATTGAGAAAAATAAAATAAATTATTTATTGACTTGAATGTATTACACAACGTAATCTGGTGGATTGATTCCACAACAATTTCTTCTAATTAACCATTTTACTTATCAATCATATATATTATATGCTATTGAAATGTCCAATACAACATCTAGTCAAATCAAATAATTATAATTGCATTCTTATTATTTATTTCAATACTTATTTTTAATCGCCTAAAATTTCTGAATTTCAATTAAAAGACATTTTCTAAATTTGTTTATTTGATTTAGCTATGCTAACTACAAATTAGAAATATCCAAATATTTCTACAAAGGAAAAAAAAAGATACAGACTATTCGACACAATTTCCATAATGTTTTCTTCCATGATATGAATTTAGCCACATAATTTTAGTCTGAACTAATTTTTAATTTAATTAACAAGAAATGGATAACCATATTTACTTACGCAAAAAACTAATAAGCATTGAATATTAGAATAAGTAGTTTTTATGATCCAGTGATTTGTATTATCTCTGTCAGATAAAAATTTAAATATCAAAACAAATATGTTGTTTGAAAAAATATGTATTTCTCTCACTTATGTATATAACTAATAATCCAATTATGGAAGAATGACTTTATGAAATGTGCCTTAAAAGTGTAAACTATGTAGAAAAATTGTTACCCATAAAATGTATATATTATTATATATGTCTACAATTGGAATTTTTAAATAATGATTGCAATAATATTTTGAGGATTCCCGGAGAAGTTAATTTGGCATTAGTTCGAGTATTTATTACTTTTAGCACAACCTATAAATAAATGAGATTTAAAATAATACCTTTTAGAAATCCTGAAACATAAAAAGAACTACACTTGTAATTAATAATTATGTCCAAATTCTAACAATATTCAATAAAACTCAAAGTCAAATTTACATTTTTAACATAATATAAAAACTCTATGAAATTATTTACCAGTAATAAGCAAGTGCACCGCGTCAATTCTCTAAATACGAATTTATATTTACAGCAAACAATTAAAACTTATTCAGACTCTTAATGAAAACTTAATCTTACATCTAAAGTTCATTATTAAATATTTCGGCACCAATACTAACAGACTAGAAAACAATGTTTGCGGGCACCGCGAACTCCCCATTTATGCTGATACTTCACCACTACAGTGTGAAAAATGTGTCACCAAAATCAAAATTATTATTTATTCATAATAAAAAATACTATTTTATTATATGTATATAATATAACGATATTTTAATCCAACAATAAAGTGGATTCGTAATCTTGTCTTGTTACGCAAAATAAAGTTTGGAGACAAGTCTTCATGTTATTAATCGGAGAATATGAAGCAAGGCATTGGGGTATGCTTCTGTTATTACTATCAATATGTCGAAATAGACATACATAATGCAGGAAGCTTTTTAGAAAAGTAGAATAAACAGGAAAGATTGAAAATTATCAATCCATTAAAAAATCTGTAACTCGATAAAAAAATATGCCAATGTTATCATAATTACAATGACTTTAAAGTAAAATATGTGATTCATAAATTAAACAAAGCACGAAGGGAAATGATAACACTCAATACATGCACAGTTCTTGCAATATCACAAATCTTATTTGCTTAATATAGTATATTTTTTGCTAAACCACAATACATGTTTTTTCATTCTAAGGCCTCGAAAATATCAATAAACCCATCTCATTAGATGAAAAGCAATACAGTATAGCACATTATAATAAAAAATGTATGACTTATTGTTTCCATGATGCAATTTTAGTCAAACTATATTACCGTAGCTTTAGGAAATATTTTTTCTTCCAGGGTTCATCTCTTCTTGCTTAAATATAATTCACCCGATTTTCTTTCAAAATAATTACATTCCAATGTACATATACCCTACTCCCTAACTGACAAACTCATGCATGTTTTATGTTTTTATATTTGTGTTAATAAATAAATACATTAATAGAATTTTCTTTCATGTCCATTCAAAAAAATTCAATCCAAATTATGAAGTTTAATAATAGAAAAAGCTTTTTTTTCACTTTTTTTGTAACAGGTAGACAAGATGCCATTTTAAATATCACCGTGATTCACAAAAAATATATTCACCTCAGCATACCTGGAAGCGATGAATAAACAGTCATAGAAGGAACTTTTGATTTAATAGAGTGCAAATTTCATTATAATGTCTAGGTATGTGATTATTTTCTTAGATTTGCGAGCATGAATTTTTTACTTTTTTGTCCAATAGGAGACTAAACTCTGTCAAGGTAAGCAATACGTTTGATACTGTGTAGTCAATTTCTATTTCATTGCGCTGTAAAATATTATATTAAAGAAATAGAAAATGATTTGATTAAAATAGGATTCTACGAGTATTCAGCTTCGTTAATTTATATCACTTTCATCCTCTATATTTAATATATTACATATTACTAGTATGGCTGCATATTTGACAATTACATATGAGCTTTTATAAAAGTACTGCCTCTGATTCAAGGTGAAATATCTTTATATGTTTTAAATATGTAATTACAGTACCCGGCGGTAAGTAATACACATAATTTGTAGAGCGTCGTCTCTGTCATTCATATACGTATTCCGTCACGATTTGTCAGTCGTTACCGGACCGGACTGTTAGCGCATCGTGCGTCAGAGACGACGCTCTACAAACAATGTGTATTACTTACCGTCGGGTACTGTACATTTTTATAACAAATTAAGATGCTTAATTATTCAAGTAAAACATGTTTATTTGTGTATTTAATAACATCGTGTATTTACTTTTGTTAGTAACATGTACCTAATAACGTTTAGTGAAATATGAATATGTATTATCATTCAGCTTTATCGGCAGATGTGTCATGTTCGTTGTTGGATGTGTGGTTGGATCTGAAAATGAAATGATAAATAATGGATCATTTAATTGCCACTAAAAGCTTCCAATTATTGTTAACAAAGGGGTGCATTACATGAGAAAAGTAGTTATTAAACTAATTAGTAGAATAAACTAAATGAGTATTTTTCCTTTAATTTATACATGCATTTACTAATAAGCATCAATGAATTGTTCCAAATAAATTTTTTTACAAATTCAATTATTGATGATATTTAAAACACTTAATTGAAATCTGTGAAAAAATAAAATATATCAAGGATATTATGATTTTAAAATATATATATTTCAGTTTGTAAAAATATTATGAAAAAAGATCAGAAAGCCATAAATAATCAATGTTTATCTTTTCGCAATGTGTGAAACTTGGCTTTTAAAGATAATAATATTTCATATACCTGAATTTTGTGTCCAAATATGTCTCCTCATCATCCATAGGACTCGTGGCCACGAGTTTCTTTCTGTTTCTCAGCTTACTCAATACACTGTCTGCGTATTGCTCAATGTCTTCATCATCCCTGAGCATGATGGCAGAGTTTCGAGAATGGATCCGAGGACTGTAAGTGTGATAACTGTTTGGCGAAAGTAATGAAAAACTTCTTCCATATCTCAAATTGTTATTCTTACTATCCATCACTGGTAACTTTGTATCATAATTATCATGCAACGATACTGTCCTTGAATATCTGGGTGTAGAATAATGGACACTGCTTTCTGAATGAGGTTGATATTGAGGATCCAACATATATCTTCGATCAGTTCTATCAAGAGATTTATAAGCTGACAAAGGTTCATTTCCGATATTACTGCTAATTCTGTATTTTGTGGGACTCATACAATCATTTCTATCACTTTTTTGTGAAGCCTTACTGAAATCAAGTGAACGCTCGCTTTTACTTGAAGTAGGTGAAAAATCATATTTATTGTTTAAATATGAATTATCGTTGTCTGCAGGTGCATGAATTCTTTCTGTTGGATTATATTCTTTCGCACCAGGTCCCACAAGAAGGCTTTTTCTTTTATTTTTCTTCTCATTAAATCGAGAATAAAAGCTTTTTCTTCTTATGCGGTCTTCAATGTTGTCAGGATCGGGAGTAGTTGCCTCGTGAATACGCTGAGGTTGTTGAGTAGAATTATGATTTAAATCTGCATCAAACTGGGTGGTTCCCATCATGAACTTGGAAGCATCATAATCAGGGGACCAATTGGGGGTGATAACTGTATTTGAAGAGGAAGTGTTTGCATTATTATCTAATAATAACCTATTTGAATTATCCTGTGAAGATGTTTCAGTATTATTAACTACATTAGATATATCGCTGACATCTTTTAAAGGAGTAATTTCACTTAAACTATTTTTATTTTCAACTTCTTTAGATTCACTGCTTTCACGGCTTCTAGATAGATCCAAAGAATTTCTCTTATTAAACATACCTTGATTGAGTCGTGGTAGGCGAGAAAAGTCTAATCTTAGCCCTTTCTTATTAGACTTATTTCCATCTAGCTTTGTATTTTCATCTTTGTTCAAAACATCCTTTTTATTGTTAACAAGCACACTATCACTTGTCGTTCCATTGTAACAAGCTTGAACACGTTTACCTATTCCATTAAGAAGAAGAGAAGTAGGCCTCTTCGGTTTATTTTCTGTAAATGAATTATCAGTAGAATTCAAAGCTTCTGCATTTTTGCACTCATTAGATGTTACTTTTTTATCTCCTGAGCTTGAATTTTCAGTAATGTTTATTGTTTCCGATGTGGAAATTGGAATGGTGTCTTTAGATTCAATCTTTTTAAATAGTCCTAGAACTTTATTAACAGTTTTTTTGCTGCTAGAACTTTTTGTGTCTAATGTTGGAAGATTAGTGATAGTAACAGCTCTTTTTATCAAGCCTGATTCTGTTATAGGTTCTGATTGATTTCCACTGGGAACTGATCGTTCCCTTAATGCTCTCATCACATTTTCTATACGCGATAATTTGTGTTCTTCTTTCAGTGTAGCATTTGGTTTTGCTTTTGTCTCATTTGATACTTCTTTTTCTTGAGAATTTGATTTACTAAAGCTGTCATTCCTAAACTTTTCAAATCTTTCACCAATAGAGTGAAGGACAGATTTTTTCTTAGGCGATACCTTTTCTTCTTTCAATTTTTGATCAACCATTTTGTTTGTGTCCTTGTTGGAATGAACAACTTCTTTGGACTCTTCATTATTTTTTGGTTGATCAGGTAAAGAATCTGCTTTCTTTAAAGTACCCTTTTTCTTAATAACTATCTTTTTCTTAACTAAAGTTTTTTTCTTTTTATCATCAGAAATACCAGTTTCTGTGATTTTTTCAATGTTACTAACATTTTTGTTTTCTTTGACTAAGTTCTTTTCCTGTGGCTGTGCAGTAGAGGCAACTGATTCTGGAACTGGTGTGCATTCTTTCCTATCAATAGCAGTTTGTGGTAATCGTAATGTATCAAGAGAGGATTTCTTCATTTTAGAATCAATGTTCGCACTTTCAACACCAAGCTTTAGTTCTTGAGAATTAACATCATCAATTTTTATATTTTCACATTTTTTACTAATTAACTCACTATTATTTAAAATGGTTTTATTAAAAGGTTGTTCTTTATTAACTACATCAGGAGTCTTTTCAGAAATTAAAACATCTGATTTATTTTCTGAAGGCATATTATCATGTTCAAGGTGATTTGGAGTTTCTTCAATCAAAATTACTTTTTCCATGTCATTTTTTGTAGTATTTTTACAGTTAATAATTTTTGTTGGCAAACTAATATTAAAACTAACTGAGACATTTTTATCTTCCAAGGCATGATTTTCATTATTACGTATATTTTCAGAACAAGACATATCAGTCCCCTTTTTACATATATTAGTTTTTGCACCACTTTCCTCTTTGCTTAATACATTACTGGAATATTTTTCCGGAGAAGGGGTTGTGTTAGGATAACTTTTTGGTCTTATAATCTTGGATTCAATTGTACTAGAGTTAGGTCTAGATTTATTTACTGAAGCATTATTATACTTGGAATCATCTAAGGGAATATTTTCTATTGGTTTTGTTGGAAAACTCTTTGGGCGAACAATTCCAGATTGATAAGCCTTATTTTCATCATGTTTAATACCATTTTTAATATTGGTCAAGCTTTGTTCAGATGATTCATTGTTAGTTGTATGAATATTGTTACTTGCATCCAATTTTCTGTCTATAGCTATTAAAGCATCTCTTAAAGATGTATCTGTAAGATGATCATTATGGTGCTCACTTATGTTATCAAGAATCGGATAGAAAGGTGTTACAGAGCGGCTTTTGTCCCTGGCGATAGGAATTCCAACAGGAGATAAACTGTTTCTGTATCCACATCTGGAATTGGCATGTTCAAAAAGACTTGTTACATCTGTAGGTGTTATTGGACTACACGGGTCAGGAGAATATAATTCCGAGGATTTATTCCTCTTCTGTCTTATTTCTTTTAACACTTTTTGTGTTTCAAGTTCCTTATCCCTTTTATCTCTGAAATAGATACTTTCTTCTCGAGGAGTATCAAAAAAGTCTGGTCTTAAAAATCTAGAAACTTTACGACGACAAGGTTCAGAGGGTGGAGTTCGTAATGTTCGACGTCTCAATGATCCACCGAGAGGAATACCATTGTAAGTGGAGTTAGATGAGCCATAAGCAGCTATGTAACTGGGTTCTGTTAAAATACTGTTATAATCATTATTATTTCTCATTGAAGAATATTCTTCAGCTAAAGTTTTTTCAGGAGACAGATATTTACTTAAAACAGATCGATCAGGAGTTGTATTGCCATTTGACACTTGTCGTGTTGCTACACATTCCGTAAAGGATGGAGAAGTTGATCTTGCTTCCATCACATCTGATAAATTAAAGTTTCTGTCTCTCGAAGAATGGGAATCTGAAATATCACGTAAATCTAAATATTTCTTTTGTTCCTTGTCAGCATTGCTTGTAACTGAGCTATGAGATACAGAACTTTCATCTTCATCGTCCATTATGGAAGATTTCAAACGGACAGTGGAGCTTCTATCTGATTTATTATCAGTTGCGTGTCTATGTTGAGTGTCAGCATCACAGGGGGGAGATGTCTTAGTAGCGGAGAGACTGCGCGCATATTTATGAGGAGAGCGGCGGGGGGGCAGGTGGGCCGAGAGGGTGCGGCGCAGGGAGCGCGCGGCGGCAGGGGGCAGGTGTGCCAGCAGTTGCTGCTGCAGCCGGCGTGACAGTCCCGGGGTGAGGCCCGACAGAGTCTCAACTTCTTTTTCTGATAGTTCAATTTGACTCAAATCTAAGTCGGAGAGATCCAATAGCTCCGGACTGTGTGACTGGGACTGATTGGGTGGATCGTCTTGTGTGTGGCTTGTTTTAGTATTACTCCCTGAGGGTTGATTTTGCTCCCTGTTAGTTTTCGCCGCCTTACGGGAACTCCTCCTGGACCCTGTAAAATACACACAGATCATGCAGCCAGCCGAATGATATTTACAATGATAAATAAGTTTGGCCATACAAATTATCCATTACTGTTTATTTGTCAAATCCAAACACATAAAATATTTATTAATATATTAAGAGAAAATTAAATTATAGGAAAATATTTCTCAAATATCTAAGTTAACATAATATTAAAATAAACACTATTAACTGGCAAAACTGAAAATAGTACAACTACAAAATAATAGGACACAAAAGCAGGCTTTGTTATGAAAAACATTCATGTTACTAACATTCTCAGAGCAGTTTTCCATTAATCACTAGTATGGACTGTTAGCATTAAGTGTATCAAATGATCAAGTGGTAAATGTCATGTTCATGGAGTGAGTTCATTGTAATGATAACCCTGAAACTCTATACACTCTATTTTCATTATCAAACTACAAGGGTAGGTTTTAAACTTTATTACACAACAAAAATTGAGTACTAATTTTATTATCTTTAAAACTGGGAACTATCAGTGAACTAATCCTTCTAACTTTTTTAAATGTCTATTTCCTAAAATACTGAGATGGTTATGATCTCATCTAATAATGAATTATGCATTATTAAACAAAACCTTGATCTCAAACTTAATTAAAAGAAAATATATTTTAAACCTGAAAACAGTCGTAATGAGATAATTCAATCATACATACTCAATTATTAATAATAATGTATCCTTTATTGAAATATAAATAAACATTATATATAATAAAAAAAATTAAAGCACCCACCGTTGAAAATTGCCAAATTTGTATTGAAACTATTGGATGGACTGACTGAGTGGTTTGGCATATAATGAAGGATCACATGATGGAGGCTTGGCAACACAGAACAGAGCAGAGCAGAAGATGAATGTAGAGATACAAGTACCTATTGTTTGGTGGCATTGGACTGGGATGTGAGGTTAGTCGGCCCCCCGCCATTGCTTGGAGCATTCGGTGCATGCAGAGTAACGCGCAACCCAACTGCAACCACATTACACACACATATAGCTATACTTATTATCTATATGTGGCAGTTCTTCTGCACTTTCATCTCGTCGGCATCTCCACACCAGCAGCGAAGCTGCTGCTTCACTTAATTATGTTTATTTTGTAATAATTGTTTTTTCATAACTTAACTTGTATTGCAAATGGTAAAAATGTAAATCCCTGAATTCAAGTTTCATTTCAATTAATATCCAGCTTTGGTTGAATTGTTAGATGTTTGCAATGAATGTTGCGTATGTTGAGTTTCATTAAATATTATAAAAAATAAATTAAACGTTGATGGTCAATCATGTTTGTATTGGGTGTTAACATAAGTTGTGTCCGTTTTTTTTCCAATTTTAAAATGAGCACCAAAAGTAAAACAAAATGGTAAATGTTATACGTCATTCGAAAGAAAATTTTCTGCTCTACAAGATATTGTGTTTGCTTTTACGTTACATATATTATTTTATTTGATTACAAGCCTTCAAAATAGAATGTCAAGTAGACGAAAGTGAGCATTTTCGACACATCCTTCTGTTCACGTTCAATCGAGGGAATATAGCTGCCAAAGCTACTCTCGATATTTGTGAAGTGTACGGTGAAGATGCTATGAATGAAAGGATAGCTCGTCGATGGTTTTTGCATTTCAAAGACGGTAATTTCGACCTGAAAGACATGGAGCTTTCCGGACGACCAGTGGACTTCGATGAGGACCGCTTAAACCATATTATTCATGAAATCCCCTTCAAACCACGGTAGAATTGGCTGATCAGATGAATTGAAGTCACATAACTGTATACCGCCATCTTAAATCAATGGAAAAAGTCCAGAAGTTCGGCGCTTGGGTTCCACATGTTTTGAGTGAAAACAACGAAAATCAACGTTTGACAATTTCTGCTGGTATGCTCACGCGTCATTGAGCTACGCATGGCCACAAGCAAAGGTTCCTTTACGGTGATGAAAAATGGTTTGAAAATGGTGATGAAAAAAAAATGATGATGAAAAATGTTTGAAGGGGACCTTCATGAATAATATGGTTTAAGCGGTCCTCATCGAAGTCCACTGGTCGTCCGGAACGCTCCATGTTTTTCAGGTCGAAATTACCGTCTTTGAAACGCAAAAACCATCGACGAGCTATCCTTTCATTCATAGCATCTTCACCGTACACTTCGCAAATATCGCGAGCAGCTTTGGCAGCTTTATTCCCTCGATTGAATGTGAACAGGAGGTGTCGAAAATGCTCACTTTCGTCTACTTGACATTCCATTTTGAAGGCTTGTAATCAAATAAAATAATATATGTAACGTAAAAGCAAACACAATATCTTGAAAAGCAGAAAATTTTCTTTCGAATGACGTATAACATTTACCATTTTGTTTTACTTTTGGTGCTCATTTTTAATTTGAAAAAAAAAACGGACACAACTTATGTTAACACCTAATATTAAAATGATTGTTTCCACAAAAAAATAATTGTAAAAAAACCATATTACCAAACTTTCCCTTGCTTTTAAAGAAATTGTTATTACATACACATATGTGTGTGTATATCACTCTTACTTTAGCTGCATTTTTGAGTTATACTGCCCTGATTCATAAATTTGCTACATATTTACTTTATTTTAAAGTAAATATTACAACATTAGCAAAATAAATAGCTGAGCTAAAGCAGGGGCTATATTATGCATTTTTTTAAGTACTTAATAAAAATAGAGAAAAAATATTATCATATCACAAATATTGTAAGCTTTTTTTACTAGGAAATTCATGCATATATAAAGTGACTAGACATACTGACATAATAATATTCAAATCCCTGAGATTATTTTACGGAAAACAAATCTATATGTATGAAAAATGAAAAGTAATTCATGTAAGTTTTAGAGACTAAGAAAATAAATGAAGGACTTCCTTCTTCAAATAATCATGTGTATGGCCATTGTTTAAGCAATGCTAAGGTAGTAAAATTATACATTTGTATTTATATAATATGTGAAATAATTTAAATGAAATGAAGTTTTCTTTTATTGATGTATGAAATAATAAAAAATGTATTGGTTATGCCTTCATAAAATCTGGTCACTTTATGCATTTATCAAAATTTGTGTATTGTGGAATGATAATTTCTTTTAAATAAACCTCATAAATTATGGCTAATTAACTGAATGATAATGATTGAAATGATCGAAACCTTTATTCAAATGCAAATTGAATTTTATAAAAAAATAATTAATTATGTCGGCAATGTATGAAAAAGTCTAAAATATTTTACAGCATATTGCGATTGCAGCCAATTTGAAAAATTATGATAATTGGCAAAAAAAACTGAGTTACTTTCTATAGCGAAAACAATCAATTTAATAAACAAAAATTAATAAACATAAAACGTATAAACTATTAGAGCTACAAAACACAACACAACATTCTAAAATTTATATAGACACTCATAATCACTAAGCATAATTCTGCACATGATATTAGCTCTTTTCACTTAAGAATTATGAAAAAAGAACATAAAAAGTATTGATAATTTAAACAACACGATTATAAAACTTCATTCTTATTCGTGTTTCAAGGTAATAAACATAACTTCATAATGTCAATTTGAATTGAGTGAAAAGAGCTTATAGTAAGAGACTGCATATTAGTTGTGGGACTCAATCATAATTAAAATGCTAAGATAATAAATAGTATAAAAAAGAGGAATACACGTGTAAAAGAGGTATCCACAAATTCAATTGAATTATTATATAAAGTGTACATAATTAAAAGAAAACATTTTTGATAATACTTTTTCTATATACATATATAAAAGCTATTCTGGTTTGGTTGTATCAAAATAATCAAGATAGCTCACAATTAATTTCATAACAAACGGAAGTAATAGCACATATAAATAAATCAAATATCTTTTAATGGACTCTATTTCTTAAAAATATGTATATAAACAAAGATTATTTATTATATTCAAAAAGTATGTTTGCTCAACATTACAAAAATTGCAAAAGTCATGATATTATTTGACAGCAAATAAATCACAGTTTGAAGGTATTTCTAGAATTTATTGTTTTTAATGTTAAACTTTCTATAAAGCTTATATTTAACAATCATCTTCTAATTCAAAAACCAAAACTATGGTTAAATACAAAATAATTAATTTGAAATAATGAATTGATTTTTTGAATAACTATTCTTCATAAACAATTTCAATGATTGATGTGATGCTAAAATTAATTATCATCGGAAGTTTTAAATACATTTAGTCATTTTCCAATGACTAAATGTATTTGAGGAAAAACTTGGCAAGTTATTTTGATAAATTCACCTAATTTACCCTCTTGTTAAATGTGTTCAAAGTCTAGTCACAAAATGAGTCATTTGAAAAAATGTTTTGTTAACTTTAGCACCTTCTCTAGTGTTTCTCTAATATAATCAAACCTCTAATGAAATAGGGAGTATTTAAAAAACTTATATTTCTCATCAACATACATAAATAAATAATGATATTTCACTCAAAATAGAAATAAAATGTTGTTTTTAATTTATCAAACTTAATGGAATTGGTGAAATTCACTATAATTTTAATAAACATGAGGTAATTGGAATGTTTAGCACAAAAGATAACAGCATAATGGATAGTATTGTTATGTACTAAAAACTGTAAATTGTACATTAATAAATATGAAAATAGTTATGTTTTCAACAACAAAACTTATTATATTCCTTTTCTCTAGTTAAAGAAACATAATATCCTTTGTAAAACTATCAAAAGCAGCAAGATACTTTCTGACTTATGATTTGATAAACTGTTATTTTTCAATCAACAGTAGTCAATATGATGTGTGTTATTGTGAAATTAGTCATGATTTAGCTACAAGCTCAAAAAGTCCAATGTTTATAAAATATTAAACACACTTTTAAATATTACAGGAAAGCCAGCTTCTTGGCTTAATTAAGTAAACTACATGATTTCATAATAATTCTCTCCATAACAGAATAGTTTTTCTGACAAAATCAATGGTGATCTTTTGTGGGTTGATAAAGTGTGTTCTCTCATAGCTACTAAATTATCGAATTTAATGCAGAAATTCAAAGTATGATAAATATGAAATATTAAAAAACAATTTTCTTAAAATACTTATGTTAAGTTAGATTTTGAAGTTTTAACAACTGTTACCATATTTATGATTTCAAATTAGAAATTCAAGTATAAGGTACAGAACAGAAAAAGGTAGATAACTTCACTAAGTGATGTATAAATTGTAATTAAATATATAATTTAATGTATTTTAGTAAATATGTAGATGAATAAAACTTTTATAAAAAAGACAAATATATCATTTGCTTTTAATTTGAACAATCAATTTGCTTGGTTTAAATAAAAACATCCGAAAATAGGTAGAGCAGCATTAAGGCTATTGCAATTTAATGATAAAACTATAACACAAGGAATTTGTATTGAATTAAAAAAGAGAAAAAACATTTTTTGTATATTTTTCTTACTAAATAAGTCAAATTAAGGAGGGGATGAAATAACTTTGTTGAAAAATTAACATAAATTTGTTATATTAATTCAACTTATTACTTCAACATTATTTTCATGATTTTAAAGCATACTACTGATATAAAATATTATATTTAAGACATTACAATTATTATTTTCATTTCATATTTAAATTGCGTTCTTTTCACAATAAAAATCAGATATTCCGATATACTTAACAAATATTCATGATTTAGAGCAGATTGAGTCAAACAATTCAGATGTAACATGCAGTCTCAAATAAAGTATTAAGTAAAGTCAAAAAAATGCAAGACATAAAAAATACCAGAGTTAAGAAGGCATACCCCTTGGGAAAGTAGTGTGGCTTGGGAACATTGAATCAAAATCAGAAGCGATATCGCGTGATGTACTGCGGCGCCATGTTGGTCCGTCACGTCTGTAATAAGTTTGTAATCATAAATTTCATTGTTAATTCACATTAATAACCAACACACAATACTTCGCAAAAGTAATAATTATTTTTTAAAATACATATCTAAAAAAAAAAAAATTTGTGTTGATATATTTTATTTAATTTATTTAGAAGAATAAAAATTCATAAATGAATATAAATAAATAATGGAGTGAGGCTACACTAGACGGGGAGACTTGAATCTGTCAGTATAGTGATCTTCAAGATGTCTAGGCCAAACAGAGACAGGGAAAATATAAAAAGCAAGAAATGGTATCAATAAATGTTATAGAACTAAAAAATAATGTGAACATGAAAATTTGAATTCAGATGAAAAACATTTTATCCAAATCAACATCATACTGAAAGAACTTCGGGAACTTCACCAGAATTTATTGTAAAGGTGGGGGTACATCAAGGATCGGTACTCAGTCCGCTACTGTTCATCTTAGTCATGGACTATTTAACTAACCAGGAAATGAACAGTCTCCTAAAGATCTTACTATTTGCAGACGATATTGTATTAATAAGTGAAAAACATGAAGACCTGCAAAATAGTCTGGAAAGGTGGAGAAGAATCTTGGAGGACAATGGATTGAGACTGAACAGAAAGAAAACAGAGTATCTGTACCTACAATTCGAGAACACAAATGCTGTCACTTCCGTAATGCAAATGGATGGAGAAACATTACCAAATTGTGACTCCTTTAAGTATCTCGGGTCACTCATCCATATTGATGGAGGATGTGCAGCAGATGTAACACATAGAATTAGTGTGGGATAGATGAAGTTTAGATCAATGACGGGAGTTCTATGTGATCCGAAAATGCCAGTAGAGTTAAAAGGAAAAGTATACCAAACGATTGTCAGACCCGCACTCCTCTATGGCTCCGAATGCTGGACGATGTATAACTCTTACTCTAGGCAACTAGAAACTGCTGAAATGCACATGCTAAGATAGTCAGCTGGTGTGTCCCTAAGAGACAAAATAAAAAGCTCACGCATTCGTGGAACCCTAGGTGTTACAGACATCAACAGCAAGATGGAGGAGAGGCGATTGAGATGGTATGGGCACGTTGGACGCAGAGCACCCAATCACATTGTGAACCAGGCAATCTCCATGGATCTTCCTCGAATAACAACCAGAGGAAGACCAAAGAATTCATGGGTGGTGTAAAAAGATAACCTGATACAGAGGCACGGCCTGGGGGACATAGTCCGGGACAGAAGAGCATACAACCTGAGGACGAGGAGAGCTGACCCCAACAGTCTTCGCAGACAATGAGTTGGGATGGAGCCAGGGAGAAGAACATCATACTGAAAGAAATCTATTTAAAATTTGACAGAGTTATAAAAAAAATGTACATAATTAGGCACTTGGTCATGTTACACCTTAAACTTCTGTGCAGAATGTTGTTAGTTTTCTCAATTTCTCAGTTGAGCTTCTCGTCTTTTCACTTGGTCTTCATGCGTACAAATATACTATTCATTTTGTAATTATGAAAGAAACAATCTATTTTGTATCAAAATATGTTATTCCTTTCAAGGTGTTTATATTTACAAATTACAAAACAATTTTTAATTCAGTTCCATAAATTATCCGCGGAGTTTAGTTTAATATTTATTTTCTTGTAAGATATAAAAAATCGGTAAGATAACAAACACACATTGAAATATCATAAACTTCAACCATACCTACTTACGTTTCAGAATTAGTCTTCACCTTGTGAATGCTGCATTCCAAAATGAAAAATTATGAACTTAATAATAAAAATTAAGTTTGAAAATTTCTTAGATAAATTATAACCAAGAGGCATTGCATTTTTGGTTTCCTAACATTTATTTGTTCGAAGTGTTATGCTTGTGTACCATATAAAATAGATTGGTCTAGCATGTCCTTTGTGTTTATGAAGATGGTAATAAATCAATTCTGAGCAGAAGTTTAAAGTCATCATAAAAATAAACAAAATTCTCTAAATTAAGAATTATTTGTGACAGAACTAATTTATTATATTGGACAAAGACAATTTGATATGAAAATGGTTGACTTAGTTGTTCATAAATAAATAGTGAAACCACAAAATTATTAGGTTAGCCACAAAAATATTCAGAAATAAAAGTTTATCGCTAATGTTGAAACATTTCAAGTATTTTCAAAAACTCAATTTTTAGAATTAAAATACTGGGTTTTCTATCCCATTCGAATGTGGCTTTACGATGTGATCCGATTTTGTTTATTTTTTGTAAAAATAAAAAAAATTAAAAATATAGAAACAAATATGATTACTCACATGATACTATGCTTCGTATGTTTCCGTGGCAAGTGAGGGCTGTTAGCAGGAAAGTTGGTTTAGATTTGCAAAAAAATTACAGAATTAGAAGCATTATTAAAAAAAAAAAAGAAAAACAATTAGATTGCACTCAAAATGTTAATATTCACAATTAAAAAGTAACATTTTTTCAGACTAGTACCAAAAACTCAAATAGAGTACAACCAATGTAAAAATATAAATAAAAATTTCCGAACCTAGATTAATATCTCACATTACTGTTATTTTGTAAATGAGCAGAGATTTAAAAAATATTACATATAATTTAACAAATTCTATTAGATAGAAAAAAATTAAACAGTCAAATCACTATTTTGTCAGGTTTTTTCCATGTCCTGTTTAATTTATAAAAATGAATGCAGGCTCATTAGCAATAACCAAATTTTTTTTGCACCACAATCAAATTATTAAAAAAAGTGGTACCTTTTTCAGTAATTAGTAAAACTCCAAAACAAATCACTATAATAATATAATTTTTTTAATTTGCTTTTGTTACTTTACAAACATGATTATTTACATAATGATTGATTTAGAGTTATTCCCACCTTGAGCTGAGGTATTGATATGTATAAATAAATAAGTTGATCAAATTGGAAAGGGAAAATGTTATTATTCGTTAAGAGCACAAATTACCTAATTAAAAAAATGTATTCAATTAAAAAAGCTTAGTCATTAGACATTTTAATAAAAAATTCTCCCTAAAGAATGTTTTTTTCTAAGTAAAATAGAAGAATAACTTAAATTTTAGTATATTTAATAATTAAATTTGAAAACGAATCTGTACTGCATGATTTCTGATATTTCAAATTAAAAGTGATTGAAGTTAACCAGCATTATTTAAAATTATTATACGTAATTGAAAAAGAAATACATTTTATATCTCGTTTTTTTACTACAAATTTTCAGAAATTAAATTAGGCGATGTTTTTTTACAAAATTATTGTGATATTGGTGAATAGCCACAATAACATTCCCTTAATAGGAATCAAAATTGTGAAATATTCCAACAAACCTATTGAAGAATGGAGAGTGGAGATTATTGAACAGAGACTGATGGTGCTGCGGGAATCCTGTACCTTCCTCCCCATTCAACCTGTTGGTCAAGCTGCGAACCTAGTTATAACAAATGTAAAAGTCAAATGAGTAAAAAAGGAAAAACTTCTATTTATTCTACATTTGTACATGAACCATATTTTAAGTATATATGTATTTATATATTAATACTTTCATCAGTTCATAAAAAGTAAGTATCTCTAGACTGGTTTAGAGGCATTGTCAATGTTTCTTCAGAATATTTTTTGTTGTGCAATTTATGACCTAATGATAAAATACTTGTCTTTCACCTTAATGTTTCAGTTTTGATTCCTCATGGTGACAAAAAAAATAATGAATTGTTCCAGCCTGGTTTCACATACTTACAATAAAACATATTTCTGGTTGATTGGAAGAAATTGACACATTGTACTATTTACATAAAAAAATTAATACAAAATTTTTTTCCCCATTTTAACCCATAAAATTTAAAACCTATTAATGAAGAAATAGTTGTTTGATACTATTCTTTTCTTTTTTCTATAAAAAGAAAAGGTTGACTATGGGGCTTAATAGCCCATAATAGTATTATATTATATTTCTATAATTATATTTCTTTTAACAAATATGTGCATGGTGATAACCAAAACGTCCCTTATTCTAAATTCACCAAGAGCCGTTTTCCTACTTTTATCAAATTCCAGACCTGTGATAAGGACATCTATGACTGAGGTCATATTATTTTTTTTAAATAGAATAAATACAAAAGTATAAAAGTACTGGAATAAAATTAATTACAATGTATAATAGTAGCAGTTGATGGTATAGGTGTCATGTCACCTGATAAAAATGCATATTTCTAAAGACAAATGTTTTCTTACTCTATCTAGAAGAGTTGAGAACAAGTTTTCTGCTGTAAGCAATTCAAATCCTTCATCGTCATCCTCTTCACCAGAGCTGATGGAATCTTTCTCTGCGTCAGCTCTCACACGCCTGGAGCTCCTGCGTTTCAAATTATATAAACTGATTTATAATATAAGTACAACAATGCTGTTTTTTTAAATAATGCATAATTTGTAAAATTAAGCAAACATTGATAAATATTATGCAAAAGCAATCCTGCATTTTTTTTATGATATAATTTCTCAAAAATTTTTTTCATAGCGCTGCTTTCAACTTTGTTAACTATTCATAATATATTTCAGCTATAATTGTCTAGTTGCATTACAGAAGCTCATAAAATGCAATACCCTTTACATTCCACCAAATACAAAGCATCAATTTTTATGGCTTTTATAGCCTTGAAAGTTGTCAATGGGACTAATCCAGGTCTAGTCATATTGTTACACATTATCCATTTTTAATTCCCTGTCACTATTCGATTTAAAAAGGGTTAGTGTTTTTGTCTCGCTTTTGATGACATGCATGTTGAAACCTGATCCATTACATTAACCCCTGACAGTTGATGCGGAACTCTAATGTTGTATTTGCCTATCATCTTCACACGATGAAGATGCCTCATCACAGATGACTGGTTCAATCCTATCTTCAACACAATATCCCTGGTGTTCTGATAAGGATTTGTATCAATTATAGCCTTTAATGTATCCTCATCAGCTTTCAAAGGTCGCCAGGTTCTTGATTTTTCATCAAACAAAAATTCCTAGATCTGAATTTTGAAAATTATCATTGGGTTAATTGGACCTTATCACTAGCAAACACATCATAAATGATGATTTAAATGCATTTTATCAATCGTCAATTTAAAACAAATTAAAAGGAACTTGAATGTTCAATTACTAGAAAAAAAACTGAATGGAAAATAAAGAATCTTTTATACAACAGGATAGTTTGAAACAAATATTATTGGTCAGTTAGGAGAAAACAAAATTGTTTCTGTAATAAAAATACACAATAACTTATGCATCAACCTATTAATAGAAATATGTGTGTTTATTTTGTTTTGGACATATACTCGTAACTTGTTATTTCAATATAGTTTTTTTTTCAATATCGATCAAAACAAAAAAATTTAAAAGGGATTTGACAAAACACTTAAAATACAAGAAAATATTTTTTTTTATTATGTTGTCCTTTGTCAAGTGGTAAACTTGTAGAACTTAGAATATACTTTTTTTGGACAGCACATGAAATTTTTCAGCATGGTTTCGAGGTAAAAGGATAACTATGACTTCGGTCAATTAATTTTTTTAAAAATGATTTAGCAGTTAGATTAAGAATCCAGTACATTGATATATTCCAGGCTAAAGAATATAATAACCTTCATTGTGGAAAATGGTTAAGAGGGTTCAAAAACTAGTAATTTGCTAGAAAAAAGTATATTTCAGTATAATTTAACTATTGATTCATAATTATTTGAAATTTGTCATCATATTTAAACTAAACGTTTCATCAGGTCGCCATAAAACACCTCAATCCAAATCAGTCTATACTATAGCTCAGCACTTCTCATCCTCCTAACATACGTTAGGTTGAGACTGCGAAGCGAATCTCCCTATAACACTGGTGTAACATATGGTGTAGGATAGATATTGGACCGTCGAGTTCCTTGAGTGCAATAAAACAGCGCAACTCTTGATTATCTTTATCTTAAATATGTGATCCAAGTGCCTCCAGTGCCTCACACGTATTAAGGTATTGAAGATAAGGTAACAGTTTCATTTATCACGTGGTAGTGCCAATTGCCTCCAGTGCCTCACACGTATTGTTGTATTGAAGATAAGGTAACAGTTTCATTGATCACGTGATTGTGCCAATTGATACCTATAGTTTTACCAAGGTTCTCAAAACTGAGGTCTTTCTCTTTGGGTCTTGATAACATGTCAAGATTCAGAGCTGAAGAAAGAAAAAGAGAAAGGGCTGGAGAAAGCAGGTGGAATAGCTTTATAAGGAAATGATGCAACTGGAGCAGATACAAGTCCTAGAAATGATGCAGCAGAAGAGTGTGGTGTTCCATAATCTAGGAGAAAGTCCCCCTGACCCTCACAAGACAAAGGGAAGAAAAGAGAGAGAATATTAAGAGTGAATCCATACCCATAAAAGTGCCATTAATTCTTTTTATATGATGTGACAAAAGTTATTCTTTATTTCTAATTTGTGTATGAATAATAAAAATTACCTTAAACGATGCATGTGTAGATCATCTTCATCTTCTGATTCACCACCGCTTACAAGGGAGCTGGAAAAAATGAGATTCAATAAAAATTTGAAGAGCATTGGAAAATTAAATAAAATGGTTCAAAAGAAAAATATTATAGATTTGGTTGCAGACATTTCATAATACACAGAATGAATCTTTCGCTTCGAGCCCTTTTTTACTAAATGTGACCACGTAGGTAAATATTCAAATTATATGATTTTCAGTTATTATTAAACATGAAATAGTTTTCTTTCTTATGGATTGGACAGTTTATCACATGGTGGCCTAGTATATGGGCTGCAGTTTCTCTGTTAAAAAGATACACCCACTGTCATTACATTATAAAAAGTGTAAGCTTTAGATAAAAATAACAGTAAAGAAGTTAGTCATCTCATATTGTAGTGAAATTTGTCATGTATTGGCATTTTAATTGAGGAATCTGATTAATGAGATTTTAATTTTATGTATATTTTGGTATAAAATGGAGTAATTAAAACAGTAAAAAAAATAATTCATTGTATAAAGGTCAGGCATTTTACGTAATATGTATAATTTGTTAACATTTTTGTGGAATTATTTGAATTTATAAAACATAAATTATATCCATATTGGAATGGATTTTTAAAACAAAATTACCTCAATCTTCTTGGTTTAGGGAATCTGGATGCAAAGTTAATGCTTGATGGTGTCAACTTTGTTGGTGTTTCCGATGGCTCCAGGCTTCCCTGCCGTGGTGTCACGTATCCTACACCTTCCACCGCTATAGGGATGATAAATTCTCTTGGGCTTTTCTTTATGGGTTCTACCCGAGGCAAATCTGATGTTGATGGTGTTGAGGGTTGAGATTCTTTTTCTACATCAGACTGAACTGAATTACCTCGAGGAACTGAACTTAACCTGTGAGATAAATCATGTATATTAAAACTCAATTCATTAGAAAACAGCAAATGAAAAATCAAAAAAATACAACGCTTAACCATACAAATTTAAAGAAATATTTGTTTGCAAAATTTCCTTCTCTTGGAAAAAACAAATTCCAATTTCAAAATAATGAAATTTTGTCAAACGTGTAGTGTTTTGTTAAAATGTGTCATGAATTAAAAGTGTGCAGCAGTTTCAACTAAAGTTTAATATCAACAGACATAGTTTGCTTCCATGGCCTAGTTGCTAAAATACTTGTCTTCCCTCCAGGGGATTCCTAGTGGTACCCAAATATAGGTTCAGTTAATTTTTTTCACATATACATCTTTTAACACATTGCTTGTAAGAATATTATTATTATTTGTATATTTAACTTTATATACAGTTGAAATCTTTAATAAATCACCTCAAGATACATTAATCTCAAGGTATGATTTTGTTAAATATTTTATTTTTTCTTTATATTGTTAAAAAATTATGTGAGAAATGTAATATTTTCTGTTAATTTTACTTAATGTGTTCAAATAAATGTTTTATTCTTTTAAAAATGTATTTTTTGTAGAATGAGTCAAAGTGTTGAAAACAAATTAAATGTCTCAAATAATGTAATATTACAAAAAGATGTTTTCCTTACTAATCTCTGTTTTGTTGTGTGCTTTGATAATCAATATTTTAATAATATAGTAATTGATTCAATTTAAGGATATCTCAAAATGATTTGAATGTTTTAGAATAAGGTCAATTTAAAAATATTACTACTATTATCCCAGCTTGGCCAAGCCCACAAATTCCCTGTACACCAACTGATCAGTATCTATCCATGTCCACTGTATATGGTAGATATTGGGTGTCTGAAGATTTTTGGTGATCAGGGTACAAGTTTTAATGGAAATAAGGTGATCAGCCTTGCACCCTTGAAAAATGTTTGCTCCTCATTCATTACTCACTGTTGACAGTACAGCTGCACATGAAAAGGCAAGAAAACTTACATTTGTCTAGCACCTGGGAGTATTTTTACTAGACCAACTCTTTTGCCGGACGGGGGACCCTTTTTAGATTTTTCATTTCCATCGGCAATCGAATCCAAAATCTCCAGGTCGACAAGTGACTTATCAAGTCACTTGTCGACTATATTTATGGATATAGCAATGTTTGTTTTTTGCAAATTTATATTTTCATAATTTATAAGAAAAAAATAAAGTAAAAGCATTAATAATTCTGAAGAATACAAACCTATAGGGCATAGTGTGATTTCTTTGGTATGGCAATTGAGTATGTGTATTTGAGGTATTCTGTGCTTTCGGAGCTTCATTTGCAAATTGAATCGGAATAATTCGTTCAACAGACCCTCCTCTGAAATAAGTACATATTTTTTGTGAACATTACAAACATAAGTGTGTATCACACATAAAAATTTTAAGCATCTATAAAAAAAATCTGTGATAGAGTTGAATAAAATAGTATTCTTATATTTTAATTTTATTTAATGCAACCAACCCTATTCAGACTCTAGATCTTCATAATTATAAATAAATCATTAATTAAAAACACTGACATTAGTTATATTAATTTTATTTCTCCTCAGAAAGATAATTTGGCCTTATAATTTCATTTATATATTCAATTAAAACTATTTTACAGTTAAAATTTTCCACATATATTACAGAGAGTTCGGTTCAGTTTCTAAACCATTTAAAAATGACAATACATAATACTGTAGGTGACCCCTTGATATATAGTAATGACTTTTGGACTTGGCAGAAGAGGATAAAAGTAAGATTAATTTCGCAGAGATTCGAGCACTCAAGAATATTTGTAGAGTGTGAATGTAAAAAAGAAAGGCGGAATAAATACATCAGAAATGAATACACTAATAGAATGGATGTTGTAAGGACTAAGAAAGGGGCGTTAAGACGATTTGCACATATGGAGAATGAATAACAAAAGTCAGAAGTGTATTATGTGTGTCGAAGAGATGGATCGAGGAATATGCTGCTAGATCAAGTAGGCCAGATTTTGAAAGAGAGTATAGTGAGACGCACAAATAAAAGAATATGCATGAAGTGAAAATTGTGTTTGTATGAAAAAGGGACACCATGTATGTGCTTCGAAACTTCGAAATTTTTATGGTATAAAAAAAAGACCAGATATAATAATTTTCAAAAATGTATTTTTTTTAATTACAGAGATTTGGATAGAAGGGAAACTAATAAAATAATTCATTCTCAGATACTGTGTTCTAAAGACAGGAAGACATCAAGTTAATTCAGTATTTTTATATTAAATATAACCATTGTATCTATGAGTATTGTAGTGCAATAAGTATTTTATATGAATATATATGTTGGTAGTTTATGACATTAGAAACCTCTGTGACATTAGAAAATTTCAACTTTGAAAAACTCAAAATTGTCAGACGAAAAAAATGTACAACAGTTAAAAATATAAAATTCAATTTCCATTTGAAGTAATAGTTAGATTAATAAAACAAAATGTTCTGATATTCGTAGTTCTGTTTAGCAGCTTCTTGTTCCTTCTGTCAAATTTGCAATTTGAAGATGAAACTACAACACAGTATGTAATTAGTTGCATATTTTTTTAGACTGATTTGCGTGAAACAATCAAAAGAATTTTGTTTTTTATGCATTTAATTCTAATCTATGTACAAAATTATATTCCAGTATCATTATGGTATAAATCATTTTCTAAAGCCTAGATTTATACAAATGAGGTCCAGTTCTCATTTTTATTTTTTATTGCGAGTACAACTTGTTTACCCATAGAAAGACATTTATAAATTTGGAAACGGAGCAAAAATTGTATATAAAAAAAAAGATACAAGTTATTTTTTATTTTCCAAGTTAGGATCTTTTACGAGAATTGAATCTGTAATTTTTATACGATTTCATGTTGTTACTTCTGTAAATCAGCAATTTTTACTTTAGTTTTCAATATAAAGCGCTTTTTTAGCCTACTCACAATCTAAATATTTGTCCAGGTACGTACCTTGATGTTGGTAAAAATTTGTTCCTAACATCATCCACCCGATGCTGCACTTCTGTGCGGAAGGTTCTGGGAGGCGTAGGTGCAGGGTGGTGCGGTGGGCTGGTGGGAGGGGAGCCCCCGAGGGAGCCCAAGCTGAGAGAGCCTGAAGCACTGCGTCCCCCACTGCCGTAGGGCACTGGTGGCTTTCCACCTATTTATGTCATATCAACTCATTATTGTCAGTTGTTGATGTAGATTCTTGATTTATTTAACAAATTTAAAAATCTTCATTAATTTCAATGTAATAATACTCAAAATATCAGCACCAAGCAGCTTTGGCAAGATGATAAGTAGTACTCACATCAATTCTTAAAAAACTCTTGAAGTGATATTTATCTCAAAACAGAGCTATATAAATCCTTAAGGTATATTCTATTCTATTATGGTCAAGATTATCCATACTAATTTTAGATGTGTTAATACTTGAATTACGTAAAATAATGAAACTTTTAACTGCCAAAATCATTGTTTTATAAAAGCTATTGTCAAACACACTAAGACTTATTACACAGTATTTTAATAATTTATTCAAAAGCAAAAGATTTTGATAAACCACAAAGAAATATTTTTTAAATTGAAAGGTATATTAGGTATTCTTAATTTCATCTTACTTTTAACTAATTCAGTAGGATAAAAACATAACAAGAAACTAAAGCATAAATACTGTTCTAAACGTGAAACAAATTTAAAGGAAATTTGACTGACACAAAACAAGTTTCATTTATGAACACCAGATACCATTTATGAACACCAGTCCAGAAAATAGTATCCATTTCTCCATACAAATGAATAATTCACACATCTTGCTAGTCATTAAAGAATTTAATGTTAAAAAGACTAAAGACATCACAGGGTAGATTGCTTCTAGGCATTCATAGAAGATATTTAAGGTTACAAACATTAAAAGGATAGAAAAAAAACCGCTTTGAACTCAAGCTCTTTGGACATCACTGGGAATGCTAAAAACATATTTTCTAAATTCACACTCTTTAGACATTTTTAACAAAAACACCACATTATAAGACATTGAAGTGATATTAGTGTTATTTAGGAAAATGTTTGCATGCTATTTCACATACAAAACCTGTAAAAATACCTGTAAATACCTTTACCTGTAAAAATATACAAAATTCACTGACAGATGTAACTTCTGCTATTTAAAAATAATGTGCATTATTATTTAAGTTTATAAGCAAAAATGCTATTTGTTTAAATTTTTGATAATTACGAATGTTTTGCTTAACTGCATCCTTACTGCCAGGGTCTGTGTCACTCAAATACTTATTTAAATTAATAATAAAGATAGATCAATATTGAATGCGTATCTTAATCAATTATAAAAGAAAAATATGTGATGTTTGTAAATTTCTGGAAAATAATTTTCTAAGATTTTCAAAAAGGAACTTTTTTTTCAAAAAGGTACTGGAATAAAAATAAAATCCATATTTGTTAAGTACGAGGGTCATCCAGAAAGTAAGGTTACAACATTTATGTAGGATCGAAAAATGCTTGTATTTAATTGAAATTCACAGGATACATCACAAATATATTAAACTATTTTTCAACGTAATTGCCATCGAGATCGAGACATTTCTGTAGTCGGGTCACCAGCTTTTGTATGCCAGTGTCATAGACCTCCGCCGCCAGCTCTTTCAGCCACTTCTTCACAGCTTCCTCGACCTCCTGATCGTTGGAAAATTGTTGAGGTGTAGTGACACACCCACGTCTTATCCCCTGTCACGATCGAGTCCAGAAAAGTGTCTCCCTCCTGTGCAAAACAATTCAAATATTCACGCGCGGCGGTCACGCGATTTTGACAGTGCTCCGGTGTGAGCATTCTGGGCACCCATCTCGCACACAAATTCTTGTAACCAAGTTTTTCCGACACAATATCACCAAGGAGACTTCGAGAAATGTCAGGAAATTCTTTGTGAAGGTCGTCAAGCGTCACACGGCGGTCATTTCGCACTTGTTCTTCAATTTTTTACACAAATTTGTCAGAAATCACTGCCTTACCTCATCATGAGTATCAGTACGGCCTTCTCTGAACAACCTAACCCACTTCGTGACATGTTGTTGACTCATCACATCACTACCATAAACTTCCACGAGCTTCCGATGGATATTCGCGGCGGTATTGTTCTGCAAAGTCAAAAAAAAGATGACCGCCCGGGTCTCGCACGGACGAGAGATAGCGGAAGCCCGCGACCTCTCCATCGGAAGAATTTACTGCGACTGAACAAAATGGCCGACAATCACGCGGGACCAAACAAACTGACCGTTAGGATCCCCCCTACATGCCAGGTGCACCAACTTCGAAACAAAAAATTTCCGCCTCAGGAGCCCTTGTAACCTTAGTTTCTGGATGACCCTCGTATTTTAAATTTTAAGATCATTAAGAAATAGTTAATTATAAAAAAGTATTTTTTCTTCATTTAAAAATATGGAAAGCAAAACAATTTATATTAAAATATTCAAAGCTGAAAACACCAATAGGCATTTATTTGAATTTTTGCTATGTGCTCAAAATACCCAGTGCTGTTGTTATAGTCATTTTTGGTGACTCGAAAATACACAAGTTTTTCCTCGGGGGCAATAATTGATTCGCATCCCTTTTACAAAAAAACAGTAACCACGTGATATGAATTAATCATTTTTTTTAAGTCGCCCAAGGCACATGATATTGTTCCTTCATCTGCTAAGGGTAGCCGTCAGACAAAGGACCCATTGAAGGATTATCCCAGACTCCATACAGCATGGAATCATCAACTAATTTTAGCGCACCCGATTTACGTACTTTGTGAATGATCTATTGTTAAAAGGGACATGATGACTTGTGTTCAAACTTGTATACAAGTTACCTAGAAAACGGTATTGTTGAGATGTTTTTACATGGGTGAGGTTGAATGGAGGAAGCCAACCAATGAGAGTGCCACTTTGAGTGACGCTACTTCATTCCTCTCCCAGAAGCAGAAGGGATGAAAGATGACCCTTAGAGAGGCTCGAGAAAAAATCGCTCTCTTGCCATTAGGCCTTCTTCAGAGATGAACGTCGCGTTTGCTACCCGGTTTTCTTCAGAGACAGACGTCTCTTACCTGTCATACAGCTCTTAAAATGTGGGCGCTACTAATTTCACTGGCATGCTGAATGGCCAGTGCCACTATCATGGAGTTTGCCGTCGCGATGCAAACAGCAACTTGAAGTTCTTCAGTCCCCTACTTTGTTAAAACTGAAGCTCTATTCGCAAGCTGTCCCATTGCATCAGTGGTCTAAACTCTAAGCAGCACTGATCTCCGGTCTCTCAAAATGACCCGGCATTCTTGGATAAGTGGATATCCTTTGTAAACCACTAAGAACTTGTATTTAATTTGTTTACTTTGCTCTTAATACATTTATATTTGTTTGTAACCAATAAATAATGCAACTTTCAAAAAACTATATTTTATTGCTAACACCCTCACTACATTACGCATACCTTTTTAATATTTATTTAAGGATCTTAAATTCAGGCTTTTTATTTAGCAATGCCGCAATTTCAAAAGAAATTAGTCAGCAATGTGTCAAGTTAATTTTATACTGCCTTAGACGGTGCTTGAATGATTAAATCTTAAAGGAATGTACAATAATATTACATCCAAACTATGTACTCGTAGTTATCCTTATTCAATTAAAAGTGACTTCTATTGATTTTATAGACGTCATTCTTAATAATAATTAAAACTAGGTATCATTGGAAGTAGTTTTTGCACAAAGCTAGAAAAAGTACAAAGGAATAATATATAAAAATAATTAGTAGGCCACACACCCATGCATATGCGTTGCACTTTTTTTCCATTTTCTTCACCTATTGCATTAGATATAATTTCCCTTGCGACCTTTAGTTGTTTCTGTCTTTCTTTTTCACTATTTTCATCTACACTCTTTGAATGTTGATAATCACTCTTTGCTTGGTTCAGTAAGGCCATGGATTGTTGCAGACTCCTTAAAATAAATAAAAATATTGAATTATAAAATATCTAGTGAAATATAAGATGAAGGAACATGAAAATGATGAATTATTTTTAAGCAAATTGTTCAATTTTTATGGTGAAAAAAAATTAAGTGGGTTGAACTAATTTCAAGTGAGTTCTTGAGAGAAAAAATATTAAAAGAAAATATATACCTCCTAGCATCTTCTAGAGACAAACTATTATGTAATGAATCTTTTTTAGTTGATGGTTCTCTTAAAGATTCACTTTTATGCAAGGGCTTTGATATTTTGTTGATCACTTCAGGAGTTGGAAGCTTTTTCGGTTCTGGTTCAGGTGGCAAAGCAGCTTCCACCTGAAAAAAATGTTTTTCGATAATGCTTTAATAGATTGGAACACTTTTGTTAATTTCTATCGATTTCTTTCGTAAGTTTTTATAACTTTCCGGTAAAATTCATTTAGTTTAAAATCCATTTAATTTGGTCCATTTAATTAAGATCTTCCTATTAACTGATTCATATGTCCGAGATACATTTTTTAATTTAACCCTTTCCGGTCCTATGTCGAATGTCATTAGACATCGATTTTATTCCAGTGAGTCCTATGTCGAATGTCATTCGACATTTTTTTTTTTTTTTTTTAAATTTTTTTTAACCGTGCGAGTTTATTGCCATGTAGAAATCTCTTCCAAAAATTTTCTTGTGAACATAAATATAGTTTTATTAAAAACAACCTAGTGAACATAAATATAGTTTTATTAAAAACAACCTTGTGAACATAAATATAGTTTTATTAAAAACAACCTGGATGTATTGTTTTACCCTGTAATTCTGTAAATCTTTTGTGGACCTGATGGAACATTTTTTTTTTTTTTTGTGGACCGGAAAGGGTTAAAGGATGTAATGGTATTTTTTATATCAATGAATCTTCTCGAGGTGCCAACGCCTATCGGAGGTTGGACACCATCATTGCAATCTTTATCTTGTTTACTGTAGTATGGAACAACTCAGTAGAACTACATCTAAACCATTTCCACTGGTTCTTAGGCCAAGAGATGCGCCATCATTCTCTATCTCGTTTGCCATTTATTTTTTCCTGAATGATTGATCAGTTATGTTGTAATGTATCTTGTGTCTTTCATTATGTGACCGAGAAACTACAATTTGTGAACCTCCACAGTTTTAACCTTTTTACGGCGAAAGCTCGAGTATCTTTGGTGTGTCACACAGGCGGCGGTGTTTTACGTCTATAAATTTATATTGTATCTACATACAAATATGACTCACCATTATCCCGAAGCTGAGTGCTGTGGAACTGTGCGCCGATGCATTTTTTAGCTGACACTACGTAATATTAGAAAATATTCTTATAACACTATTATACAAATAACATATAATTCTGGTACATTTGTATCTACCCAGCGTTGAATTAGTGATTTAGCGGAATATTCCTTACTCAATTTTTTTAAATTATGAAATTGGTTAGTCTGTTGTACCACATTTTCAATTATATTTTTATTTAAAAAATATTCGAAAATATCGAGTTCGGATGATTCTGGTGTAAGTTGGCACGAGGGCAAGACGCCAGATGAAAATTCATCAAACTCGTGGATAATTGGCGCAAACGGACCTCGGCTCCATGAAGAAAATACATTTTCTAATAGTTCGTTTGGTTCCACATTGCCGCTGGTTGTTGCTCCAATATCTGGAATAATTGTATCATACATTCTCTGCTCTTCTTCAAATGGATGAACATCATCTGCAACATCGTCTTCTTCATCGGTTAATTCAAAATCTGAATCAAGATCTACCGTGATATCTTCAATTTCCTCTCCAGTCAAGTTCCTTTTAGCCATATTGATAATATAAGCGGTGTTGATTTTTTTTAGTTATTTTAAAAATTTAATGAATTGTTACAATGGCGTATAACACACTTAACATAAAAAATAACGACGATTTGAAAAGTTGTAAAAGTAAGTGAATGTTAAAATCTCTTAAAAAACAGTTTGTGTAATGGTATCCAAATCAAAGCTATAAATAAAGTGCGACAATATAAGAAGCAATAATGGAAGAAAACAATAATCCATAAACAATGAAAAAGGCAATCAATTCAATACGCAATACGCGTGCACAAAGATAAAAATATCGACGCACAATACCTCACAATGATCGGGAGAAATCGTCATTAGAAACATGACCTTCGGCACACCCGAACGAGTAGCGCCAAAATTTAAACTGCTTTAAATATCGACGGCCTGGAATCGGTCTGTTTAAATCCTTCTTATGGATCAAGTACTTGAAGTTTTGATGATTTTAAAAGAAATGTCACTAGAGGACACGTTTTGTCTTATATTCAGGTTAAAAATTTTAAAGAAGATTTCATCTTGACCGACTTATCGACAGGCAAACTTAGCGGCCACTTAAGTGGCCGCTCGCCAGTATGACACGTTTTATGTATGGGCCATTTAAGTGGTCCCCCGCCGTGAAAGAGTTAAGCAATTCTCAGTTCCTTATCACATGTGCAAGCATTTCCACATTCGTAACATGATCTGTCCAGAGAATTTTAAGGATAGTTTCTATCAATGAGAATTTTAAAGAACCATTATTATTGCGTATTTTATAATGTTTTAAGAAATAAATATGACCAACTAAATAGTATCCATATTTCTTAGCTTCCTGAATTTTTAGTGTCTGCCTTTAGTGACCATTCTAATATTTGGAATTTATAACAATGTTTAAAGCACTGCTTTTAATGTTGTCTGCATTCCATATAGACATGAGTAATTTAATTTCAGTTTTGTATTACAAATCTGCTGTGTAGAATATCAGTGTATTTACTGCTTGATCAATCATTTAATGTAAAACTTTTGAAGGTAAGTTTTTGAACATGCTAAGAGCTTAAAACGCCAATAGGCATTCACATAAACTTTTGCTGGGTGCTGAAAATGCCTATCGTCATTCTATTCCCAATTTCTTTAGGTGAATTAAAATACAAATGAGCCCAGAGTGGCCTTGTGGTACAGATAGGGTTTGTAAGAGTTATATGCCAATGAATTATATTTGCTTTTTTTAACAGCATAATAATTATAGAAGAAATTATTCTGCAGTCAATGTGTTAAAAACAAAAAGAAATTAAATCATTGTCCTAACATACCTGAGGTGATGGTTCAATTCCGATATTTTGAAGTTTTATATTGTTCGATTCCTTGTCCACAGCACTAGGAATATTTGCAACAGGGTGTTCTGAATCTACGCTGTGCATCTTCTTGTCAGCCAAACCCTTGGCTGAAACAGCTGCAGGCTTGCTAGAGGGTTTCTTCAATTCAACTGTTGATGGCACATTTCCAGAAGTCAGTGAAGCTCTTCGTTCAAATTGTTCCTTAAAACTACCAACACTAACCCCTAAAAATATACAAAAAAGTCATATAAAAGATAGTTTAAAAACATGGATAGAAGGAAGTATGATACCTATTAATATTTAAGAATATAAATTTTGTCCAGATCAAAACAAAAATGTACGTTTCAATGGAAAACTACAAGGCCATTTAAACTTCTATGAAAAAGATTTATGTAATTTATTAAACAAATGCGGAAACCTCCATGGCACCTGGGTTCTGTGTTTAAATACTGACGGTGCCCAAATAAAAAGACCAGAGTCTGGTTTAGTCCCCTCCTACTTAAAGGCTTTTTTCCATGTATATGCCTAAAATATGCAGGTTTTTTTAAATTTCATTTTTCTATGTGAATTTTGTTCGAGAAGATTTCACAAAAGCATGTAAAAATAAAATGTTTTCAAGTAATGAAATTTTAAACATGTCAGAAAATAAAGAATGTCTATGTCATATTTTTATGCTTTTTTACTTCTGAAAAAGCAAAAACGCGAGACAATTTATTGAAAAAATTTATGCTGTATATATGGAGCTGATGCTGTAGAAGATTCTACATGCAGAAAGTGGTTCCGGAGATTAAGAGGAGATTATGTCAAAGATGCATCTCGCACCGGAGTCTGTTACTACAGATGTGGATAAAATCAAGGTCATGATTGATAGTGATTGGTCAGGCACTAAAAATTACTGCCACTACTGTTTCGCGACATTTACATACACATAGAATGGTCAATGAGCGCAATACTTGGGCGCCGCACCAATTGAGCGAAAACAAAAATGAATGGACCGATTTTCTACTTGCGACTTCCTACTTAAATGTAATGAAAACGAGTTTTTTCTCAAATAAGTCATCACTGGTAATGAAAAGTGGATTATTTAAACCACGTTAGTCGACAAATGATCATGGTCACAGCGGGGTGAGCCAGCACAGACGATCGGAGACTAAAATGCACCCAAAGACAAAGTTATGATATGTATCTGATGGGATTGAAAGAATATCGTGTACTATTAGCTGTTGCCACCAAACCAAACTATTGATCCTAAGAAGTACTACTACAATTGGTCAAATTGAAACAAGCAATTGACTAGAAGAGGCTATGGTTGGCCAATAGAAAAGGTGTTGTATTACAACAAGAAAATGTCAGACCACATGTTTTTATGGTAACTAGGTAAAAATTGTTGCAACTTGGCTGGGATGTTTTAATGCATCCACCATATAGTCTAGGCCTTGCACATTCTGTCATGTGTTTCGAGTTTTGCAGAACTCTCTTAATGGTGTAAATTTAATTAATTTGAACTTCAGGCAAAACCACTTGATCAGTTTTTTGGTCCCAGGTAATTTTACAAGAGAAGAATCCTTCAGCTGCCAAAAAGATGGAAGAGAAGGTCATCAATTAAAATGGCACATACATAATTGATTTAACTTATTTAAGCTTAAAAAACGGCACGAATATATGTTACAACCCAATATTAATTATCAACTTAAACATTGGGAATAATCTTAAGAAAAAATAAAGAAAAATTTTGAAATTATTGAGTGAAGAGGAATAAAATAGCACTTTAACTTTTAATAGAATGTTAAGATATAAATATTTAATGTTACTATAACATATTGACAATTTTTTCTATTGGGTGTACAAATAAGTCACCGCCGTTTGACAAAAGTTGGCGCCACCAGTAAGTTATGGTTAAAATTGTCAGATGTAAAATGTCATTATCGTAAGGTTGGACATCTGTCAACAACATGACTTTGAAATATTAGTGAATTTTTATCAGTATAACATATTTTTTTGTGTTCGAAAATGTCAAGTTTTGAGCCGAATAAGCGTCATTTGCGGGAACTTTTGATTTACTTCTTCAATTTGAAGAAATCTGCAGCTGAGGCGCATCGATTGCTTGTAGAAGCATATGGTGAGGCTGCCTTAAGTGAGAGAAGTTGTCGTGAGTGGTTTCAAAAGTTTAAGAACGGTGAATTTGACATCGAAGACAAAGAACGTAGCGGAAGGCCGAAAGTGTACGAAGACGCGGAATTGGAAGTATTATTGGATCAAGATTCGTGCCAAACGCAAGAAGAACTTGCACTTACATTGGGAGTGACTCAACAAGCAATTTCACATGGGTTGAAATCATTGGGAATGATTCAAAAACAAAGAAATTGGGATTCATATGAACTGACACGGAGAAACTTTGAATGCCAATTTTCCACATGTGAAATGCTGCTTGCCAGGCATAAACGAAAGGGTTTTCTGCACCATATAGTCACTGGTGATGAAAAATGCATCCATTATGATAATCCAAAAAGGAAGAAATCATGGGGATCCCCTGGTCATGCTTCAACATCTACGGCTAAGCCAAATATTCATGGAAAAAAACTCTTGTTGTGTATTTGGTGGGATCAGCTTGGTGTCGTGTATTATGAGTTGCTCAAACCGAATGAAACCATTGCTGGGGCTGTCTACCGAACATTATTGATGAGATTGAGTCGAGCACTCGAGGAAAAGCGCGCCCACTACTACGCCAGACACGACAAAATTATTCTCCTGCATGATAATGCTAGTCCACATGTTGCGGCACCGGTCAAAACCTATTTGGAAACACTCAATTGAGAAGTTTTACCCCACCCGCTGTATTCACGAGACATTGCTCCTTCTGATTACCACTTGTTTTGATCGATGACGCATGGCCTGTCTGAGCAGCACTTCACATCATATGAAGATACCAAAAATTGAGTCGATTCGTGGATAGCCTCAAAAGATGATGATGATGACTGACGCGGTATACTTCGAATAAAACATGAGGTTCCGTTCTTTCACAATAAATGCCCATTTTTTTATAAAAAACGGCGGAAACTTATTTGTACACCTAATACATTCAGTTATCATTGAAATTAGATTTTGAGTGAGAATAAAATTAAATGAAAAAAATCTTAAAATAATACCTGGTATGATGACCTTCTTGGGCTTGGGTGGTGGAGGGCTAGACACAGCGGGGGCTGGTGCAGCTGCCGGTGTTGGTTGGATGGATAAGTTGTTGAGTTTTTCAGCTGTATCCAGAATACGTGACTTTCGCCTTTCTGTTGGCTGTTTAATACCTTGTGAATCGTTTTTCACATTTTCTTCATCTGTAGTTACTTTTTTTGCTGCAGATTCCTTCTCCAGCGACTTTCTAGGTGGAGATTTTTCCTATAATTTGTCAATACATGGATTACGAAAGTGCACAATATTTAATTTTCCATTTAATGTCAAAAAGTATGTGAATGATTAGGTTAGAACTTACAATCATTATTTAGTTGACGAATCCATAAAACCTTAATTTAATTGGTGATTTTTTTTACATTTATGTATCTCACTTATTTTAATATAAAATATGTGGGATTAGTTTCTTGATATTAAAAGTTTTACATGGAATTTTGACTTAAGTTTCTAAATATTATTGAGATTGGTTTAAAATCAGATAATAAATCAATTAACATTTTTACTTATGGAAGATGACACACATACAACTAATGTATGTTTTAAAAATCATTTCAGAAACAATAAATCCATGTTTACATACAGAAAATAAAAATGCAAGTGATCATTAAGATTAATTAAAAAAAAACATGCTTGTTGTTTTGTTATAGAGCTTGCTGAAGCACTGTTCATGCTTAGCTTTGCTAAATGCATATGTACTTATTCTTTGGTCAGCTTACTTAAATTTTTGTATTTCGTTTATATGAGCCAAATACATAAAAGAAAAATAAATAAAAAAAAAAAAATGGAAATGATAAATATATTAAATTAATCATAGTATAAAAATGTAACTGAATGAAATAAAAACTATGTATACAATAATAGAACTATTAGAAAATATATAATTTAAAAAAATGTAGATATTTTAAGGTGCACTGAAGTAATAAATTTTTTTTTCAATAAAAAAATTGTTGGTATATGAATTTGTCTTTGGATCTGATATAATTAACTACATGTATATGGAAATTAGCATGAAGACCTAATTTACCTTTGCCTTTATACTTTTTTTCTCATCGCTTTTAGATGCTAATGCACTGATTTTCTTTTTTACTCCAACTGATGGCTTTGTTACATTTCTCTCTTTAAGCGCAATGTCCTTGTTCTTGGGTTCACCCTTTGTCCCTTCCTTTGCCTGAGCATTCACCTGTGTGATTTGTTAACAAAACAGAAAATGAAGCTGATCCAGTCCTAAATGCAAGTAATGAAATCTAAGCGTAAAACACATGAGCAAATCTGATTAACTTTTAAATGTAGTTTTGTGCGTTTCTTGTCACAAAATATTTGAAATGAGATGAGGTGAAGCAAAAAAACATGGCTTGTTTCAGTGTAAGTGGAATGTAAAAGCAAATAAACTTACTAAGATGTAATAAAAAAATACTCACTGCAGATATTTTTCCTGGTGAAGATGGTGTTGCTCGATTATTTGATACTTCATTTGAAACTTTGGAAACAGGTATTGTTTGTTTAGGTGAATCTTTAATTTTATTGTTAACCTTTTCTTGCTTATCTTCCACTGGTACTGCCGGAAGTGGCTGTTCAACTGGTTTGCTTTGTTCAGCCATAGAAACATCTCTTTGTATTTCTGCCGGATGGCTATTATTTTCTACTGGTGATATTATTGAATTGCTATCATTGTCAGGCGAAATTTGGCATACTCGACTACCAGATCTAAATATAACATAAAACATTATTATTTAAAAAAGGGATAAATCTGTAATTCCTGTAATAAACAGTGACAATTTATTTGGACAAATTTTCTGAATGGATATTTAAAAACAAACTATACATATAAGTATATAAACTGAAATATACACCTTTTTTAAAAAAAATCAATAAATAAGTTTTTCTTCAAAATTTTAAATCACGTCAATTAATCTTGACATATTGATAGGATATCACCATTAAAACATAAATTATTTGATCATACTATAAATTTTTAACTGAAGGATTTACAAATATATGATTGAGTAGAGATGATAAAAAACTGATCATACCTAACAAAACGCTCCTTCTTTCTTTGACTGGGAGCACTGTCCATGGAGACAGCTGTTTCGAGCTTTCTTTTTGGTTGATCCGCTGCACTCACTATCGTTCGAGTAGGAGAAGGTTTGATAGCGTCAGTGCCTCCTTCTGCAAGATTTTACTAAATTAATAAACCATTCATTGCCACATTATGTAATATTCATTAGTTCATATTATTATATTCCTTAAATACTTCTATGGACTAGGTGTAACGGAGTTGCAAACAATAATTTTATATAGAAAAATCATCAATTGACACCACTTCATTTTGGAGAATCCTCTTTATATAAAAGAGTTCATCATGCATTCGTTAGATACTTTTCTTTTTTGAAACTGCAATGGTTATGTCTAGAGCCCTATTAATCGAGCCTTATAGCAACAGGACACACCACTAGCAGTTCTTCATATATATTAGCGATACTACTGCATGAATTGAGGTAAGGATAACTTGCTCAAAATACTCTTAATCAGACCGCAATCTTTTTTTGGGTACCAAATCTAAAATTCCTGAGTGGAAAACTTAACAACTAGGCGATGGTGGGTTGGCCAAAAGAAATTAATGACCATATTTGAAGAATTTATTTTGACAGTTAAGAAGCAGTGTAAATCCTAGAAAATAATTATGTTGCAAACAGCACATTCTCAATCTAAAAGAAATGGATTAACCATCATAAAAAAACAGCGAAAATATTTGTTCTAATAGATTTCCAAGAATAATAATGGTTCAATCAGTACAGAATCAGTCTTTGAAATTTGAGTTAAATACATATTAGTATGACATTATTGATCCAACTTTATTGAATATTTGATAATATATCAGGTCTGTAAATATGAAACCGGAATTTTTTTATAAAAAATACACATTTATTGTATGAAAATGGTAAAAAATATTTTATTCAAAGTATTGCCCATCGCTAGCTACACATTTTTCCCAACTATCTGGAAATTTGTGGATGCCACGCCAAAAAAACTTTTGTTCTTTTGAGGCAAACCAATCATCGAGCCATTTTCGTAAGAAGTGAAATGCTGATCAGCAAATGCGTGTTCCATCGATGCAAATAAGTAGTAATCGGATGGAGCCAAGTCTGGTGAGAGAGCCGCATGTGAAAGTATTTGCCAACTAAACGCCTCAATCGTTTCCTTGACCGGTTTTGCTGTGTGCGATGGTGCATTATCATGAAGCAAAATCACTTTGTGTTGCCTCTTTTGATATTCTGGTCATTTTTCACGCAATGCTTGGTCCAAATCCATCATTTGTTGTCGGTAGCGTTCAGTATTAACGATTTCGCCAGGTTTTAGCAACTCATAATAGATAACACCCTTCTGATCCCACCAAACACAAAGCATTGTCTTCCGTCCATAGCGATTTGGCCTTGCAGTCGATGTCGCTGGTTTGCTTGGAATTACCCATGATCTTTTACGCTTAGGATTCTCGAAATATATCAATTTTTCATCGCCAGTCACAATTCGATGGAGAAATTATTTTCTTTTGTACCTGGCGAGCAGCATTTCGCAAGTGGTTTTTCGGTTGTCCTGCTGTCTTTCATTCAGTTCATGTGGAACCCATTTTCCCACCTTCTGGATCTTTCCCATGGCTTTCAAACGTATGGAGACGGCTTCTCATGTCACATTTAATTGATCCACCAGTTGTTGCGTTTGAGCGTCATCCTCATCTTACAATGCTTGCAATTCGGCGTCTACAAACTTTCTCGGTGGTCTTCCACGTTCTTCGTTTATCACGTCAAAATCGGCACTTTTGAATTTTTGCATGCTCACCGTAAGCTTCGACAAGCATTCAATGCGATTCTGCAGCAGTTTTCTTTAAATGGTAACAGAAAATCAATGCTGTCCACAAATCATAGTTTTCAGGCACAAAAACAGACATGTTCAACTCTATGAAAACATATCGTCGTTTAGCTAACAAACACCGCGGAAGTCATTTTTGTTCATTTTACAGGAGGACGAAAAAACTGATTATTTTATTGAATAAAAGAGGAAATGGATTGCAGTTTTAATAGGTGCTACATTTATGGATAAACAGTTCATTTCAATACATTTAAAGGCATATTTTAGTTGAGCTTCATGCTTCATTTCGACGTGAGCTGTGTTTACTAAAAATAAAATAGACTTAAGCTGTGTTACCTGTAGGATGATGCAAAGGGGTGGTGCAATAAAAAATTAATAAAATTCCAACATTATTTTTATTTTCTATCAAGTATTCTGTTTCCAACAACGGGTATCTGCTTACACAAATTAGAAAAGTACCTGCATACATACATAATATGTTAAGTAAAATTGTAACTCTTACAAACTAGGTATAGAAACTACGTGTACAATCACATCGACATCAATTGATTAGTCATTTTATATAATGGTAATGGGAGGTAAAGAACTTTTTCACGAAATAACATTATCGAGAGTAGGTTAATTCATTTTAAAAACAGAAGAATCAATTCAAATATTATTTAAATGACTTAGTAAAATTATATCTTGCCTACTCTACTCACTAGTCAAAAATTAGCTCAATCGGTTCACTCGCGTTTTTCAGTCCTTTCTTTAAGTTAAACAAATTTAAAACTCGAAAGAATAGTTGAATTTTTCTTAAATTTAAATTATTACATAATATTTATTTAGTACGTGGTAATTTATCATAGAAAGAATGACATCTAGATGGCAATACGCCTTTTAAATCTTGTAAGTCTCTATATTTTCGGTCTGAAATGGGTAATCGAGATGTGTACAATTTCGGAAGTTGGCTTATTGGCTTTATACTGTGAATTGGTATGGGACGTTGCGGTAAAGGCTGTAATTCACCATCGAAATAAGTTTATACCATATTGTGCCATTAGGTCTGTACTTCAACATGCATAAATCTGTAACCACAGGGTCACCGGCCTTCTTACCGGGACGAATAGATTTATAGACCAAATCTTTCGAAAAATCGGTGAAGAAAGAGTATTCCAAAAATTGAGATTCATAAGGCATAGGACTTTTCCTGGCCGTCTTAGTTATAGACGAATATTGGTCCGGTTAATAAATTTCTTTACCTATCAGTTAACATTCAATGGCGCTGTGCACAGAATCGCATTCCATATGGGTGTGACCTTTCTCTAGGTACTTTTGAGTAATAACTACATTTTTTTCTATTGAGAAGCGCAAAACAGCATTGCAAGTGGAATTGCGATTTTGAGCACAGCATTCATCAGCAAATAATATAAAAGGCAATTTTTTTACCTTAAAGCTTATCTAAATGATCAAGTAAGCAAGATGCAAATACTGAGGCTTCAAGCGTGCTGTTGGATTCATCAAACCAATAGCACAACACTTCTTTGTTTGCCAAGTTGTACAATGTGAAATTGTGGACACTAGTTTAGTTTTATAATAAATAGCACTAGCTTGAAGATCGACTGTGTGAACACAACATATTTCTGCTTGTGCATATGATTTATCAGTGTATTTTTTTTTCCTGGCTTGATCTTTTTTTGTTATGTGTTGCACGTACTCTTCGTCAGTAATGTTTCCAATTTTATGGCTACAACACACTCTTTGGTCTCGAACTCACACGTCTCTTTGTATTTATTATACAAGACAGTCATGTTTTGGAAAATTGGATCCAAATATTCCCTCGGCGTACTTGTTCGGCAGTAATGCGACGGCGTCTTTGGAAGACCCGCTAAGAAGTTCTCTAAATATTCTTGAGAATCACTTTACTTCGGTGCTCTTCGTCCTTTCTGAGAAGTTGTAAAATCTGGAGGCATGGCACAATTAGTTTTTCCCTACCAGTATCTAATGAACCACTCCTTGTAGCCAAGAACATTTTTTACGTACTTGGTAACGTTGTTTATCGATAGTGAGAAAATATGTACGTCTTTCTGTTCTTTTCGATTTTTTGTTATCTTCTTTTCAATTTTCAAAACATGAGAGCAGATAAATGCTCTCCATTGGTCCCTATTCATATTATTCCAGAATGTAAATAAATGTTTTCGTGACTTTTTACTTATTATTCCATGTGTTCTGAGTTTTGGTTTATTGCAAAACGAATAATTGCATGGTGGTTCCATAGACCGAGCACACTTAAACACGTCTTGTATCACTTTAAATTTGTCATCTTGACTTGCCTTTCTGTCTCATCTGTATCCTAAAGAACTCTCACCTTTCATCCTTAGCTCTTTATTAAGTTTTCGTTGCCATTTATTTGGATTCTTTGTAGCCTTATTTTGGCGTTGTTTATTTTCCACCACATCCCCGTAATAGGGAACATCACTGAGAACACGACTTTTAATGGAGCAAAAAGTTGCAAGTCGAACACAATATTATGACGGAATGAAGACTTGAGCGGTGTTGTCGAGGAAACGGACTTGCGCGGTGATACATTTTTTTAAATTACGGCCTTTTAAAAGCTAAAATTTATAGAATCTCGTTGATGGTTCGACGCGCGCTAAAAAGATCTATCCAATGACATTCAAATGTGAAAACCGTTAATTTTCGACTTGCGAGGTGTTGTTAGCTAAGCGACGATATGTAGTTGTATCAAACTTGTATTGTTGAGTTTGAAAAAGTCTTTGTCTTTTGACAAATGTAAACACAAGAAAAAGGCGCCAATGATACGGTTTGACAGTCACTACATTGACAACTAGAGTCATCTATGAGCAAATTCCGGCTTCATATTTACAGACCTGGTATTTCTAATAAAATAAAGATTTGGAACAGTTTAAAAAAGTATTAAAAACTAAAGCAGCATTGGGTGTACATGTTTAATATAATTATTACCAGGTGTTGATAGGTTTCAAAATAAATAATGATTTTTTTAGATTTTAAATCTGTTATAACTCTATCGAAAAAGGGTTTGAGACACACAAATAATAATGTTCATACCTGCAACCATTTCTAAAATTCTCCTTTCAGCTGTATGATCAACATTAGCCAGAGACATCGATCTACCAGGAGAGCCCTCTGGTCCAGTATTGCTAACCTAAAAATAAGATAGTAAAGTAATTTAAGTTTTTCGATAACTAAAGCAAATTTGTTTTTAAAATTAAAAGCACTATAATGTCACATGAAACTTATATTTAAAAATAAAGTATTATCATTATGGAGTAATATTTCTGTGTCTATAAATCAGTTATAGTGCTGTATCAACTTATTATTTTTTGCAATATAGTTTACATGCACAACTAGGCTCGCTCTTCTCTTGGTGGGAGTGTATCTCCATTGTGAGGATGTTATGAGGAGAACCTAAGCCTTTTGAGAGCTTATCTCTCTCAAATGTATTTATAAATAGTCTACAAATTGGTAATGTTGATTTTGTAAATAAAAACTTACAAAATTATATAAGATATATTAATTAATATTCAGTAAATTGCATTGAGAGTAAATTAATTTTTTACCTCATCAGTAACAACAAGCTTATCACTGCCATGCACTGGAGGAGGTGCCAAAGAGAGCAAGAGGTCTAGTCGCACGGGAGTCTCATTTGCCAGGGCTTCAGCTAACTCCAAACAGGAGACATCCGAGCCCTTATTTACCCATCTGTAAATATATACAATTTATAGAATAATTGCCTGAAATAGATTGAGAAATATTATGGTAGAAGAGAAGATCGAAGAAAAAGGACAGAAGTGCTTGAAGATTGTATTCAGTTTTAGCCATTTGATTAATCACAACATGTCAGGTATAGTTCAATATACTTGGAAAATAAGTAATATTCGTCGACAAATTGCCTGGTATGAATTGACATAATTATATATGCAACCCTTTGCAGTGAGGAAGATTGTTATTCCATTCAATGTATGGATGATGTTTATGTATGTCAATTGTATGCAAGCTGTTGCATTTCAACACACATTCTTGAAAGATCAAACTGAGGTTCAATGCAATTTTTTGTCAGGCAGATTTTTAACATGTTATTTTTTGTTCTATAGTGATTTTAGAATTTCATGTAAGGTAGTCAATAAACTACAGAAAAAAACATATATTTAGATGAAATAAGATCTGAAAAGAAAACTGACTTTTGGCAGAATTTTATTCGAAGATGAATTCAGGATACCAGCTTTCTTAGCAAGTATGCTAACCATTGAACTTGTACTTAATGACTGAATTGACATTTAGTAATTTAGTATAAAGACATCAATGATATGAAATGATAAAAATCAATGCAAATTAAATATTTTTTGAATAGTTATTTGAATTACTCACGGATTATCACATATATGAGTGATATCAGCTCGCTGGATTGGATCAACCGTCAGCATATCCCTTATGAGAGGTGAAGCAGCTGGAAAATAAATCAACATCTGAAATTAGATTTGTGGTCAATTCAAAGATTAACATTTAGTGAATCTATATAAAATATGCAGAAATACTCTTTGAGAAGACTTGAAGATAAAATTAATGTGCTCCTTATTATTTCTAGGAAATCCAATTTAATCTACTATGCGTATCCAGAAAGTAAGTGTACTGAGGCTCTCACGACCGGGTGGATTTTATTTTCAACATGTTGGCTACACTTCCGTGTAGCCTGACCCTTCCCCTCCGCAACGAGTCTGGTTCGAGGTCAGTACGTTGAGAAGTGTCGACGCGACAACACGTTTCGTGAAAAATGTCAATCCAATCTCCCGCCAAGTGTGAAATACGCAGCGTCATCCGTTATCTCGTTTGGAAGGGAAAACCTCCAGTTGAGGTTTATAATGAGGTGAAAACTGCATATGGTGATAAAGCTATGAATCGTACGAGTGTGTACAAGTGGTGTCGCGAGTTTAAAAACGGTCACGTCACACCTCTTCACCCTCCGCCAAAAAGTTCAAAACCACAATTTCAGCCAAGAAAATCATGGCATCCGTGTTTTGGAACTGTCAAGGCATAATTTTAATTGAATATATGCCTCAAGGGGAGACCATCAACTCTGCAAGATACTGTGAGACCCTAAAAAAATTGCGGAGGGCGATTCAGAACAAGAGGAGAGGCATGCTGACAAAGGGAGTCTGCCTGCTGCACGACAATGCAAGACCACACACGGCCAACGCCACGAAGGAACTGCTCGCCTCGTTTAAATGGGATGTCCTGAACCATCCCGCGCATTCCCCTGACCTAGCACCTTCAGATTACTATCTCTTTACCTCCCTGAAGCTGCACATGGGTGGAAAAAGGTTTTCAACCGACGAGGTAAAGGAGGAGGTGGAGAAGTGGACGGAGGGGTTGGCGGGAAACTACTTCGAGGAAGGCATCAAAAAGTTGATACCCCGCTTCACCACCTGCATTGAGAGGAATGGCGACTATGTCGAAAAATAGCTTACATATGTACTACGGTAACTACGTAATTTTTTTGTTTAAATAAAAAAAATGTAACCTACAAAAATTCAGTACACTTACTTTCTGGATATGCCTCGTATATGAATTAGGATGTTACAGTGTTAAATATTGTATTGTAATGAATTTTTATTTTGCAAATAGAGCTGCATGATGTGGAATGACAAATATTTTTTTTCTTATTTCTAGAACCAGTGAAAAAAAGGTTGAACCAACATTGAAGAATTTGACAATGGATTCATGTCAAAATAGCTCCAGTATACTATCAAGAGAAACAAGACAGCAAGAAAAACCATTAATTTTTAAGATTTTTGAATAAAACCTAAATACAAGACATTAACTTACTGTTGCTTGACCAGGATCTTTTTTACACACCTCAGTAACTATACATTTGGTCATAACTTTATACTTCGTTAAGTAAAAAATCTGATTTTCTCAATAGCTGAAGTTATGGGCAAGATGCACAAAATGAACCATGAACGTTATTGTGGCTAGGAATGAAGAGATAAACAATTGTTATTGGAAAGAGCCACACACAGCGAGCAACCACATCATAAAAAACATATATAGTATTTTCTGTAATTTTCGTATTTAAGTTATATAAAATCGATTAATTTTATTATTATTTGTGTTTTTTTTTTACCAATAAATTACCTACTTATATGAATAATAAAGAAAATATGGATGGCTAACAGTAGTTACTGTTTTAACAGTAGTTACTGTTTTCAATGTTTAAAATGTTTTCTTAATTGCTACAAAACGTGTTAAAATCTAAAGAGGCTCTGATGGACGACAGAGATGATCTATCTGAATATGGTGGAAACAGACTGTGAAACACAAATGGAAATATTTTGCAAGGAATTCAAGTTGTATACCACTTGCAAGAATCCAGAATTATGTAAATGATGGCTTTTGGTAGTGATTTAAATTATTTTTTTTTCTGGCATAAATTTTAAAGTTCACTTTACAAATAGCTAAATTTTATTTACAAAACCACACCGATTTCAGGAAATTATTGAACATTGATTCAGAATTCTAGAAAACATTTTTTCTTTATTGTTTAAAAAGGAAATTTGGAAAAAAATTGGTAGTGCTTATACCATAAAGTTTTCTTCATAAAATGCATAAAAAATGAGGTATTTAATTTGATTCCTAGATGAAAGAACTATGTGGAAATGTGAAAAGTGCCATAAATTCACGTGAAATAAACAGGTAATTTGTTTTATCAAACAGTGTTTGATAAAACAAATTACAATGTCTTTAAACCTCCACAATGTTAATGCCTATAAATAATATAGATACTGTTTCATTTATTTGTGAAATTGTTTTTAAACAAATAAACCTATCATATATTAAATAAGTGAATTTAGCCACTACTTTCCTATCCTTACACTCAACTTATACATATGTTTATTTTGTAATATTTCTATCCGTCAATAATAGTGGGGTTGAGTCCCGAATCAATTGAGGAGAGTTCGCTCTCTAAACGACAGTATATTAATTGTCTTTTTATTATTATAAATATAGACTTTCTGAAGACAAATTCTTCAACAATTTGAATTTACTATTTGAAAAATAGTAAATTTAAATTGTAATAAAACAAAATGCTAATAGCCTGTTTGACAAAAACGTGTACTGTTACATTTTTTCCTGGAAACCGTTAGAGGGTAGATTCAAATGTGAGCAGGTAGCAGGACCCAAAAGTCAGTTGTCGTTCGACCTTGGTTACACAAGAACATATATCACCATGAGTGCCGCGTACGCATCACGTTACGAAGCCTTGTTTCTGTGTACACATCTGAAAGGACCAAAAATGTCGTACAGAGCCGCTACTAAATGCATGAGAAAGTCCAAGATATTTGTAAGTAAGTGGATGAAACGCTATTCCCATGTAAAAACATCGATGACCTACCAGATCATGGTACTGCACAGAAAATGACGAAAAAAGAGGACAGAGTGATTTTATGGGTGTTTGAGAAGAATCCTCGTCTATCATTGCGTAGCGGACAGGCGGTTTTGCGTGAAAAGGGTCTCATTATGTCATATGACACTATAAGAAGACGTTTACTAGCTCATGGAGTGAAATTTTGAAGCACGGTGAAGAAACCACTACTATCCGAAAAACAAGTCGAAAAAAGATTTACTTGGGAGAATGAAAATTTGGACCGCGAAAATGACGTTGACATAATGGATTGGCCGCCGCAGTCACCAGATGTAAATCCCGTAGAAAATGTTTGGGCCCTCATGAAGTTCAATCTCCGAGGGAAAAAGATCTGGAACGTCAAGCAGTTATTTTGACAGATTCGACTTACGTATATGGAAGTCTTTGCCCCTAGATTATGCTGTAAAATTAGTAGAAAGTATGCCTCGGAGATGGCGGGCAATTATTACTAGTGGACGCGACTGGACAACTTATTAATAATAAAGCATCATGGTTTATATCATGTAGTATGTGTGTATTTTTTTTAATGGCTTATCCCAAATAGTTTTTCAGATTTCGCCGTACACATTCTTGTCAAAAAGACTGTATATGAGCACCATAAAAAAATACCAAAACTTTTACATATTGAAAAATTAGGTACAATATATGTAAGCAATGGTGTTCCAAAAAGATGTGCAATTAACTGCAGGTTATAAGATATCATCAGTATAATCATCCCCTTATACATTGTTTCAGAAACATTTGGGACGCCATTAAAACACCTGCATCCAGGTCGATCATATCATAACATCTGTGTAAGATGGGCATCCGATTTGTCCCCTCAGGCGATAAAATAGCCCAGCTTTCAATCAATCTCATTCGTCAGGTGGTCTACCACTTAACACCCATCATCCTCTTAAGGTGTCTTTTCTCAAAAGTAAGAAATCTCCTTTCTTGAGCCTTGGTAACATGCTAAAATTCAGAGCCGTAGAGCAAATTAAGCAAGATGTAGGCGCCAAATAGCCAAACACCATCTTCAGACTAAATGTTGAGGACTTCCACACAGCCTTCACATTGAAAAATAAAATGTATACTTATTCTTAAGATGTTGCCAAAACAATGAGATAAAAATGGACTAAAATGACTTACAGGATGGGTTTTTTGGTTCGAAATAATCTCCAGTACTAATCTGTTTGACAAGCCTCTTGAAATTAGAACCATCAAAAGGCATTGCTCCATAAACTAAGGTGTACAATAACACTCCTAATGACCAACAATCCACCTGTCAAACATATCAAAATGTATAATAAATTAATATATATGTATATATACACAGTTGAACCCTGGTGCTCGAACTCCTCTCATTTCTAACAATTCGATTATCGAACATATTGTTTTGATTCGGATTTTAATGAAACCAATATTTTCGAGAACCTATTGCTTTGATTCAAATATAATATATTTATATATATACATATATGTATATGCATAATTAGAATCAAAACAATATGATCAATAACCAAATTGTTCGAGATGAGAGTTGTTCGAGAACAGAGGTTCTACTCCATATATATTTAAATTAAACAAATTTTCTAGACGATATGACATTTACAATAC
>OX463838.1:36547537-36639090 GCA_949825065.1 Odontocerum albicorne
ATATATATATATATATATATATATATATATATATATATATATATATATATATATATATATATATATATATATATATATATATATATATATATATATATATATATATATATATATATATATTATATATATATATATATATATATATATATATATATATATATATATATATATATATTATATATATATATATATATATATATATATATATATATATATATATATATATATATATATATATATATATATATATATATATGTTATGATTGCAGTTTTGATTAATGTTCAGCTGAAATAAACACGTTAAAATATCACTGCGTTGGTAACCTGTTTTCTTTTGTTATTAACACTTGACACTTAATTTTTATATTCGAAAGTTCAATAAACGTTAAGTACATATTAAATTGGTAAACAAGGGAAAAGATTCTTTAATTAACGGATTTTGAAAAATTAATATGAAATGAAAAAAAATCTAAGCAGTTTTATCAGAATTTTGTCTTTTTTTAGCAATATTATAATAGGACCAGTTTTTTTAGTTAATTCGTTTTACAAAAAATGTGTTATTTTCTAAACGTTTTGAATGTAATTTATGTTCAAACCTGCAACAATTTCCGAGTAATATTTCTACTGTAAGATAGATTGAGAACAACATACAATGAAAATTCTATATTTTACTTTTAAACATTTAATTAATTACCTTTGCACTCCCATGCTCATCTAATAATACATTTTCTAATTTGAGATCCCTGTGGCATATTTTATGTTTGTGACAGTAGTACACAGCTGTGGCTATTTGCCGGAATAATCTGAAATAACAAATTTTAAGTTTTTATTATCATAAACTGAAATAACTAGATCAGACAAAAAATGTATTTAAACACAAATTTTATCAATTAAAAGCCAAAACACGTGATTAGGACAGCTTAATAAAACTCTAGATCATTTGAAAAATATACTGTTAAAAAACATTTTTTCTTTCTATGAGACATTAATTAGAATGGAGAAAATATCGCCTTAAACAAATTTACATAAATAAATAAAAAAAAACATCTGTTTTGTGAAACCATATTTTCTGAAAACTCTTGAAATAAGCATACTATTAATATAAAAACTATAAATATTTTGATACCCATATAATGGTTGCAGTTATATGTAAAATATGATATTAAATATTTAATTAAAAAACAAGTATTTTGGACAGCTACTATATATTCAGTATTTTATAGTAAATACTGCCATTATAAAAAAAGTCATTAACCAACATACCTTCTGGCTTCGTCTTCTTGTAATACTTTTTGTTGGCTAAGATAATCATATAATTCCCCACCGGCACAATATTCCATTACTAAAATCATCTTTTCGCTATTTTCAAAAACTAAAAAAGAAAATTGTATCAATTTATGATAAATAACTGAACTAAACATGAATATTTTTTATTATGCATCAATTTGTAGCTAAAATGATAATTTATATTTTATATTCAATTTCATGAGCTTGTGCTTTAAAAAGAAATGTGAAATTTTAGTTTTGTAGCGCATTCTGAAAAATATTCTAAATAATAAAAAAAAACTCCATTAAAAAATTAAACAAATTTTTTGAAAGTTCACAAGTATGTTAAGAGGGATGCGATCACTTGAACTTGTCGGATACTATGTGTTATGGCAGTAAGAGGTGTGATAAGGTCGAAGGTATTATAAACTTTTTGGCCAACTGTTTATTATTGTGATATACTAATTACTGTTGACTAGAATTGTGCAATACACATACATATATGCCAAACAATTAAGTATAACTTGTGTGTATTAATGTGAAAATGAATCTCAATTTCTAAGATGTAAAAAGTCTTCCGGGTCTGGCGGTATTCCATCTATTAAATAAGGCATTGTGTTTGGTACTGTTCAATACACTCCCCATAATATATAATGAGCCCCTGAAATAAAGGATTTTTTTAAATTGCTGGAAATCGAGCTATTTGACTCATATTTATAAGAAGGGTAACATGTCAAATGTGGAAAATAACAGGCCTATTTGCATACAGTCTACTCTTTCTAAAGTATTCAAATCATTGGTTCTAGATTGTATAGATCAAGACTTCCCAAACTTATTTCGGCCGCAGACCCCTTTACTAAAAACTTTTAAAACCGTGGACTCCCTAGTCATATACTTATAAGTTTGTACAGTACTCGATATTAAATATTTCACTAGATATCAAACTTTTCATTTTAATCAATTGTAATTAAGGATTGAAAAAAATAAAAGGACTACGAATTATGGCATTATCTTGTGCAATATTTAATATTGAAATCTGCGCTGACGAAAATTAAAGCAAAAAAATACTCTTTTAATGACACATTTTACCTTTTCGTTCACAAGTTTGGTATGTAATGTGTTTTTATCAAGTGTTTTTTTTTTTTATTATTTTACTTCTTAATTAGGTACCTATTGGAATCATAGATATTTGAAGTAACAAACAAATAGCAGTAGTAAGGGGGTCTATTTTTGCTGTCGTCGATCCCCAAATTTTATTTTATTGAAACTATTGACCCCTAGAAAAATCAAATCGACCCCAGGGGGTCGATATCGACCACTTTGGGAACTTTTGGTATAGATGAATATGCAAAGCAATTAATAGTTAGAAATCAGCATGATTTTGTCCGTGGAAAATTGACTCTCACTAATTTAATTCTTTATGAAAACTACATTTCAAATGCTCTGGTTAAAAAAACACAAAACGAGCCTGTCTACAAAGACTGATATGATATTTGTGATTTTACTCTAGAAAATGTGAGGTTTTTTTTTAGGAGGTTCGATTCAGTAGTTTGAGAGCCACCTCAAGGATTGTAAACTTTGTGTCAGGATCAAGTCACTCAAATCATATGAATTTGTTCCTAAAAGTGGTGTTCCACAGGCTTTCTATTTGGAGCCAATATTATTTTTATTATTCATTAATGACAAAACAGAGGTATTTAAGAATGTTGAAATTTCAATATTTGCCGATGATGTTAAAAATAAACAAATATCTACCATGAATGACTGTCTAAATCTGCAACGGAATCCAAATAGTATATACCATACAAAGGGTACGATGAAAATGTACTTTTTTAATGTTGCTAAGTGTGAAGTTATTATTAGGTGTACAAATAAGTTTCCGCCGTTTTTTATAAAAAAATGGGCATTTATTGTGAAAGAACGGAACCTCATGTTTTATTCGAAGTAGTACCCATCGCTTGCCACTACTTTTCCCCATCTTTCTGTCAGCATACGAATACCGCGTCAGTCATCATCATCATCTTTTGAGGCTATCCACGAATCGACTCAATTTTTGGTATCTTCATATGATGTGAAGTGCTGCTCAGACAGGCCATGCGTCATCGATCAAAACAAGTGGTAATCAGAAGGAGCAATGTCTGGTGAATACAGCGGGTGGGGTAAAACTTCTCAATTGAGTGTTTCCAAATAGGTTTTGACCGGTGCCGCAACATGTGGACTAGCATTATCATGCAGGAGAATAATTTTGTCGTGTCTGGCGTAGTAGTGGGCGCGCTTTTCCTCGAGTGCTCGACTCAATCTCATCAATAATGTTCGGTAGACAGCCCCAGCAATGGTTTCATTCGGTTTGAGCAACTCATAATACACGACACCAAGCTGATCCCACCAAATACACAACAAGAGTTTTTTTCCATGAATATTTGGCTTAGCCGTAGATGTTGAAGCATGACCAGGGGATCCCCATGATTTCTTCCTTTTTGGATTATCATAATGGATGCATTTTTCATCACCAGTGACTATATGGTGCAGAAAACCCTTTCGTTTATGCCTGGCAAGCAGCATTTCACATGTGGAAAATTGGCATTCAAAGTTTCTCCGTGTCAGTTCATATGAATCCCAATTTCTTTGTTTTTGAATCATTCCCAATGATTTCAACCCATGTGAAATTGCTTGTTGAGTCACTCCTAATGTAAGTGCAAGTTCTTCTTGCGTTTGGCACGAATCTTGATCCAATAATACTTCCAATTCCGCGTCTTCGTACACTTTCGGCCTTCCGCTACGTTCTTTGTCTTCGATGTCAAATTCACCGTTCTTAAACTTTTGAAACCACTCACGACAACTTCTCTCACTTAAGGCAGCCTCACCATATGCTTCTACAAGCAATCGATGCGCCTCAGCTGCAGATTTCTTCAAATTGAAGAAGTAAATCAAAAGTTCCCGCAAATGACGCTTATTCGGCTCAAAACTTGACATTTTCGAACACAAAAAAATATGTTATACTGATAAAAATTCACTAATATTTCAAAGTCATGTTGTTGACAGATGTCCAACCTTACGATAATGACATTTTACATCTGACAATTTTAACCATAACTTACTGGTGGCGCCAACTTTTGTCAAACGGCGGTGACTTATTTGTACACCCAATAGGTTCAGGAGATTTTTTTTTACATATAACTATGCTTAAAATGAAATGGTGTTGGAAACTCTTTCGCAAACCCGTGACCTCAGAATTATATTTGGTGACAAGCTGAGCTTTGTTCTGTATATTACAGCATTGTCCATACTAATCTTCATACTGAGACTTGATAATGACTTTTCTAAGCAAGAATCATTTAAAATTTCATATATTTTTTTGGTGAGAACAATTTTGAATTACGATTTCGTAATATGGTCACCCCACTACGATGTCCATGTTGAAAAATTTAAGGCATACAGTTTAAGTTTAAATTTTTTTTAAATTTTAAACTGCAGACACCAAGAACTGAGTTTTACTATGGTCTATTGTTGAAAGTGATGAGTACTACAACCTTGTCAGATAGAAGGAACATGTTTGACCTCACAACATTATTCAAGATTGTTAGCTCATACTTCAATAGTCCAGAACTCAGCTTGTCATGTTACACGTTCCTCGTAGGCCACCCAGCAAAATGTTTTGTTCTATAGTGAAGTGGTTGTAACAAATTATTTGTATGCCAAGACTGCAAAAAATGGGTAGTCAATATGGACATTCTATGGACTCTCATGTGACTTTGACTACTTACAGGAGTCAAGTGAAGAAGCTACTCTTGCTGGGATGAATAGACTGAATGTATGGATTTGCTTTGTGATGGGTTAGTCTCTTACTAGTTTTATTGTATAACACTGTTTACATTTCAATGTTGATTTTTTTTAATTGTTGTTTTTGGAACCTTTTGTGTCAAAAAGTTCATTGGACATTAAAATATTTTTTTTTAAATGTCTAAATTTCCACATTATGTTGTGTGAAAACTAAATTAATTTAAAAATTCTCATTACAAAACCTTTAGATTCCAACACTTTTTTACAAATTAAATTAAAAGCAAAATAATTGTGGATTAAATGTTTAAAGCTTATATTAATCCTAAGATGAATATATTTGTTAAATAACCTAAAAAATATATTTCAAAATTTAAATATCACCTAAATATTTATATAAACTACTTGAAAATATGAGTTTATGAGATTTTACCTTCATAAATATGTACAATGTTAGGATGACGGACAGAAGACATAATCTGCACTTCCCTCCGTATCCTCACCAGGTCTGCCTCAGTTTCTATTTTACATTTCTTTATTGTTTTTATTGCCACTTCTTGTCCAGTTTTTTTGTTTATTCCTAATTGTACTTTACCGTATGTTCCTTGGCCGAGTTTTCTAATTATATCAAATCTGAAAAGAAAAAGCTTAGTTAAATACAACAGTAAATTTCCAATGTTATGCTCATAGCAAAATCAAAAGATTCAACAACTAGGAAACGATTTGACTCCTATTTGCGTGACATTTCATACCAGAAATATGTTTTAATGGGACCTAAGTGAAAACCAGACTGGAACCCTGATTTTTTTTATCTGGGTTCCAGAGGGGGTCGAACCCGCAACCTCCGGATCGGCAGACAAGCGTCTTACCACCAGGCCACGGAGGTAAGACGCTTGTCTGAGTCACGTGAGTAATTCTAATTTATTTACATATTTTTATGCGAAATTAGGAGAATAATGGTTGGTATTTAATACATTTCAATTATAAAATGTATTCATATTCTTCCAAGATCCCATATTTGCCTATATTGATATAGATTAAAAACAGCAATGAGATTTGCTACCTTTTCTGTTTCAATATGATAAAATATTTTTCTGATAAGGACGTTTATATGCGAGGACCCAGACCACATTTTATCTGTGTCTGAGATTATAAACGAAACATCACGCCAACGCCGCTGCGTATAGGACGTTTTTTTTTTGAGGTAATTTAATCATAACATACCTATTTAACTGGTTTGATATTTCTTTGCATACAAAGGTGATTAAAGGTGATTATGCATTTTCGATATTTCAAATAAACTAAAAGTGTGTTTTTATGGTTTGGGTTCTTTTTGCATATATAGTCCATATGTACCCCATTTTGCAAGATATGGGTTAAGACAAATTATAATATAAAAAATCTAAAGATAGAAAACATATAAAACATGTTATCAAATTTAAGTTCTCTTCAGGTATCCAGTGTTAAAAAGGTCGTAAATAACCCCCAACAAAATGAATTACGAGGAGGAGGTGAAAAATTCCCAGACTGATAGGAAGGTCAATTAGGAAACATATTCTGTGTGAATACTCCAAAAACAATAAACATGCAAGAAAAATAGACAGAGAATGGACCTTCTAATAAAAATATCAATAGAAAAATATTACATTTTATTTTTAACTCTGATTCTCTAAAAGATATTTTAGTGCATTACCAGTTGATCGTTTTGCCAGTAGATTGTTTAAACATGAAAAAATATTCGATTTAAATCAAGGCGTATGTATTTCAGTTCGGAAATATAAAAAAAGTCAAATAAGAATCGATCGTAAATACGAGTACAAAGGGAAATAAACCAGAAAAACTTTTCGATCAAACAACAAGCGATAATAATAAATGCACTCGCGAAAAAGTCATTTCGATTAATATAACGGAAAATACAAGTTTATCGTAAATGTTAACTGTTTCAGAAATTACAGAAATTCTCTAGTTAAATAAAAATCTATAATAATTACGTTAGTTTTAAACAAGGATTATTTTTAAGAATACAAATTGATCGTAATTACGAGTACGAGATACTATATATTGTAGTATGATTATGATTATGCCACTCAATACGGTCCCGGTCCCGGTCAGTCTGGAATTGAGGCTATAATTATAGTTAATTTATGATCCTTAGGATCTCCAGCCAAATACGATTGGATTGTAACAATGATACATTTTCGTTATATTAGTTTCACGACGGTTTCTAAAATTTATTACAAGTTGATGGGAATGTTCTTTACTGGTTTAAAACAATTTAATTTTGAAATACTGCTCAGAAATTCTTTAAGCTCCAAGAATAATCGGTCTGCTCATTTTAACTTAAGATGTTTTTGAATAACCCAATGCAACCTTTGTAGCGTATTCTGAGAAAGCATAACACATTAAAATAATTTCTGAAAATTATGGATACCGTAATTGAAGATTTGCATTTAAATTTTATAAGTTTCGTACGATGAAGAAGTAAAAGAAGGAATCAATTATTAATCAAACAAAATAATGACACAAGTAGTTTTGTAGCAATCTGTACCAGAATTTAAGAATTAGACTTCCACAAAGCGCAACATTTTCAACGTTTGAATCCATTTTACTTTTCAATTTATCTAGCCAGGTACAAACCGATACACTGACCTACTAAGGTAATCGGAATATAAATTTATATGAATAATCCGACATGGTGGTAATAATATTTGAGGTTAAACATATAGTATTTTATAGATGTGAAACATGTACCATGACTATTAAACAGATGAACAGAATCTCAGTGTTCAAAAACAAAATTATACGTCAAATATTTGGGCCGGTGCACGAGAATGGAAGTTGGTCCATCCGCAAGAACGCTGAACTGTACAAAATTTACTAGCGTCCAGAAATAACCAAATGTTGAAAGCAAGGACGCTCGAGTGGGCAAGTATGTTGCTAGGGCAAGAGGTGGAAGAGCCATCAATAATGTAATGGATGCCGTACCAACCCACACGAGAGTCTAAGGATGTCCCCGCTGAAGATGGATGGACAGTGTCCGACAGGATTCAGCAAGTGAAAAGAGGCGGCACAGGACAGAGTGACCTGGAAGGCGATAGTGAAGTCGGTCTTAGATCTCGATGATTTGTAACACCAACAGAGTGGGCGAGTGCTTGCTGTAACTTGTAAAACGATAGTCCTTTATTGGTTGTATGAATATATCAAGAACGATTTATCTGTTATTGAATATCACGCCCAAAATGTAGCACATTCGTATCGACATATTTCGCTCCTTTATAGATTGACATTTATCTCATCCGGTGATACGAATATGGACCCAAATACAATCGAGTACCCGAAACAGTGCTATGGGTGGTAAGCTGGTTCGTGGATCATCTTTCTATTTCTGTTTTCCATAATCTGAGGATTGCAAAACGATTAAACAGAATGCGAGGAAAAATCCGTTTTTGTTTCAAATATTTATACAATTGAGTTTTTACAATGCAATATACAAAGCACTCTCCTGTCTAAGAATGCGTATGTATAAACATCCCAAGTAAAAATGAAGGCTATAGGGATGAAGGATAAATTAAGGTTGTCACTAAGGCATAGTCTGTCAGAGATACGAGGGTGGTCCCAGAAGTACCCGACCTGACGTATAGATGGCGGTTGTTGCTTTAAAAAATTACTATGGTAGAAAGTAAAAAACTTATAAAGCTTAAGTTTCAAGCTTTAAGACGCTACGTTGTTTAGTATTTGTTTGGCAACCATCAATACTGAACGCTCTCAGTGAATTTGTAAACATGGAAAAAATTGGTCATCGTTATGTGATACAATACTTTCATTTGAAAGGTCTAAGTTCAACCAATATCAAAGCCGAGCTAGATTCTACTCTGGGGGAGTCTGCTCCTTCGTTTACAACAGTAAAATATTGGGTGGCAGAGTTTAAACGAGGCCGTACGAGCTGCCAAGACGAACATCGCAGTGGTCGACCAAATGAGGTGACCACGCCAGAAATGGTAAAGAAAATCCACAAAATGGTATTGGATGACCGTCGATTGAAAGTGCGCGAGCTAGCAGACATGGTAGGCATTTCAAAAAGTGCTGTACATCGCATATTGACTGAAAATTTGGACATGAGAAAGCTGTGCGCAAGATGGGTGCCGCGTTTGCTCACAATGGAACAAAAACAGCGTTGTGAGGATGTTTCAATCGAGTGTTTGGCGATGTTTCACAGCAATAAAGCCGAGTTTTTGCGTCGATTCATAACCATGGATGAAACATGGGTCCAACATGGGTCCATCACCTGACACGAAAGAACAGTCAAAACAATGGACTGAAAGGGGAGAATCGGCTCCAAAAAAGGCGAAGACAGTTCCATCTGCAGGCAAGGTCATAGCGTCAGTTTTTTTGGGATGCGCGTGGAATAATTTTCATTGATTATCTTCAAAAAGGAAAAACAATCAACGGCGAGTATTATGCGAACTTATTGCAGCGTTTGAGAGATGAAATCAAGAAAAAACGGCCGCATTTGGCGAAAAAGAAAGTGTTGTTTCATCAAGACAATGCACTAGATCACACATCCGTTATCGCGGTGGCCAAAATCAATGAATTTAAGTTCGTCCACAAGCCCTCGGTGCATTTTTGCGTTTGAATTAAACCAAAAAATAGGAAATGACTCTCCAGACAACCCAGTATTAAAACTATTTATAACCTGATATTCCAGAATAACAACACCCGTTTATTTCCTGTACCCATGGAATTTCCCATTATTTTCGCATTTCAATCCCGAAACGTGTGAATAAAAACCAAGCTAGTCACTTGACCACGAGGTTGACTATGTAAATTAAAGACAACACGGAACCATCAACTCTAGATGGAATATATCGTAAACATTGGAAAACTTCATCTGCTCAGGTGTTGATACAATTATGTATAGATCGATTATGCAAATGCCGAGAACAAAGTGCCTCAGGCCTCAATTACTGGCTCCTGGCGTACAACCTCTCAGTCTCGCCTTGAACCCCAGGTAATGATCGTGACCCCGTCGTGAAATAACGCAAACAGCAAACGAAAATGAAAGTCATTACATGGCAAAATATCATCAATCGAGATATAAGGTTAAGAAGAGAAAATTCTTTGGAGATGATTTCAGCGTTACATTTTGAAAATAAATAAAAATATTTGGATAACGTTTTCAGAATCGTGTCTAAGGAAACTATCGATAGTCTAGACAGAAATAAATTAAAGTACCAAAGAAAAACTTGCCTAGAATCCGCCGGAAATTAGAATTTATTAATTAATTGAATCGCTTTTTATCCAATGCTAATAAAAATTGTAACGCATTTTTAATGATTCATTAACAAAATCACTTATGTGCTAAACATCTTCATGATCACTAGTGGATTGTGTTTTTCGCGGTTTTCGATAAAATAAATAAGATTTTTTGAATAAAATACATTTTAAATCAGGCATGTCATATACGCGGTCCGTGAATCACATGCAGTTCGCTGAGACTTGAAAAAAAGATTGAAAAAATATAACTTATTTTGAAATAACTGAAAACATGCGGTCCTCGATCTAATGCAAAACGGCGTATGTGGCCCGTGATGAAAAACGAGTTTGACATGCCTGTTTTAAATAAAAACGAAAAATAATTTTAGAACAAACATGATTTTCATCTCTCTAATTGACAGTTTTTCGATATTTTGAGGAAAATTTTAGCGATCGACCGCTTACCGACTCCTGCTCTTGACCATATAAATATACTTATTTGATATCTAGTATGTTATAAACAAGTGGAAAGAGAAAAGTTACCTTTGTTTAAGTCGCAACCGGTGGTCATGGAGGCGCACATCCCCCGTGTTCTCGATGCCCTCCATGATGCTGCGTTTGGGCTCACCCACCACCATCTTGCCGGCCCTGAAACAAGCACAACCTTCACTTTTACCATTTCACTAGATTCAATATAGTTCCGAATGATCCCGACTCGACAACTCCGTGTGGGAAGCGGACACGAACGGCGTTTGATATTGCGCAAAACCGCTTGAGTACCACCATACGAGTTTACTCGAACGCTTACAATTTTGTAGCACATTTAAGATTAAATCTGTGGCGTTATGGCAGAAGTTGATATGCCCGTTTTACCTTAGTTTACAGGAGAAGCAATATTAACTTTGATAAGCTGTTAAAATCAGTACAAATAAGCATTTTTAAAGTTTTTCCAAACATTATATATTTTGTTTGGATAATGACTGACACACCAAGTTTTGCCACAACATGCTGAGAAATATTTTCTATAAATTGGGAGAATAAACACAAAATGACAAAAAACGGACATATCAACTTCTGCCATAACGCCACAGAAATAAAGGTAGTGCGACGGGGACTGTAACTTAAGCGAAACTAATTTCAAGTTGACATAATAATGCACATAAAAACGGACATATCAACTTCTGCCATAACGCCACAGAAATAAAGGTAGTGCGACGGGGACTGTAACTTAAGCGAAACTAATTTCAAGTTGACATAATAATGCACATAAAAACGGACATATCAACTTCTGCCATAACGCCACAGAAATAAAGGTAGTGCGACGGGGACTGTAACTTAAGCGAAACTAATTTCAAGTTGACATAATAATGCACATAAAAACGGACATATCAACTTCTGCCATAACGCCACAGAAATAAAGGTAGTGCGACGGGGACTGTAACTTAAGCGAAACTAATTTCAAGTTGACATAATAATGCACATAAAAAACATACGTAAAAATCTATGAATACACATAATACATTTATCGTTTATATCCTGATAAAAAAATCGTGATAATGCACACGAAACATAAATAAGTTGAACTTATGTAAAGCTCGTGAATATGTTAGTGGTTGGAGAAATAAAGATAAATGTTTGCACGTGTTCGACACACGTATTCATATGTTTTTCTTTCTCATTGGAGCTAGTGACTTTTCAAACGTAATTACAGTATTAAATTAATTTAGGCTCGAGTCTAATGGTATCATTTTTGGCAAAATAAGGCAAACACATTCAAAAGTGCTGGCGAGCGCCAGAGCAAGGCGCTTGCGAGGAGTGTTTGAGACTTCTGTTCTAATACCTTATGTCAAAAAATCAAATAAACATTAAAATAACAAGACCGCGTCAGATTTTTTTTATTCTATGAAAATACTCTGGTTATTATATTATATTCACTGCTGTGAAATAGACACAAACTTATTTTCATAAGAATGACAAATGCCATTCTAAATACCTCATCTCTTCATATATTCTTGTAAAAACATATTAAAACCTATTAAAACATGATAATCAAGAAAACAAATCTTCTCGAAAGCGATATGAGTCATTTCATTATTGCTTTGTTGATTTGATCTGGGAAAGAGATAAGATATACTCGTATTTACGTGTATCTTCCCAACTGCACCTGTGCAGAGTCGGAAGATAATTAAATGTTTGTATAATTCTGCTTGCCCCTATGCTTTTATAGGTGCCAATCTATTGTAGTTTCTGCAAGTATCGCTTATATCGGCAATTTATTTGACTAAATGCATGATTTTTATCAAATAATTAAAATAAAACAGTTTTTCAATTGTTCCTATTGACAAGTATTAGTCATTTTCCCAATAGAAGAAAATATTTTTAGCACAAAAGGGGGGAATATTTTTTCTTCATATTTTCATGTCCGCTCACTTCACTTTTAGACGATCCCAGAAATTAAACCATAGTTTCTTAACCTATGGGTCGCAATAAAAAATTGGGTCGGTTGGCATTTAGAAGGAAATAACAATATTTTAATATTTTTGCATAACAACACACGACTCGTTACTATAGCACAATCAGTTTAAAAGTCTTCCGAGCCACTGCGCGTTGAAAGTAACAGCTGAATTTTGTATTATTAAAATATTAAAAATATTTGTTATATGTATGTGTTATTTAATAAATCTTTACTTGGGTTAATTTTGTTCTTCATGATCCAATGTTTTTATACTAAGCCATCCTCAGCACTCATTCATTCATATTTATTACAGCCCTTCAAATATCCGAATTGGTGATTCGGGCATATGATCAAGGGTTAACACCCGAATGAGTGAACATTCAAAGAGCGTGGCCAGGAGACAACATTGTCTTCAACCTCATTAATTGAGCATTCGGGTTTGAAACCCTCGAGTGGGCAAGGAAATTTCGTCATAGCACGTGTTGGCAATATTACTCCGCACGTGAAGAGGCGACAACACTCTCACACGTCTAATGTACCAGACGACCTCTTTTACCAGACGGGATATTTTTCATAAGTTTTAATTTTTTCGGGAACCATCGGGAATTAAACCCGAAACCTGCAATTAAGCGCCTTACCAACTAGACCACAAAGCTCTTCATCATCAGCACTGATGATTAACTAAAATATAAGAGCATAAGATCCTAATCCATGGTATTTAGGTACATATCATTAAAAATAGGTAAAAATCCAGCTCAAAAAATAAATCACATCGTACGTAGACCTGTTATAAAGAATGCTTTGTTGGATTACTTTCTAAATATGCATTGAAATCAGAAAAACATTATCTTAATGAATCAAACTTCAATTCTGAAACCAAAATGCCGGATTGCGTAGCAAGCATTTTTGCCACTGACAAACGTTGCTTTCAATTTTGATGTAAGCAGTGACACATGGCTGTGGAAAAATATTGAAAAGACGCGAATAAATGTTCTAGAAATGCGTGTACTGAGAAGAATACATTCAGTGACAATGTATGACAGAGTACTGAATAAAGTTATTAGGGATGAATGTAAACTTAAGGCAGATGTATTAATTAAGGTCAAGAAGAACACACTGAGATAGTTCAAGCATGTGGAACGAATGAGTGAAGAAAGACTAACAAAAAAGTATACAGTGCAAATGTGAGTGGAAGGTGTGGTAGAGGAAGACCAAGGAAAGTATGGTTGGATCAAGTGAATGTTATTTTTAAATAAAAATGTAAAAGTCAGAGAAATCGAAGTTGTGTGAGAAATTGTTTGGATGTAGAGGAAGCGAAAGAGCTGTATCGCGGTAGGAAAATGTGGCACTCTGTCCTCTGCCTACCCCGACAGGGAAACGGCGGGATATATGTATTTATTATTAATTTATCATTTGATACGTATGTATGTATTTATTAATCATTTGTCAGAGGTGCTTAATTAAATTATACAGGGTGTAACACCCGGTTACGATCAACGGAAGCAGGGTGATGGGAGACGTTAATACCTATCGATTTAACCCCCATGTATGTTCCGCGATATTCAGTGGCTCTCAAGTAATTTCGATTTTTGAGAAATTTGAGTAAAAACCCGATTTTAGATTAAACTTCGTAAGTGTGACAAAACTATTAGCTTTGCGATCGTGATTTTTTTTGGAAGTAGTTTAATAACGGGCCTTACGTACAACAATACCACTTACCGTCGCAACCCTCTAAATTTGGAAAGAAAAAAAAATCATCTTAAAAAATGTTGTAAGTCTAATTTATCCACTAACTTGCATGAGCTCTATAGTAGATAAAAAAAATCCCATCTCTTTTTTTCTACTTCTTTTCTTTTCAATATTTTTCCACAGCCATGTGTCACTGCTTACATCAAAATTGGTACTGGAACACTTCTGTAAATATCTTTTCAGATAATACTGTTCTGTTCGGATTTCGACGATTAGTACAAATTCAACAAAAAAAAAACGAAATAAAAGAGTGGCGCATGATAAAAACAAAGTGTACGTATATTAACGTCTATTTTAGTCATCGCAAGAGGACACCGCGTGAAAGTGTTTATGTATAGTTATATTTCAACACTGATAATCATTGGCCGCGTTTCAATTGTAAAGTTATGAAAACATTTTTATAAATCTGCCGTGGAGACATTCCACATAGAAGTCGAGACGATGAGAGCTATTCGATGGGTGGATGGAAGTGGAAGGTCGCGTGAGTCAACTAAACGGGACTATGCAACGGGCAATCATATTATCATATATGATATGTTTCACTGCACAATGTGGGAATGATTGATTTGTCTTTATTTCGCGATTTATAGAGCTATTTCGCCAAAGAAATTGTTTGAACCGAGTCCAAATCATTTAAAAACGTCTCCCGTATGCGGGTGATTAATATTTTTTCTAGGAAATTAAGACAATAAAGGCGCATACAAGCAGATACATAGGTGCCTAAAGTTAAGAAATCATTTATATATCTCGGCAAAAATGCTGTGAAAATGGCGAGAGCGTAAATCAGGATTTTTATTATTGAATTGTATTGCATTTTCATTGCTTACAGTGAAACCTGCTAGGTGTATTGCCATGTGGCAAACTTCCAACTAGAGTTAAACAAACCTTAAATGATAATCAGACTGGATTCCCCGAGTCGGAAGTCAGACGTCTTACCAAAACGGCCACGAATGTCATATTTCTTCTTGCGTGAGTGTAGTTTTTTTTATTTTTGGCTCTATCCTATAAGTTTTTTTAAGGATGTTAGGATACTACCTTCTAAGTTCAAGGAGGGTCTCTTCTTATATCTTGAAGCTCCTGACGGGAGCAACATCTATCCAACTATGTTGGAAACTATATAGGTTGTTCCTAACTATTCGAGATACAGAAATATTGATCTGTTTAGACTGTCAATAAGTAAAATTAACTTTAACTTGCCAAGTGCTCTTCTTTTGTTTCGCGAGCTATCCCTTTTGAATATTCGCATACATCTTCGGCATTTCAGAAAATGTTTTTAAAGAAAGCGTATTGAGCTTTCTTAATAACAAGAGATTTGTTTTGCATTAACAATTATTTATTGTTTATTAACAATGATATCATGATACTGTGTATATTTATCTTTTAAGTTTAATAATATATAATACATACATAATACACAATACATAATATATAATACATAATTACTGTTGCAGATTTCCAATCTTCTGGAATGTCTTTTTCTAGAAAGTGTTGATAAGATGGTATCCACTTCTCGACCAGTTTGTTTAAGGACATCAATGGACAAACCGTCGGTACCAGTGACCTTACCGGATTTCATTCCGTTGATTGCGTATCTGATTTCTCCTGGTAAGATCATCGGGATATTTTCATCCTCAGTTGTTTCCAGATTTGAACTTGTATCAGGTACATTTACCGTATCTGTATCGGCATATAGTCCTCTATACAATTCTTCCGCTCTCTTCAGGATAAGGTCTCGTTGTTTAGTTACAGTAGTATCAGAAAGTTTTAAATGCAATGATGTGGCGTTTTCCTAGACATATTTTGCTTCAGCTTTTTGAGGAATGTAGGAATGTATTTTTTTTTTCAGATAATCCAAATAAGTATACTAATAATAATTATACGTTTCTGGAATAAACGTGGCCCTGTTTTACCTTGCGCTTTCAAACAATGCCAGTAAATCGGGGTTCATAATCGCTCCAAATAAGTATACAGACATAACATTGCAAAGCGTTACTAACGTATTGACAAAAACGAGTTATTACTGTTTTCAAAATAAGCGTTATCGAGTTTATATTACCACAAAAAATCTCTAAAATCCCATTACTATCCATTTTAGATAAACAAAAGATATATATAATACTTTATTTTAAGGGTCAAAAGCAGAGGTTAAAACTATAATATCAAAACATACCTGAGAAAAAAAATTGCTTGCTAATGAGATTGTTTATATATTTAGATACTTTATTGTAAAATATACAAATGACGAGTTTATTGCCCAACGGCAATCTCTTTCAACCAATCAAACAAGAGCGAAAGGTTACAACGTTATTTTCAAAAAGTAAACATCAATATTCTTAAAGGATTAAAAAACAGGCGAAGCAAAATATTTGCAAACGTCACCCAAAATTGAGAATAGAGAAGAAAGATGGAAAACAGTAAAATAAAAGCTATATAGAAATACATTTCGTCATTCGAGATAATTGAAATATGTTAATGTTTCAAAAAGAAAAAAATATAACATATAACAATACATATAATTTTTATCCAGTTATTTAAATTAATAGAAAATCTTAAACAGGTCCTCCTGAAAATCTTTATCTGATCACAAAATGTGATTAATAATATAAAACTGACCAGCGCCACATCAAAATACATCGTGTGTGTGTTCCTTAAGGCAAGATCTGAGAACAGCGGTGGCAATCGTGTGGGCGCCTAGTGACGTATGTATTACTGCACGTCTCTGTGAACGACCGTTTTGCCACCTGGTGCAATCTTGCTCTATGGTGGCCAAATTGTAAAAAAAATAATCATCATTCAAGTATGACAGATATTCCTTCTGAGAGTAGGACTTTGAGGTCGATTTCGTCTTCATCGAATAAATTGATTGTTCCGAATCGATCCAATAGGGTATTGTGACAGGGTTTTTGCTGTTGCTGGTATAGTGGAGTGGAATAGTGTTAGAATGTGGGTGGCGTGTGCAGCTTTAGGAATCACTTGAAGACAATCCTTTTTGGGAGGTCTTATCAAAATCTATGGCCATATATGAATACTACACTATATTTAGAGCCGAATGTGTTATTGTCACATATCGGAAGATCTACAAAGGTTCCTTTGTAGTTCGTCTTCCCTTGGTAAGTTTCCTGTGTTTTTATACTAAATATGTTTTTCTTAACATATGCAGATGTAGGGAAGTCTAACTGATCTAATGGCCGCAGCCACCGCCTTCCTATCCTTACACTCAACCTGTATATTTATTTTGTAATAGTTTTAATCTGTCAATAACAGTGGGTTCAAATCCCGAGTTAATAGCGCTCTTGAGGAGTCTACTCTCTAAAAGGCGCTATATAATTGTCATTTTATTATTATTGTTATAATCGTTATCACCGTCACGGCATGCTTCTATAGGGAGTGGGCAGAGAGCACTGCTGATTGCTACTGAATTTTATCCTGGCACACGTCATTCGCTACTTTTACGTCCATATGTTACACCTCGTTATTAATACTCCTATTATAAACTACCATGCCTACTCAACTACTCGCAGATCGGCAGGACGAATTATAAAGGTTCTGAAAATGAACAATGCATCGAGTGACAGAATAAAACAGTTTCTAAAATATTTTATGGATTCAATAATGAGAGTAAGTGTTAAGTTAAATAATTAAAAAAACTATCTTTCCAACTTTCAAGTTCTCTATTTTATTATGACTGTAGATATTGGACAATGCATTTGATTTTCTTAAATTTTCCAAAGTTGGAACCACGATTCCATTATGGGCAGCCATTTTTGCTTGTCTTGGAATGCGCCGGTCGGCAAACACATTGTATAACCCACCATTTACTCTATTGTCCGCTAGTATTATTTTAATAACGCACTTCGCGCGGCCATCCAATGAGAACATGCTTCCAAGATAAAAAATTTCCTCGACTTTTCATAATTAACATTAATAATAAATTCTACAATGCGCACAATTGGACGTCTCTTGGTAAAACTTATTTGGCTCTTAATAGCGATTTAGTTGACATAACTGCACATAAATTCATTGATATACGAGTATGTACTAGACCGTGGTGATTTGATCGAAAAGTCATTGGTTTCAATCCCACGCTAAGCTGTTCACCCTCGAATAACACATGTTGTTACTTTAAATTTGTTTCTAAGAAATTAGGATAGTTACGATGTACTCATTGGTCGTATTATATTTATAATAATGAAAAATAACCTCCCTTAAGGGGGCTACGACAAATTTGTACGAAATTGAACTTTCAAATTTAGTATTTACTATCCTGGTATTTTAAATGCCAGCGTGTTATGCTATTATTTGAATTCCATTTTGATGTTAAGCAAACAGTTTTATGTATACTAAAAATGAACGGTTTATCGAATTGGATAAAATAGGAAATGTAAATTCACAATCGATAAGAGTAATGGTTTTTTTATATTGTTAACATGGTAAAAGTATTAGTTTAAATTAAACATTATCATCACCATCACACACAGAGGACAAATCTCCACTTTATTCTAGACTGGCACACATTCGCTTCTACCACGTTCACACACCCCATCATAAATACTCTCCTATTATAAAGCTACCATCTTTCAAAATTTCATTTATTTCATAGTGTCACGTTTTTCTAAGTCTTCGCAAACGTCTCGTACCTTCTGTACTTATTTTTGTTAATCTTTCCTCATTCATTTTTTTATACGTCGCCGAACTATATTAATTCTCCATTCTTCGTCTTGAGCGCAGCATCTTCTTTGAATTCGCATTATTTCCTTATGTCCTCATTCCTTTAATGTCATATATTCAGTGAAACAATAGATACAGTATGAAGTTTACAACATACGTTGACGTGAAAGTATACTCGTATTGCCATATCAACACGTGTAGAACCATTTCTCCAGGAATAAATATATTCCTGCTCTTTTGTGGCCCAAAATAAAATAAACAAAAAATGTGATCACAAAATATTTCCTACTTACTTTTGGGTGACAAATTTCATATTTCCTTAATTGAAGTTCAGTACATACAATCACGTCGTGCCCCTTTTGATGTAGGCAGAAAATATAGATCTCCGCGACTCTATATTAACGCACACAGTCTTTGCCACATTCGCAGCCATACATCTTGTCGTACATGCTCTTCGGTTTTTCAAACTTCTTACCTTTTCGTCAGTTAAAATTTCTTCAACTATCTCTTTCCATTACTGTACATTCTTCGTAGAGAGATGCTATCGATCTAATAAGTTTCCCATCCACTCCATATTCTTTCAAACTATCCCGCAACTGAACTCTATTTACCCGATCGTACACTTTTCCAAGATGTACGAATGCGCATAATATTTTATTATTTTTATCCAAACATTTTTCGGTAACAATCTATGGGAAAAAATCTGATATACATATACTCGTACATCCTCGCCCAAACACCTTACGTTTACAACACTCTCGTTTCAGTTACTTTACGCATACCTTCAATCAACATTTTACCCATCAGTTTAATCATCAGTTTACCCATCAGTTTAATCATCAGTTTACCCATCACATTGGATAGATTTTATTTCGGTCGAACACTAAGCGAACACTAAGGTGGAAGACAAGCTACAATATTTACCAACAACTAGGCCACGTGGGCCGGGCCGTTGATTTATAATGAATACTGAAAAAAAACATCTCTCAGTAATTTATTAAACAATTGTTCTTTGAAGCTAGATACGAGTATTATCCTTTCAAAATGACACATACAAGTATTGCAGTTTTAAGGATTTGATTAAAATTATATTTTACCAAGAACGCTTTAAACGGGAATGATATTTTAAAGAAATCGTTTTGATTTTATTAGAAATGCATTACTAAAACATATATATTCGAACGAGACAATATCAAATCTGCTAAGGTGAAATTTCACAACAGTATTCTAGTACCAACTTTGATGTATTGAAGTGAGACGTAGAAAAATACTGAAAGGAGCCGAATAAATGCTATAGAAATGCGTGCATTAAAAAGAATACATACGATGATAATATACGACAGAATATGAAATAGAGTGACTTGGGATGAATGTGAACATAAGATTGATGTATTAAGTATGATGAAGAAGAGTACTCTGAAAATAAAAACTAACAAAACAAAATAAATTCAAATGTGAATGGTAGGCATGGTAGAGGTAGACCGAAGAACATATGGCTGGTCGAGTGAATGTGAATGGTAGGCATGGTAGAGGTAGACCGAAGAACATATGGCTGGTCGAGTGAATGTGAATGGTAGGCATGGTAGAGGTAGACCGAAGAACATATGGCTGGTCGAGTGAATGTGAATGGTAGGGATGGTAGAGGTAGATCGAAGAACATATGGTTGGATCGAGTGAATATGAATGGTAGGCATGGTAGAGGTAGACCGAAGAACATATGGTTGGATCGAGTGAATGGTAGGCATGGTAGAGGTAGACCGAAGAACATATGGTTGGATCGAGTGGATGTGAATGGTAGGGGTGGTAGAGGTAGATCGAAGAACATATGGTTGGATCGAGTGAATATGAATGGTAGGCATGGTAGAGGTAGACCGAAGAACATATGGTTGGACCGAGAAAATTATATTTTGAAAAAAGGAAATGCAAAAAGTCAGAGAAATCGTAAGAATTGTATGAAAACGTGTATGGGTGTAGAAGAGGTGAAAGAGATGTGTCGCGATAGGAAAGTCTGACGCTCTTTTTCTATGTCTACCCTGATAAAGAAATTGTGGTATGTATGTGTATAAATACGGGTATATTATAAAAGAAGAGTTCAAAATTAAACTTAAAAATGTAGTGATTATTATGAACTTTGATTTTAATTTATGTCAATATTAAACCGGGCGAGCGATACGAAGCAAGAAAATGAACTGAGAACAAATTAATGTTATCTGGCGACATTAAGTCAATTGAGATATATTAGATTGCGTGTATTCTTGTGATTTCACTCAACATGGTTGTTACATAAATCCACATGGGAAAACGATCAAATGTACATTAATGGCCAGTGTGACGTCAGCTTCCATGGTCTGGTGAAAAAAACCTTTATCATAATTCACTAATCCACAGTTTAAGGTCTCAAAGAAAAAAGCCTCTGGAAGACTTTTTTGAAATTTTCTTCGAAAAAAAAACCCTATGGTTGGTTGAAAGCGATTTCATCACGATAATAAACCCGCCATATTGTACACTCTAAAAAGGAGTATTTAAATAAATAAATATATAACTCTTAAACTAATCAAATACGGAACTTTTGTCAGAATTTCCATAACATAAAAAAATCATTGTATTAAAACAAAGATTTTTTTACTTAACCTGAAATAGTTACCTCAAACTAAACGATAATCTTTAAGAATTTAATTATAATTTCATTGTATATAGTACAACTAAGCGGGCTTAAATCCATGTGGCAATCTCTTTCAACCAATTCGAATGGTGTTAAAGAGGCTCTAAGTGCAAATCAACTGCATTTAAAAACAATCCGAATTTCAACAGGAATCGAACCCATAAACCCCGGATTGGAAGACAGGTGTCTTATCAAATAAGTTACGGAGATCGTCAATAAATAGGAGATAGTGTATAACCCGCAGTATTAGATTTACTTAAATAATGGCATGAATCATGTTGATTTATTAAGAATAAGCTTTAAATCATATCTAAATTCGGCATATATTATATCTAGTCATAAATCCCTTAATTTATAAGATCAATTATCTTTATCCCATTTGAATTCAGGTCAGAATCGTAAACATATTAAAGCGTGATCGATCAGTGATTATAATTTTAAAAAAACATCTGAACCAATACAAAATAGCTTATGCCCAAGGTAAAATCGTATCCTACGTTTAAAGGATACGCCAAAACGTTTTCACCAGTTAATATATTCACCGTTTTCTATCCAGACTTTTATGAGTTATATTATTTATATTATTGTAATGTTGATACAAGTTATACTCGATTACATGACACATCAATAAAAGAATATTACAATAATTTAAGCTAATAATGAAAAAAAAAAACAATTACAAAAATAAACGCTAATAAAAACAATAGTAAATGCTTTCCTGTGAAGTGGATTAGTTACATTACAAAAAAACCATAGGAGGCTCAATCTTAATATATCGATGAATTTATGGAAAAACTTGATTTCCAAAAAAACACTAAATAAAGTCATCTCGTCCTTGAGTAGAGATGATTTTAATAATTTTGTTCAAGAAAAGTGTACTGAAAATAGCCTCAATTGCCGATGACGTAAATAATTGTCGGGCACATTAAACAGAAATTCGTTGAGCAATAGGGATTTAATATTTTCATAGTTTCCATACGTTCATACAGGTACGGAGATGTCTCATTACACTTAGGAGAGTAATATCCAAGCATACTCAAAATAAACCACGGATAATAGACACACTCCCTAGAATAAAGGTGTCAGAAATTTATTTTGTACTTGATCCACGTTAAAACCCCTATATGTTATACTCGTATTTTATTTATCTCCCGTCACTACTCTCTTAAAAATATAAAGTTGGTGCCATTGGTCTAACCTTAAACATGCTTACTTTGCGCTCTTGACATTCCGGCTTATGATCCAAGACCAATTATTTATAACATTTAGATTCAAATTAAAACATGATAATTTGAGAACCAAACGCTTTTACCTCGAATGGGAAACAATATTAAGAGTAAATAGACTAGCCCAATATCGTTTATTCTTTTCTGATATAGCTAAAAAAATGTGTAAATAATGCATGTCGATATTTTCAACGATCCTTAATAATTCTTTTTCAAATTCATGGCATACGAATATGGTCCGAATGATGGTATCATCTGAAATGATGTCATGTTGAATTCGGAATGACAAAATTAATCCCTCAAGATGAATCCATTTTGTCAACAAATAAAATAAAATATTTAGAATTGGAATTGCGATTTAAAAAATAAATTATAATTTGAAGCGAATATTAAATATTAAATACAGGTAAGATAAAAAAGTTCATAAAACTATTCCACCATCCTGATATGTATTGAAACCCTAATAATGGAATCTTAGTCCAAACATTAGGATATGCAAGCGAAACTTGGACGTGACAAAAGATATGCAAATAATATAATGCGTTAGAAATGAAATGAAAGCGTGGCGACGAGTGAGCGGAAAAACTATGTATGACAGGATGAGGAATAAGGGAATTAAGAAACAATGCGAATTGAAAGAAGTTGCAATGATTAATATGAAGAAAGGACCATTGAGATGTTCGGCCACATAGAATGAATGAATGATGAAAATTTTACAAAAATAATCTTTAAGAATAGTGAAGAAGGTATGAGAAGTTCTTAAGGAAGACCTAGAAAAACGTTGCACGACTAAATTAATCAAATTCTAAAAGAAGAATGAAAAGCTTTTATAATAAATTATGCATGAGAAGGTGTACGGACGTGGCAAAACCGAAAGATATGTGCTAGAACACAATAAAATGGAGATCTGTTCTTTCTGCCTACCCCTATGATGGTGATCAGCCTAGTAAAAAAGTTAAATATCATTTTTCAATCATCGAAATAAACCAATCCTCATTTTGACTACACAGTTCTTCTATATGAATATGGAATCTCATACTTTGTTGATATTCTTTGTCCAGACAATAATATTTAAATAACTTCTAAGAAACGGTTTGCGTCGTATTCTAATTCTAATGAAACATTGTGCTGGATTTACTGAACTGCTCAAGTGCCGTGGCGATAGGAAGTTCATTAAAATAAATAAATATAATTTACATACTGAACACGGGCATGATTATACTGCTTTCAGGCGTACTTCACGTTTATGTACGACAAAAGAAGCTTGATTGGGTAATTGATAAGAAAAGTATGTACGTTGCTTGTTCATTGATCGGATATCTATAAAAAAACAAACTAAAAAATATCACTTAAAATTTAGATATTTAAGTTTTATGTAGAAATAAAGATAGTTCAAACGTGTTTTATTTTTTTAATGGTAATCTCTCGAAATAGAATGTGTGATCGAGTTGTTGAATCTCTAATGCGAATATAGAACGTGTGATAGAGTTGTTGGGCATAATTTTGATGTGGTTGTCGAGATTATGGTATGGTTGGGTGTCGAGATTATGGTATGGTGTGATAGCTTGGGATTTAAATGTGTGTTAAGTATGTGAAAGCTGAGTGTGTATGTTTCAGCTGAATGTTTTAATATTTAGGACAAATACCTGTGTATGAAATCATGATCATTGATCGAAACTGCGAAAAACAACTAACGCGTCCACAAGATTTGGAGCCCGTATATGATTTTGTTTATCTTAGGTATACCACTGCTGATAATGGTGGATATGAAACTGAAATCCTGAGAAAAATGGGTATTGCGAAGGACGCTATGTCAAGCCTGGGACTGATTTGGGGAAAGACACACCTCTCGAGGAATGGAAATATATCTTGTTAAAACCCTCATTTTCATAACATTTCTGTATGTCTCAGAAATATGGACAATAAATACCAGAAAAAGATCAAGGATATACTCTTTCGGATGCAGTGCTGGAGACGATTGCTGGGTGTTTGCCTCTATTTTGGAAGAGCTTAATATCTGAGGTTTTTTAGAATTGTGCACTTGGCTCATTCTTCGGTCGCATTTCGCGTCGGAGACTCATAATTACTGACAATGTGAAATGTCGCAGGACCAGACAAAACACAAGCACTTGAGCGACCAAGGGAAGAGTGCTACGTGCCTGTCTTTGCCATGGGCTCTTCGGACAACGGAATGCCGAGAACTGGAGAAGAATGTGCGCAAACTACAGCAGTCTGCGTTTGGCTCACATTTCTCAGCTTTAGGGGGTTATGACGAAGAATATATGAAATTTGTAACCACTTCGTTACAGGCATTGGACGACCTTGGCTTGAGAAATGGTTCCATAAACGTGTATATACACATACAATCTAGTTTTGTATGCATTGGTATGTATTTGTACTATATGGTTCGCTTTTCCATTAAAACTACTATATGTCAATTGTAAATATTGCATTGTGGTTAAAACTAACATAAATTATCATATCGTTAAAATAATATGAAGCACATATGTTTGTATGTTTTGAAAATGAACATTGTGTTGCACTTTGACAATTACAGTGACATTTGAAATATCGATAAGAAATATATGGGTATACTATGACAATTAAGAATAAAAATAGAAATCTACTACTTCTATTACGCTTAAACTCTCAGCTTGGAACATGCAGAGAGCAAAAATTATCTATTTACCAACCGATCGGTCGCTTTTTGTCTCCACAGCGCAGGGATTGGGTGTCCGAAGCTTTTTGTTAGCATTTTTAGTAATTGTGAAACAAGTTTTTTAAAAGAGATAAGTTTATCTACCTTGCACTTTCAAGATGTTCATTCATAATTTATTACTCACAAGTTCATCATCGCACGTGTTGACAATACCACCTCACGTGGAAAGGTAACACTCCACAAATAAATTAATTTGACATAATTCGCTTATTTGTACAGCTTGTATTGTTACTAGAAGAACTTTTTAACCAGATCGGGACCTTTTTTTATTTTCGAGTGCTCGAATCCCAGGGTCGAAGAAAAGCGATTATTACCAACTAGACCGGAGAGATCGCCAAACTATATAAAAAATAAATATTTCAAATAAATGTCCAAGTGACAAATGACAAAAGGAGTTGAAACTACATAATCAAATTGTAATTATAATAGAGAAAAGTTGGGGATTTGCTTTTATATGTAACTGAAATATTTAGGGGCAGGTGTCTAATAGTATGGTACGACTAGATATTCTATTGTGGGAATGTATCAAATATTTATGATATCATCATAATACTCGTATACAATGAATGTGAATAAACTATATTCTCAGTTCTAAAATACTGTAAATTGTCATAAGTCAAACGCGACCTTTTCTAGACTATTACACCCACTAGACTAAATATCAAAATTGGTGACGATAGTTTACAAATCCAAAGCGATTTTTCAATTTTGAACATAAATGTCTTCGATATTTTGATTAACTGTAATTTATAACAAAGCTTTATGTTAACATTGGCTTTGTACAATGCGAATATAGATATATTCCCATTTATCCCTCTAAACCTATTTATTGAGTCAAAAATTGAAAAAAACCTGTCAGAAAAAAATGCATTTTATAAAATTATTTAACTACAGTATACGATATATGTTAGTAAATGTATATTTCGAAAATTGAGACTAAGTTAAACATTGATCAAATTAATATAAATTATACAGAAAAACTGAATTTCTGCCAAAAGAGAGCACCGAAGATAATCACTCAACACGGTGTAAGTAGAGAGAATTTCCCTCCAGGACCGAAGCTCGCGGGGGTTTCGTGAGTGAATACCATTCAAGATGATTAATGGATCATAAATGAACTCGGCTATTTCCGGCGAAGACAACGGAACAATGATCGTTTCTTATTTTAAGCCACGCTTTGGTACTTAATGTGTTTATATATTATATTTATGTGTTTATACTTACAAATTATTTCATTTTGTAAAAAGTGTATTAAACCTTTATACGAAGTCTTACTCTGGCATTACGATGATTTGACAACAAAGGCATTAGGTTTTTTATTTATATTGGAAATAAAAACAATGCAGTAATTCTGAAGTTTTTACATTTTGGAAGGATTTGGTTCAGAGATATCTTCTCAAACTTTATAGATATGTCAAATATTCTTCCTAGCCTTCGAAATCAAATTAAGTTGAAAAATGTTTTTTCATTTTAAATTTAATATTAGGTGTTATAAACATAACTTGTGTCCGTTTTTTTTTCAAATTTAAAAATGAGCACCAAAAGTAAAACAAAATGGTAAAGGTTATACGTCATTCGAAAGAAAATTTTCTGTTCTACAAGATATTGTGTTTGCTTTTACGTTACATATATTATTTTATTTGATTACAAGCCTTCAAATGGAATGTCAAGTAGACGAAAGTGAGCATTTTCGACACCTTCTTTTCGCGTTCAATCATCGAGGGAATAAAGCTGTCAAAGCTGCTCGCGATATTTGCGAAGTGTGCGGTGAAGATGCTATAAATTAAAGGACAGCTCGTCGATGGTTTTTGCGTATCAAAGACGGTAATTTCAACCTGAAATACTATACATGGAGCGTTCCGGACGACCAGTGGACTTCGATAAGGACCGCTTAAACCATATTATTCATGAAGATCCCCTTCAAACATTTTTCATCACCATTTTCAAACTATTTTTCATCACCAGTAATGATGCGGTAAGCTTTGCTTGTGGCCATGCGTAGCTCGATGACGTGCGAGCAAACCAGCAGAAATTGTCGAACGTTGATTTTTGTTGTTTTCACTCACGCCATGTGGAACCCAAGCGCCGAACTTCTGGACTTTTCCCATTGATTTAAGATGGCGGTATACAGTGATGTGACTACAATTCATCTGCTCAGCCAATTCTGCAGTGGTTTGAAGGGGATCTTCATGAATAATATGGTTTTAGCGGTCCTCATCGAAGTCCACCGGAGGTGTCGAAAATGCTCACTTTCGTCTACTTGACATTCCATTTTGAAGGCTGGTAATCAAATAAAATAATATATGTAACGTAAAAGCAAACACAATGTCTTGTAGAGCAGAACATTTTCTTTTGAATGACGTATAACCTTTACCATTTTGTTTTACTTTTGGTGCTCATTTTTAAATTGGAAAAAAACGGACACAACTTATGTTAACACCCAATAGTATTATCCATATATACATAATTTTGATATTGTTTTAATGATGTATATAAAAAGTTATCAAGTTATTTGAGAGGTAAGATGTAACTCAATTTATTCCATATTTTTTTGGCATTTTACAGTTTGACGAAACTAACACTTGACGAAAAATGTTTAAATATTAAGTAGATAGATCTCAACTTAAAAAAAGTTTCCGAAAACGATAAATTAAATCGTAACTGAAACAAAAGAAAATAAGATGTACTTTTCAAATACATCACTTTCACATTTAATAGATTTTGAACTTAGACCACACCTAAACATATTTTGCTCCCGAATATTGATGAGGATGTATATACGGCTTATGTTCTCGTCGACCCGAGAGCGTGATCATCTTAAGACGTGGTGACACATACCGTGAATGGTTACGGTGTCCATCAGACATAATATATCTATCACTGATGAGATTAATATTCTAACAAAGCTGACATTGAACCAGGTCAAAGGACTCAATCTTAACATGTGTAAGGCTCATAAAATAATAGAACAGTTGAAACAGTCAAATGATTTATTTTGGAAATGGTTGCAAAATTACTCAACATATTATTTTTAAATATTCATAAAATTGATTACAATTTGTTTATTTCTAATACAGAAATTAATATATTTATACCTCCTGCTTAATATTAATTAATATATGATACTTCAAATACTATCTGCAAGTAATACAATCAGTGACATTCTTTAGTGCGCACGCTTATGCTTTTAAAGATTATTTATACTGATAAACTTTTGTTTGAAAAAAAAAATTGTTTTCAGTTTTAAATAACAATTTACTTTTCCGTTGCATTTTACATCCAGTAATATTTAAGATACGTATAATTGTTACAAGTTAGCAATGAAATATAAAAAGAAAAATTAATGCTAAATCGATAACGAGTAAATATTAAATTATGTGTACTCGCATATATTTAAATAATGAATAAAACATAATTATTGTTTAAACGTTACCTTAATCTGTAGCCTCAAACCTGAATATTTTTTCACAACACAATATGATATGTACCATAATCATTTCCGATTGCGATAGAAGTTTTAACAATTTAATTTTTACACCCTCCGACATAACTCTTGAAAGCGTTCTGCTGATGATTTTTTTCTGAAAGTCCACTAAATGATTCAGGATAGCCTGAGTAGAATGAGTTCGTCCACAGAACAGTGATGTCTCATGAAGATCACCGTAGCAATGTAGCATATATTTCAGATTGAAATGAAATCAATTTACATTGCTAATTTTGACACAATCTTTAAAGCACGTGAAGCTGAGGCAAATAACCCCAATTGTTGTGCTTGTCGACAGAATCTCGCGAGGCTGATTCATATACGAGCTTTCAGCACATACTGACTGCTCACTAGTGACCACGTGTACGTGAAGGGTTCATTTATGCACATAAATAAACAAGTTCTGTAATCTATTATAACTTTCCGAATGCAAATTACCACGCATTGGTATTGATTTGTTCCACAAAACAGAAGTTATATTTTAATAAAAATTTTACAATATTGCGTAAATATCATGAGTTGGTAACATCAATACGTGTATTTTTATGGTATAACATATTGATTACAGATTACAATCTGGCAGCTTCTTTGCCAAATTTGCGATATTTTCCAACTTATAAAGAGGACGATTAAAGGCCTAAATATGAAGAAACCAGAATGAAACTTTTTTTTATTTGGATTCCATTGGTAGGTTATCAAATTGAAACGAAACCTCCACGACTTACGAGTATTCTAATGCTACTCGTAAGTCTTGGAGGTTGTCAAATATTACTTTAAATTGGTACATTCAATATATTCGTTATTTGTTGTGAGACACACTCACACGAATATTCAAAACATAAGTATGAATTAATAGAAAATTTGCTCATATAAACAAGCTGCGTTGATTATCATACTATGATATTGTTTCAAGGAAATATAAGGTACAATTCTGTAGTTATCGATGATTTTGGATTTTCTTTTCGAATACAAGACATCGCGTCAATAATAATACGCGTATTTCATAGCTTTATGCACATATAATTGTTTATTATGTACTCGTAATTGAGAAAGAAATATCGAAACTTGTAAGATGATAAAATCGTTTATTTATACAAATTTTCAAAAACTTTTTCACTTTATCATTTAAAAGGTTAAGAGAAGGTAACATCTTTATATTGTCTGCCATCTGAAATTCTTTGTTGCATGTGTAATATCACTATTATTAACAAAGGATACATTAAGTATGGATTAATGTTAAATCAATATTTGAAAACAGGCAAATACATGGAAGTACCGTCATGATTACAATGACCTTTCGTTGCCTGGTTATTATTTTAACAACTTTGGATGAAAAAAATCCAGGATATTAAAAGAAGCTTAAAAGGTCACAACAAGGGTCAGATTTACGAATATATTTACTGGAAATCCACCACCAAATGAAATGAATATATGAGAAAATAAAATGTAAATGTTACATTATGGTAATTTTAAACACCTATGAATAAACGGAAAATAGAGATCAACCATTACCAACCAACCATTGATTTGTCCCTAAAAATATATTTATTAAAACCTCTTAATATTGGCAAAAGATAGGCGACAAAAAACATTTAGTTAAAAAAAGTTAACCCCTGTGTTTTTTTTTTTCATTAAACGTCTATATTTAAAATAAGAGTCAAAATATTGCAAATATGTAATTTGCATTCAATTTAATAGGGCCCTAAATTCCAAAACAAAATATATTTGATATATTAAATGCAAATAAAGAAAACAAATAATTTCCTTGTTCGTTTTGAAACTTGTTCGTTAAAACGTTGTTGAACAATCCTTCAATTATTTGAACAGCTCTTGATATCTAAAGGGTAGAATGGAATCAAAATACGGTGTCTATATCGGTGCCGCCTTTTCCTGTTTGGAGTCTATTGACGTCACGTAACTTGGCGTCGTGTGACGTGTAACTATCGGATAAAATATGCATGAAAACGTGTCTGGCCACTCGATGAATGGCTTTCATCCAAGACGCCGAGGGCTTTTATAGTTTTGGAGGGACTCAGTAATGAATTATGTTCGGAAAAACTGAGAGAAGCTAAGTGGATCGCCAGCGAGCGCGTTCACCCGGGGTTGGGGAGCGAGGTTTCAGAGGCACGTGACTTGATCAATGAATTGAACGTGAATATAAACAATAATTACTGGACCTTTGTAGTCTAACACTTTGCCTTGATTGGCATAAAATAAGAATATACAACTGAAACATTGCCATGAAAGCGATGAATTATTCGAGCAGTAATTGAATATAATCGATTAACTCGATCTTGGCTTAATACTTTCAAAAAGTGATTTTGTTAAAATATAAATGATAATAACATACATTAAATTCAGTAGAGAATAAATACGTGTCAGGCAAACGTTAACTCTATTTTTGGGATATAAGATATGTTTTACACTTTCGTTGTATAAAGTACAACCCGGTGGGTTAATTGCCATATGGCAATCTCTTCCAACCAACTATAAAGATATTATAAAGTCTAAAATGAAAACCTGCGAATCAAGCCCCTAGGCTGAAAGACAGGCGACTTGTTAACTATGCTTAAAAGATCGTCGTACAGAGGCATGAAAAAGTTTATTAAATAAATTATATTATTAAATAATTATATTTTAGTTTAACGGTTTAAAGAATTTTTGTATTATAAGTAGATGAGATAAAATGTACAGCGACATACGAGTTACACGAGAAAACGAACATCTTCAAAAAATTCAAATTTTCAATACACGTGTGCAAATGTCTTCTTAAAAATACTAAGATTTGTAAACTAACATCATTTTTTTAACAATTATGAAAATCTCTGGCTAAATGATTTGCTTCGAAAATAAAATAATATTTCTTCTAAAGCCCTAATCACTTATCTCAATTTTCGAACAGGTTTTGGATTCGGACCAACCTGAAGAAATTATTTTATGTCAGCGTCTTTCATGTTCTTCATTATTAAAAAGATTTCTCTCCAAGCGCGGGAGCTTATCAAAAACAATAATACTTACTAAGAATCACTGTTTCGTTACAGTACTTCACCATATTTATCTTCCTTTAACGTTTTAGGAATATTAAATGGAAGATACAACATGAATTATATAAAAACAAACAAACCGTTATGCAGTGCCCCTTTGAGATAGATAAATAAGATAGATCTCCATACATACACTACTTTTACCTCACGCGAATTATTTGTTCAAACCTTTCACCTTTCTTTCTGTCAGAATTTCGCTAAATGTCTCCTTATATTCTTTCTCCGGATTCCCTATTCATCATTCTCTATCCATTTAAGGTAAATATTTGTTTTTAGTACAAACAAATCTTAACTATTATACCGCATCACACTTCGTTTGCATACACTGTCTGGCGGGTGTTCCGCCGTGTGGCAATAATTTCCAACCGACCAAAAATATGTTAAAAAGGTCTAATATGAAAACCAGATTGGAACCCTTTTTAAAATAAATTGGAATCCAACTATGAATGAATTGGGTTAAAAGAAATAGTGGAATGAAAAAGTAATTTATTGGTAAATATTCAAATATAGTTTTGTTAAAAAAAAAGAAAATATGGTTGTTTAATAAATTATTGGAGTCTACTGTCTAAAATACAAAAGCTATCTCCGGCGGGTATGCTTTTTATCCAGATGTAAGAGCGATACAGGGCAGCGCGGCTAAATCTTGTCGACGCGTCCGAGGAATTTCAGACAGACATAAATATTCGATGCAAATCTGTTGGAACATAAATTGAGCAAACAGACCGCGGGATTTTGGAGCAAAGTGCGTAGGTCATCAACCGCCCTACTCTTTCCGACGAGCCGAGTCGCGCCGTGCAGCAGAGCGGAGAAACTGGTGGGCCGCGTTGAATTTCCCTATTGATTTTCGCAAGAGATATTAATTTTTTTTTTTTTATGTTTTTATTTATTTATTTTTTCAAAACAGGCTTCTTAGCTCAATTACTTTGAAAAATACAAGACATTAAAAAAGAAGAAAAATTACATAGAAAAAAATATATAAAATAAAAAATAATGATTATGCATACATACGAGTATATACACACAAACATATGATACACGTATATTCAGTCACTTAAGTACGTTGATGAGGACTTTCTAACGCGCTCAATCTAAGAAGAAAATTTACTTTTGCTTTTGGTAATGTGATATGAAATATGTCAATATCCGAGGCAGTCCCGTTCAGAAGAGTGAAGGCCCTTCCAACAGGCATAACGGCTGGAAGACCCGTTCTTGCGTACGTTATTGAGAACAGTTCTTGCCGGCGCAGTCTAGTGTAATTGTTAGGAACATTTAACGCTAATCTTTGTAGTAATGCTGGACAGCTCACAACTCCTCGAACGAGTTTGACAACGTATACCAGGAGACGCAGATCTCTTCTTACGCTCAAGGAGTTATACCCGAGCATGCCCAGCAGAAACTGAGTAGGATAAAGCCATGGATAGACACTGAACTCTCTCATATAGAGATATCGTAGATATTTTTTTTGTACTTTCTCCACCATGAGTGAGTTCTGCGCCCCCACCGGGCTCCAAATGCAAGCATTGCTTTCTAGTTTGCTACGGATCAATGAATTAAACAACGTTTTGAGCACCAATTGGTTTTCAAACGACTTAGAGATTCTCATTAGAAATCCTAGAGTTGTATAAGCTGAGTTGCACATAATTTCTATGTGAGGACCCAACGCGAGATTGCTGTGGAACAATACACCCAGATCTTTAATATTATCTGTGCGGGGGTATAGATTCTAGGTATAGATTCTAGTGTATATCTGTGGAATTTCAAGACGTGTGAGCGATGATACGACATAATTTTGCACTTTGATGCATTGAAATATAATTTATTATTGTGGCTCCACTCAAAAACGTTGTTGAGATCTGACTGTAGGTCTAAGCAGTCGGTATAAGAACGATTTTTTTTTAAGATTTTGAGGTCATCAGCAAATAGAAGAAACGTGGATTTTTATAACTACCTTTATCATTAATAAAAATAAGGAATAAGGTAGGCCCAAGATTAGACCCCTGCGGAACACCTGAGTAGGCAGTGAAGTAATCGGAGTTGTAGATTCCATGTGAAACAAATTGTTTTCTATCTGTAAGATAATCTGACAGCAGCCTTAGTAAGTTACCTGGGATCCCAAGTTCACTAATTTTTTCTAATATTTTTTTTGTGATTGACGCAATCAAAAGCTTTTGCAAAGTCATGATACGAACAATCAATCTGATTGCCACTATCTACAGCCCTTGAAACATAGTCGGTGAAGACCATCAGATTAGATTCGGTAGATCTGCCTCTTCTGAAGCCATGCTGCTCATCAATTATATATGGGTCCACTAACGACCTTAGTGTGCGATCCATAAACATTTCTAGGAGCTTAGCTATTGAAGAAAGTATGGCGATAGGTCTGTAGTTGGTTACATCGTCCTTAGAATCAATTTTTAAATATGGGAATAACTCGAGTCTTTTTCCATTCACTTGGAAAAGTATGGACTCGGAAGACAATATTAAATATGTAAGCAAGAGGTGCAGAAAGCAATTCACTACAGCCTTTAAGAAATAATGTAGGTACTCCGTCCGGCCCAACTGCTTTCGTGTTTTTCATCAACTTTATTTGTTTGAGTATATCAAATGTAGTGATGCTTAGGTTAAATCCCGAGGAAGTATGGTGTTCATCAAAAACAAATGCCTCGGAGTCCCTACAATAAACTGTTGAACGATAATTTGCGAATGCAGAAGATATTTCGGGACCAGTTATTTGATTCCCATCCCAATTCATAATATTAAGCACTGGAGAATCGTTACGCATGGATTTAATATGATTCCAAAATAGTTTTGATTCACGTACCATTCGACATTCTAAGTTCCTTATGAAGTCTTTATAAGCCGTGCGAATGTTATGTTTGAGCTGAACGCGAGCACTTTTGAACGCATCGTAGTCACTCGGACGACAAAAGTGCTTCCATTTTATGTGAAGAGAATCTTTAAGTCTAATATTCCTAACAATTACACTTGTGAACCACTTCGGATATTGCCACTTACTACAAGTTTTAGGACTTTATTCATAAAATCGAAACTAAAAAGTTTTAGGACTTTATTCATAAAATCGAAAATACAAGTTTATTCATCAAAATCGATATGGTCCCCTTCCAAGTACTCCCCATCGACTGCAACGCACTTACGCCAACGCTTGATCCAATCCTCGAAACACCGCTGGTACTCAATTTTCGGTATGTCTATCAGAGCCGTCTTCGATTTTTTCATGACATCCTCTCGGGTGCTGTAACGCGTTCCACGAAGCGGTTTTTTTAGTCAATTGAACAGGAAAAAGTCGCAGGGAGCCAGATCAGGTGAATTCGAAGGCTGTTGGATAGTGTTCGTGTTGTTATTGTTCAAAAACTCATGGAAATCATGTCTTTCGCGATTTCAACTCGGTCCTTTTTTTGCATGAAATTGAGGTGTTTCGGCACCAGTTTTGCAGCGACACGTCTGTGGCCCAAATCACTAACCAAAATGTCTTGAGCGGATCCATAAGCGATGTTCAAGTCCTCTGCCAGCTCTCTCATGGTCAATTTGCGGTTTTCGCCCAACATTTCTTTGATTTTATCGATGTTTTCATCGGTTTTCGACTGCCACTGCGTTCGTCATCCTCGACCGACTCACGACCACTTCTGAAGCGTTCGTGCCACCGAAAAACACTTCTCCAACATTTCCAAGGTCTGCGGACCGTTAAATTCGTTTTTCACACAAAATTGAATGCAAACTCGTTGATGCCATTTTCAAACTTGTAAAAAATCGAAAACACGCACAAAGGTAGATGTACTCAGTACAACGTAACTTTTACAAATGTCAAGCTATGACGCTGAAATTTGGAGGGAAGTGTCAATGATAGATGTGGTAACCTAACAAAAAAAAAAAAAGAATTTCAATCGGGTGACTGACAGCGCCACACGGTGGCCGGTCCTAAAACTTTTTGATCAAGGTAGTACGTAGGTATTTAGGTTTTACGGGAAAGCACTCATCAAATACACAATAAACATGTTGATACAAATATGCTACCGCCTCGTTCACGTTCAAAGTTGAATATAAGGGATCCCAGTTAATATCCCTTGTCTTCAGATATAAGGAATGGAAATCTCCTTTGACAAATCGCCATTTTTTTAAACACTGGATTCTCAAATTTTTGCAAGGATGTATCCATATTTTATACGGACTTTATTAAGCGGAAGAAAAATATGAAACAAAAAGAAAATTGAAGAAAATATTGCATTGTACGAGTATTACATTTTCGTTGTGTCTAGTGCAACCTGGCGGGTGGCGGGCTTATTGCAACATGGCAATATGTTATCTTCCAGCCAACCAGAAAGTTGTTAAACAAGCTTCAGTGCACGCATTTCTACAGCCTTTATTTGACTCTTTTCAGTATTTTTTCACGTCTACGTTTCACTACCATACGTCAAAGTTAATATTAAACACTATTGTATATAAAAAAAAAACAAATATATTTTTTCCACTTCAACTTATTAATTTCAACAAATCGTACAAATCAAATTCGTGAATGTCAACGCAGTAGAAATGTTAATTAATACCCCCTATAAGACAATATATAAATTAGGACGGAAAGAATTATGAATAAAATAATATTTAATCATTTTAAAGGCACCCGAGGATTTCAAATATGAATTATTGACCAAGAAACATATTGGCGGTAGGAAAATTCTAATCATAGTATAAATAGGCCAAAACCCATACAATGATTGTCGCCAAAGAAAGAATACGAGAATCGGATTTTGAATATAAGAGAGCGAGAGAGGAATACTTGGATTCTCTCCGAAATTAATTCGAAATTTGAATCTCGGTGGGTCCGTGATACTTAACGAATTTTAAATACCTAGCTAACAATTTTCGAACGGCTGTAAAAGGGGACGATGTATAAATGTGATATTTAAACAAATTTTATATTTATGAATATATATTTTCATAAATGTAGAATTTGTTTTACTTCAGTGAATATTTCACGGGTTGCAGCTCGTTTGTAATTATTGTAGATAACAACCGCAAACAACATGTGTAGAAACTAGTTTCCTTGCCATTCCATTTTTTTTTTCGTAAGTAATCCTTATTTACTTGGATGTTTTCTAGGAAAAAGAAACATATTTTCTAGTTCTCTGAATCGATGTTTACATCTCCCTCTCATTTATACGCAATCGTAATTTCGAAAAACGCTTACTGCATTATTTATGAACTTTCTTAATCCACAAAATAAATAGGTATGTTTACTTTAAGACATCCCGAAGCAAAGAATTTTTGACAAAGTTATCGCCAGCACATAAATATCTTATTATTTTCTTAGATTCTGATGGAATATACGTATGAATATAATACACGCTATTGTTCTGTTTATTTATTTAAAAAAGCAAACAATTATCGTTATAAAGAATACATATATCGTTGGGTTTGTGTCCAAAACTGATACGTGCAAAATAAGGTTTTTTGGTGGTAATCGTCAAATGGCCAATGTACTAGGTTAGTCAAAAAGTTTTGAAAGCGGAAATGAAAATACATTTTTTTTGGGGGGAAATCACTTTTATTGCTCAGTATAGTCTCCCATAAGATCAATACACTTGGTCCAACGATCTTCCAACTTTGTTGTCCCATCACGGAAGTGACTTTCTGGAAGGCCTGCAAAATACTCCTCTACGACGGCTATAACCTCTTCGTTTGATGAAAAATGCTTTCCACGAAGGAATTTTTTGAGGTGTGAGAACAGCCAGAAGTCAGAGTGAGCTAAATCTGTCGAATAGGGTAGATGCTGCAACAATTCGTACCCCAATTTACTGATTTTCGCGATGGTTTTTTGAGCTGTGTGAGCAGGTGCATTGTCTTGATGAAAAATGATTTTTTTCTTCTGCAAACCGGATCTTTTTTCACAATTTTTTTCATCCAACTGGTCCAAAAGGTCACAATAATAATCAGAGTTGATTGTCTTACCAGTTTGGAGATAATCTATCAATAAAATTTCTTTTGCATCCCAAAAAACTGACGCTAACACCTTCTTGGCCGATTTCTGGACACGAACTCGCTTCGGAGCCAAAGTGCCTGGTTCACACCACTCCTTAGCCTCTTGTTTTGATTCAGGATCATGGTGGTAGACCCAAGTCTCATCCATAGTGATGAATCGACGCAGAAAAACCTTTTTATCCTTTCGAAATTGCTCCAAATGTTGCTCAGAAAGTCGCATTCGAACGTGTTTTTGTTGCATTGTTAGCAAATGCGGCACCCATTGTGCACACAGTCTTTTGAAACCCAAAACTTCAGCCAAAATATGCCTTGTTGTTCCATGTGAGATGCCTATGGTGTCAGCTATCATATCCACAGTTGATCGATGATCTTCCAAAACCATATCCTGTATTTTCGCTATGATTTCTGGTGTTGATGCACTTTTTGGACGTCCTGAGCGTGGATCGTCTTCAACGCTTGTACGGCCACGCTTAAACTCCAAAACCCATCGGTGAACGGTTGGAAATGAAGGAGAAGACTCCTTTAATACTTTCACCATATTTGCATGGATCTCAGTAAACCTTCCAAAACAAAGAATTTAATCACTGCACGATATTCGGATTTTTCCATTGTTAAAAAATACACTGACACGTCAACTTCAAATGGCTTGTAAACAAAGAATGAATTGACAGATCGAAATGAAATTTTGAGTACGTTCTTATGAAAGATGAAATATTAAAATGGCGTAGAAATTTTGGTTTGTCTACTGCTCCATAGATGTCGCTTTCAAAACTTATTGACTAACCTATTACATGCCTAGTAAAAATTTTGAATTAATATTTTAAGTCCTAATACTATTTTCACACAATCGAAAAATGTTCAAGTCCCCAGATGTATTGTATATTGGAAGTATATATATAGTAGTCGTATATTGGAAGAAGTTTCAACGTTTGAATTAAAATATCACAGAAAAAATAAAATGTAAGTTACCAATTTAGGCTACAAACCGGACGATATATTCATACGACTCGAACTTCGTGTTAACAGGACGGTCAAATTTTGGTTTAAAAAAATATCGACGACTTTTTGAGTTGTGGTTTTATATGCTTTCATAGACACTTCATATGCTTTTATATACACTTAAAATATTGTAAATGTAATCCATTCTTCTTCTCTTCTCTCGTATGGTTTCTATTTCACAGTCGCACGGCCAGGTCTCTCATTCATGATATAGGCTCTGGAGTAGCCTTATAGATTTAATGCGGTTCTCCCGGAAATTAATATATTGGATGCTCAACTACGATGTGGCCGACAATCTGTACTATTCTACATGAGCACAACGTGTAACAATAAAACCTCACATGTGCAAGACGTGTGCACTGCAATCATGGCCACATCTTAGACAATTCAGGGTACACCACAATGTTTGTAGCAGGTAAAATCCTTAGATAATCCTTTAGGATCACTCCCATGGTGGACATTTCCGACCGAGGTCCGATAATCCATTAGGTTCGTTTCTCAGATTGAAATATTTTATTCGACTTTTGTTATATATGGTATAACCTCTGGCTTTACTGTGTTGTGACAATATATTTGAACAAATCAGAAAGAGGTTATAGAAGTAGGTACTCGTATTAAGTGAAAATCAGACTGGAAACATTTTAAACAGAAATGGATATCAACGGGAATCAAACCCGGAACGTCAGAGTTGGAAGACAAGCGTTTTACTAACTAGACTATGAAAGTCGTTATAATGATATTATAGTTTGATTCATATTTTTTTAATTGGTCTGAAACAATAATATATTTGGTAAATTATAAATCTATTGTTTTTTTGTTAGTTTACGTCTAATAAATTTTAGTGAATTTCAATCGGAGGTGAGGTAATGCGCTCTTAACAATTAATGACATTGCAAAATGCATATTTGAATACTAAAACTAGGTCAGCTAGAATACTTTCGATAGACAGAGCAAAGTGTTAAGGTGACAGTACGTTGAGTGTAACAGTTTAAAAGGTTTCGAGATGATAATGAGTCCGGAAAAGCCAGGTATATATTCCCAAAACAGCGCCACAGTAGAACAGCAGCCGTAAAACGAAGTGTGAAATGTCAAGGTACGCAGTACGCGCACCGAGTAGCAGTGGCTCGTGCTGGCGACTTTAGTGGAGCGATGCCTGGTGCCTGGTGCGCGGGCCGAAACCGGGGCTGTGGAGAGGTATAAATAGCCGCTTCCAGCCCGCGGCCGGGCGGAATCCTCCGCGAGCCGGGACAGGAGACACCCAGATCCCGCAGTACCGGAACCTGGACCAGGGCTTCCAAATCACGATTTTAAAACATTTTCAGTTGTTCCAATACAGAAGTATTTGTAAACAAAATATCGAAGATTTGATTTCTAAACATAGATAAGATCAAACAATGCATGTTGTTTTTATAATAACCAATAGAGAATAATATTGCTAATATTCACTAAGAGACAAAAAAATATTGCTAATACCCACAAGTACATAAGAAAATAATGCCAAACTCCGTGGTCTAGGTAATATGCTTGATTTCCTCACGAGGTTTGGGCTCAATTTCCGATGGTACCTAAAAAGAAATTAAAAAAAGGGTCCCAGTCTGGTAACAATGCTCGCACGCCCTGAGTACATGTGCGACTGCTGTCTCTTCACGTGCGATAGTGTTACCAATACGTACATTAACGAACCGTGAGTTCCGTGTTTACTCTGGTGATTCTTAACCCGAAGGCTCGATTCTTAGGGCTGAAGACAATATTATCTCCCGGACACCCTCTCCCATATGCCCGATTCACCATTTGAATATGTTGAAAAGACCACTCGAAAGAAGAATAAGAAAATTATATTATTAATACACAGAACGACATAACATAAATACCCACCAAGCATAAGAAAATAAACTTGTGAATACTCACCAACACAAAAGAAAATGTCTAAAATTTAAATATAGTCGTACATATTGGAATGTTATAATATTATTTTTCCACAAGATTATTTTAATAACTCAGTTATCAAAGATGGGCCAGTTTAATATGTATGTGCTTCTGGCAACTTTCATCTAGTTTTTTCTTGAACAATGTCGCTAGAACTTAGATAGTGAAAGTTGGGAATTTTCGGGTCTCACTTCACAATTATCGTTTTCGACATCTTACCAATTAAAAATTCAAGAGTTAAATGTCAGGAAAGTTGTGAGGATTGTTTGATATCGCTTACCGCGTTTAAAATCAACCAACGTTAAAGGTATCTAATAATTGCCACTTAAATCGAAATTGAATTAAAAAAAAAGTTAATTTTTTTTATTCAAAACGGTCAATCATGGTAGTTTTTCAATATCGAATTGGTGTTTTTTCTATGGCAAATTTGAGAAAAGAAAAAAGGTATTTAATACTTAGATGACCCAAGGATTTCCGATTGGACCTAAAAAACTGTCCCTGCGTGTACTTTCACATAAGGCATTTTAATATAGCTCTGGTTGGTTGGAAGATAGATATCAATAAGCCCTTAAGGTTTTACTGTAAATAACGAAAGTGTTATTCGATAAAATACAAGTTTTTTTTAAATGATATGTTTATTTGGGATAAAAATTCGTGTTTAAAAAGTTGTTTTCATTTTGAAGTTATTAATGAAATCACACATTGTTTAGTTCTATCAGAAGACGGATCATTAGTAGAATTGCTTTCAATTATACAGAAATAAAATAACTTGGTTTGGTTTTCGCAGCCACTTCCTTATATTCGTAAATCTGTCCCTCCACCATCCGATATTTTGTTTTCAGGCCAATATGTAAATAAGTACGTGTATAATATTATTATTACTTCTAATCTGTATTTTATCACAAGTGCAATTTGCTGCTAATCTGCGTACGTAAGCTTTTGGAAACATTTTTTTTTAATAGGCAATCCACCCAAACCAGGAAGATTTGTGCCACCAAATTAAAGTCATTATGCAATTATAGGAGTCAATATAATAAAACCATTTTTTTAATTACAATTATAGACAATTAAAAGTTTTAGCTGATTAAGCTTCAAAAATTTAACAATCGATATATAAGTGGAAAAGTTCCACGAAGAAACGCAACATTCATATGACGCGACAAGGATACGGCCTTTAGTAAATCAAATATGTCTCGCAAAGGACAACCGAAAAATACAGGGTCCACAGTTTCATCATTTAGACCACACTCGCAACTGGGATTCTCCACAATACCGATACTGTAAAGGTGACTAGCGACCCCGCCCGCAAACATCACACGACAGAAACCATGGTTTCAAAGGGATGGTTTGTTGGATTGATTTATATCTAGAGCCCTTATGTACACCAGTCACATTCTAATTGGGAACATTTATGGTATTGCAAAAAACTCACGGTCCATATATTCCACATATTTCTATACTGAAATATTCAGTACACGTATGTTGAGAGTTTCTAGCAGAAAAGCCGATATTTTCTTATAAATGTGATAATCATTATGTGCTAATTTTTTCAAGCTCCAAATAAAATAAACAAATCAATGAAGTGTGTTTGAAAAAACGCTTAACCTAACTTAACTATATTTAACCTTAACCTGTCTGCTACTTAAAGGAGGTAATTAGACAATTTATAACCGTGTTGCAATAAAAGTAGATTGTATGATGGATCTATTAAAACTAGACATCAATTAAGCTTCCCACTTTTGTGACAAATAAATTAAACACTAAAACGTAACTGCGAGTTGAAATAGCTTTTTTAAGCAATTAAAAAAATAATGATGTTTGGTCAATACATTTATTCTAGTTCCAGTCTTTGATAATAATGGAATACATAACTTTTGTTATCCCCTGACGTTTTCTGAGTAAATATATCAACTATTTTTATTTTCATACTTAACAAGAACACATCTGCAATAAAATCATATTGTTTAAATGTATGCATAACATATTCAACGTCAATTATGTGTAAGATGTACTTTCTAATACGGTATTTTGATGATAAATGGTATTTTGTTACTCGAGATTGATTTTTTTTCTGACACAACTTTATTACAAACTAAAAAAAGTATTTTAAAGACAAAATCTACCGACACATAAAATTGGCTTCATTATATGGAAGATAACCGATAGGAAGCCACAAACAATATATATCGTTAAAAGTGATCAAAATCAAACATAGCATTTGTCAGCAAACATTGTGGAAATCGTTAGGAACAGGTTTCATAGATGCCAAAAGTTTCTGCGTCTAATTAGAGCGGCTGGAGTATGTGCGAGTTGACTCGGACATACGACTGGACTTGGACTGTCACATATAGAGCAACATTTTGCGCCGAAGGGTTGCGGCGGCGACGATGGCGGCGGGCCCAGTACGGCTGGATCTGACCGATGCGACGTTTTCCGCCGCCTGTTTATATTTATATCGGAGAGAAGAGCTGGCACGCTGCCCACCCGGCGGGCCCGCGCCCTCTTTTCCCTTCCTTCCTCCTGCTGTCTTCTGCGTTCTGCCCGACTTGCGTTTGGTGTCGATCCTCAAATGATCGGATACAAATCGATCTGCCCGATACAAAGTATTGTCCGGCCCTGGGATACGCGCATCAGCCGCATTATAATTAAGAATATAAAATAAATGAAAAGAGGAAGAAACAAAAATCTGAGACAACTAATCAGATTGCAATTCGAAAATTTTATCGGTGCCATGCCGAAATAGAACCGATTTAAATGGAATAAACAAGTCAAAATCAAGCTTGACGAGATGAAAAGAAAAAATTGCAAAATATTGATGCGTTAATTATAAAAAAAATAGACCGAACTAAAGATTTGTTTGATAACTGATAAGCGTGAGAGACGTGGGAGGAGTTAAAGCATTTTAGCACTACTTAATACTTAAATAGCTTTTGGCCCCGAAATTTTCGCATTCCACCAATTCCGACATTGACGCAACTCACCTGTTGAAAGAGCGCCACGCCACGCCACATATCTAATTTAATGTATAATAATGATGATGCATACAATATACAAGCTAGAAAGCGATAAAAAAACCTTTTTTAACCAGTGTTGGAATTAAACATATTTTCAAGTTTAGAAAATTGTCGAAAAAAAGTAAACATCTGCTGACTGGAAACTAAAAAAGTTCAATAATATTGAGCTGGAAAGTTATGTGAGAAAAATAAAATTCATGGAGATAAAAGAGATTGATTTCAATTCGTAATAAGGGAAAAAAACTATTGTAAAAAAGTACCATATTATATTTATTCATCCCATATCATGTACCGTTTGACGATGAAATTGAGAGCGTTAAAATAAGCATAAAAAGGGTACAAAATTCATCTCGGTGAAGAATTAAAAACGTAGCTTTGAACTTGACGAACTATTTAGTGAACAAAACATTTATTTGTAAAACAAAATATAATAGTTCATTCTTATGTACTTGAAATCACAGGAATCATGTAATGAGTAAGGCAAGGCATAATGAGAGTGATGAAACTGATGGAAGGAATAGAAAAAAGATTCGAAAAATGAGTCCATAATTTTGTTTATTAATTAAGTCTATAATTTCTAATTAATGTATGCTCCAAAAACACTCTGTTCCGTAATTGATGTTTATCGTTGAAATGTTTCTCATTACTAGCAGACAAAAAAAGGAAATTACCGAAATACACTTTACCTTCTTTCAAAATCTGATCCATTTGATCCTGTCACATTTTCAGGAATCTCCGTCAACCACGCACTTCTATGTCAACTTATATTTTCGCTTAGTCATTCTTCGTTATTCATGCTCTCCACGTGTCCAAACCACTTTAATGCTCCTTTCTTCATTTTAGTTACAACATTCATTTTATTTATGCATTCATTTCTCATATCTTAATTTTGACTTATTTGATATATCGACACCATGTTTTCTTAGTTGGTGCATCTCCACAACATTAATATTACTTGTATCTTTCTTTTGCCAAATCCATGCATCAATCCCATACAGCAAATAAAACAATAATTGCATTTTCTGCATACTGACTAAAATGGAGAATTATTATATATCCGTGATAGTTTTATTTTTGAAGTAGTTCAACTGCGAGAAAGAAAGATGTTAAGAATGATCAGTAATCTTGACTGACATCAGTAAGCTGAATTTAATATATATGACGAGTTGACACCTGATAAAGAATTATGTCTAGAGTTCGACAAGGATGTCTACTCTACTCTATTATTTTCAATGTTTATTCTCAAGTCAATTTAAAAAAAGGCATTGGATAAAGTGAATAATGGAATAGTTGTAAATCGTTAAATAATGAATAGTATTCAATATACTGATAACACTGTACTTTTGCGGATAATTTACATAGATAGTCTGCAGGTGTTACTAGAGAGGATTAAAACAGCTTGTAATACAAAAGGCTTAGTAATGAACATATCAAAGACAAAGTTTATGATTGTTAGCAAAAAGGAAGTACACAGGGGTACCTCTTGATGTAAATAATAAAATTGTTAAGCGAGTCCAACTATATCATATAAATATATGGGATGCTGAATGAATGATCAATGGGACCAGTCTCAAAAGCTGGCAAGAAATGGGACATTGGTTTTAATCTTGAATTACGGATGTGAATTTTGTATTGTTACATATTATCTGTGATTCTCTATACCATAAGTTCCCAAACTGGGTAACATCGCCCACTTGTGGGCGATGAAGGAATCTTGGTGGGCAGTACTGGCTTCAGGAGAATTTGGTGGACGATATGAGGAGTCAAATGGGCAATAACAGATTGTTGAAAAAATAATGTCGTGTAAAAATGTTTTGAGCATTTTATATTATATGTAAAGCAAATATTTTTTTGCATGAAATATAATGCGTTTTAGGGTATATTAAAATAGCTGATCTAACCCTTTTTCCAGGTATGGGTACTTAGATAAGTAATCCACAGTCATAAAACATGGTACAACACTAATTTCTGCTAGTCATTAACCGACCAACTGTCAAAGGAAACATTTCTTTTCATGTTTCACGACTCCGAAAATTGTATTTTCATCCCTTCTTCGAAATATCATAATACAAAACATACGTACTTATATTTGCTAGTACGAGTATTTAAGCTACTTCACCGTACTGTTGTATTTAGTTTAATTTCATTTGTACACTGTTCAACATTATTTTATTTCCAAACTTCCTATGTGAAATTATAAAAATGCACATGTTACATGAGTATATTGGTGAATATAAAAAAATACGCTTACTATTTACTATTATCTTAAATAGAGATCCAGTTTTCCAAAGGTGGGCGATGAAAAATATTGACGTTGAAAAATGGGCGTCGAGTCAAATAAGTTTGGGAATCTATGCTCTATACTGTTGAAGCATGCTACTTACTCAGGCCACAAATAAACTAGACGCTTTTAAAATGTGGTGCTATCAAAGAGTGCTGAGAGGATTGACAAAATCCGTCTTGATGACATCTTGAAACGGATGAGTGAAGATAAAAAAGTAGTATCCACCATCAAAAGGAGAAAACAAGATTACTTCGGACATATATTGCAAGGGAAAATTCAAAGCAGAAGTGTGAGAAAAGCAGTATCTTCTGGTTGAAGAACTTTCGGGAATGTTAAGAATGTGATACCATATTTCCAGCCTCCGAAGAGCAGAGGAACTTTAAAGAAAAAGTTCAATTGCTGTTCACGATACGGGCTAGGGCCAAGGGCAATAATTTTTCAAAACAAAATCTAACAATTATTCAACTTAGATTGTATCAATTGATATCACCCCTCCTCCCACCCATATTGAAGGATCAAGTTTTCCCCCATTTTTTTAGATATGAATAAATACGAGTATTTACACTCATTAAATAATTATGAGTCAATAAACCAGCAACGATTTGCTACCGGATTATACACACTTGTCTCCACGATAAACGTTTCGTTTGAAAAGACGCAATAACCTTTTTTGGTTGACTGGTCCAAGCAAAGATTCTTTAACGAAAAAACAATACCAAAATAGTATTACATTCAAAATGTTATCAGACACTGAAAAAAAAAACAATAAAGAAACATTTAAATAAAAACAGCATGTCGTCATAAAATTATTATCAGTTTCATTGTATAACTTGGGGGCGCATTGCCATGTGGTAATTTCTTCCAACTGACAAGAAAGTTATTCTTTCTCCTAGTTCCCTCCCACTACGTGGGATCGGTTATTCGAGTCATTTCTCGCCCGCGTTGTCTGTTGTGGACAAGAATCCTGTTTTTTTGCGTCCTCTCTCTCTCTCTCCTGAGTTGTCTGTTGTGGATAATATATCTGTTATTTGAGTTCTCTCTCTTGAGTTGTCTGTCGTGGACAAGATCTCTTTTTTTCAAATCCTATCACTCTTGAGTTGTCTGTTATATACAAGATATCGATCTTTCGAGTTATCTCTCTCTTGAGTTGTCTGTCGTGGACAAGATCCCTGTTTTTCGATTCCACTCTCTCCTGTATTGTCCGTTGTGGACAAGACCCTTCCACACACTTAGCGCTCGGGTATCGTCTTCCATTGGACGACCTCAACTTCTTCTCTCGTCAACATGGAGCCCGAGTAACGATCGGCCAACAAACTCTTCGGGTCTTATAGCGATGTGCCCGTACCACCGCAATCTGGTCACCCTCAGTTTATTAATTATGAGTGCTACTTTGAGACTACCTCTCATATACTCGTTTCGTACTTTGTTTATACGAGTAACACCCCCCATCCATCCATCTCAGCATCCTTATCTCTGCTGCTTAGTACTTCTGCTCCTGTGCTCTGAACATTCCGCACCATACAGCATCACCGATGGTATGGACACTTTTATACAATGTTGTCAAAAAATACAATATTTTTTTATAACACCTGTTTCAGAAATGTATTTACCAAACTCGAATTCATATAATCGACCCGTCTATTTATCCCCTTTCCGACTAAGTATTAAGTACTCGTACTCGCACATATATTGGACTTAGGCCTATAATTCTTTCCGGAAATAATAACCATTTGTTTTAAGCCTCTTATTTCCCTTATATTTTCTTATTTTCCGAGTTTACGAATCGCTATTACCGGGATACAGATTGTGCTTTTGTAATTTTAATAACTTATTTCCTCTCAATTCCCAATGCTCCAGAAACTCGTTTACTATCTCGGATAACCAGGCAGAAATTTCATTTTGGATATGTCGTTCAGAATTAAACAAATAATATTATCCGATCTGAATGCTCTCACTCAAGCGGAACGTGAAGTAAATGACATGGGAAATAAAGAGTTTATATTATTTTCTTACTCAGTGATATTTATGAGGAATTTATCACATCGATTTTGCACTTCAAACGTGCAAATTCTTTGAACTATGAAATTAATTAAAGATTAAAAATATTCTCTAGGTTGTCTTTATTGTTATCAAGCAAGCAAAACTACCTCAATTGTGTTTTAGTACAAAAATCATTTCATATATTGTATAAGGCTTATTTATCGATTCATGTGCATTTAATCCGAAGTATGTTAGTTAAGCACAGTAATATCTCTAAATGTGTTCCAAAAGCATTGTAATTATACTTTTTTTAAATGCCAAAAGAAGGCTCAATTCTGTCCTAATCATAAGACACGCTGGTAGTTTATTTTTTACTCGATAATTATTAATTTTATTTCTCAAAATCGTCATGGAATATGGGGAAAAAGATAAAGCTAAAAATAAATTAAGAAGATATTTTTCTAGTTTTAAATGAGAATATATAATACAGAATAATAATACACTAACGAATGAAAAAAATAGCAGCCATATAATTTAAGAATTAATTTATATAAAAATTAAGGCTTTCCTTCCCAGCCAACGAAGTGAAATTAAATGCTAAGTTTACTTAACTTTTGAATGTATTATGATGTATTTCATTCTAGACAAAACAGGTAATATATTTTTCTACAGAGAATCATAGTAAAATATTGAAGTCTTGATAGATTTTAAATACCTATACAATAAGGAATGTATGCACCTTAAACTGAAGACCGTAAAGCACTTATCGACTGAATTTTTTGTTTTGTACTAGTGTAAAACATTTAAAAAATCCATAGAGCCACAACAATAAAAAAACCCCAGCATATTTTTATTTGTAACAGATTAGGTGACATATAGAGTTCGATATACGAGTAAGACAGGTTATAATAATTCCCCAGGTATTGAAGACGTAAACGTCTACATCTTCCTGTCCCTTTTCTTCCATCTATCATTCCCTGAAGACAATTCTATAAGATTTTATATTTACTGTTTCGCATAATATGCCTGAGGTATTAATTATTGTTTTCTTTTCTTCATGGTATTTATACATTCTTTACATATGTCCGCCCTTTGGATTACTTCATGATTTATGACGTTGTGACATATATAATAGAAACAAAAATTAACAAAAGTGAACGTGCTAAATTGAGGTCCTAATCAGTCTCCAAAAATAATAAATTATTTATTATACACGACTTACAGAGTTTCACAAAACTAAGATAACGTCTGTGCATGTGTGTAGGTTTATTATGTACACACTGTTGAACTTCAGCAAGCTAAACTATTTATACTTCAAGCTTAAAAGCTCCACTGACAAGATTCATGTTCACAAACGATCGGGAGGCTCATCCCTTGCAGTCTTTTGTCGAGTAGATTTATACAGCGTAATTTCTGGAGCTTCATAGTTATTGAGGATTTTACGTAAGCAGACAAGCTTAAAACAAACATAAATTCAGATTAAATAAGGTCTGAATATACAACCAGCCCGGAATCGACCTTGAAACGTCAGCTTTATTAGCAAGCATGCAAATCTTTAGACCACTGGGGTTGATAAAATCCGTGGTCAAAATTTTCAATGATTGTTTTCTATGAGTACCTTTTGATTTTGAAAATTATTATGATACTAATTATTACTCGTGTTGAGAATGTCACTTGGTAGCTTGTTAATAGCTGCGCTGTTTTTATCGGATACAAGGGACTCGACAAATCGCACTGCCATCCTACACAATACAACGATAAGGAGATTCGCCGTCTCGGCCTTACCTGGAGTGCAAGACTGTGGACATACTTGGGCGGAGGCATTTTGTGACATAGCCGTGTTTCAGATGGAACGTATAGGGTGATGATGAAAAATGTTCCCATCTCATATTGCTCAATTAGTTAACGCCTGGCTAAACGCCCCCATATATATTCGCATTTATATTAACAGTTTAGAGGGAACAAGCGAAGGTAATAATTTGAGTCGAATTAGCCCGTGACAAAACCAAAGCATTTATAATTTCATGTTGCAGTGAATGCGGAGTGAATGCGCTAGAAAATGCATGAATTGTTTGACCGGCCCAACGGCCCACATACCAGACGCCTGAGTATTGTGAATGGCGGGTTACGTCATGCGTTACCTTGTATACCGCCAGGAATTGATACTGCATGGTCGAATCAAGGTTTGTGCGATGAATAAATATAATTATTTACTCTTAACAAAATTTGATGTCATATATTATATTACTGAGTTGAAAATACATGTAACATTCATTCCACAAATCGTTCAGATACAACGCCAATTTATTTTGAATAATCAATTTCTCGATACTAGAGAATATTGTATTAAGTAGAATGTTGTGTAAGAAAATTAATGTGTGTGTGTGTGAAATTGAGTGTGGACAAAGCGATAAAACCCGTGGTTTAAATTAAGTGTAAACAAATTTGATTAATCTAAATCGAAGATTCCCAAAGTGGTCTATATGGACTCCCAAGGGTCGATTTCGACTTGCAGGGGGTCTATATCAGCGAGAAAAGAAATTGGGGGTGCACGCGATGTAAATGGGGGTCCACGTGAGCGGATCCCATTTAGGCAGATCATCATCAATATTTAGGCGTTCCGTAAATGTCTTATTACACATAATACAGATTGTGTGTACATACTCGTAATACTTATATTAATCATAAAAAATACTTATATAAAGAAATTGAATGCAAATCACTGAACTTGGAGATTTAAGACTATACCTCACTAATTTGAAGCCAAATATTGAATCATTGCTATCAGAGCATCAGGTTCATTCCTCTCATTAACAGTATTATTTGTGTATGTTAATTGTATGTTAGAATTTTACTAGGTTTAGATTTGTTTCGTTACAAAGCCAAATATTTACTTGCATTTTGTGTCTTTTCAATAAAGGTATAAATAAAAATTGTACATGTTTTTCTTCTTTTACAATTGTCCGCTCCAAAAAAAACCTTATCAAGATGAACAGCACTGTGTCAGCTGTCAAAAATACATTTGAAGTTAATAAGTTTAGGAAAATTCAATATTATGCAGGCAGGGGGTCTACGGAAAACAAAAAAATCGGCAAGTGGTCTTTGGGGTGAAAAAGTTTGGGAAACTGATCTAAATGTAAAAAAGGCACTTTTATAATAAGCATCAATTGCATTCTGGCACAAAACTAAAATAAAATAGAAAATATGTATTTATCATTATACAAAAATTAACATATTACAAAGTTCGATAGAATAAGAAATATATATGATGAGTGTTAGACAATTAAGAAAGGAATCTTGAGATGGTTTTTCCACATTGAGAGAAAGAGTTGCAAAAGACTTACGAAACAAATATACGTCTGCTATAAATGAAGGCGAGGAAGAGGTAGGCCGACAAAAGAGTGGAAGGAGGTAGTTGAAGAAATTTTGACTGAGGTAAAAGTAAAAAGTATTCGAAGCAGGAGAGCATTTATGCAAAAAGTATACATGTGGAAGAAGTGAGAGCTCTATATAAGGATAGAAAGGCGCGGAGATCTGTCATCACTGCCTACCCCAAAAGCGACATGGCGTGGTATGTATGTTTGTATATAAAAGCCTGACATAAATTGGCTATTTTATTATGATTACTAAATAATATAACAGGAATAAGGCAAATAAGAATAATATTAGTATTAAGAATCGACGAAAAAAATCTTATTAATTTTGTATAACAAGTGCATTGTCCTCGTTTAACTCTCGATTTCTATTTAAAAATATAATACAACATATGGTACATCATACGTAGTAGCCCTTGCGCGGTAACCATCATAACCCAGGTACTCCGATTTCAATTCCTCACCAGTTTATATTACTGGAAAACAGATCATGTTGGGTTTCATTCGACCAGTGTAACTGAAAACACGATGATAACACACTCAGAGTCATTTCGGATTTAGTGAAAACGAAAAACATAGAAATTTTAAATAAACAGGAAATTTTAATGTCTTTATTTATCTTGAGACGCCTTGATCCTTAGTATGGTGGGCGGAAACTCGTAATACGGGGCATCCGCCTCTCTATTTCTGTATCACTTACTCTTAGGTTCAAATATTGTTAGATTTCAATAAGTGGCACAAGTTAATCTTCATAATTCAATAATGTTACTTTGCGATAAACTCTCCAAGATTACTTATGAACCATATTTCATCATTTTTCTTTAAAAATTGCATTGTGTTAAGTTGAATAGGCATTTAAATGTTTGTATGGTGGTTTAATTTCTCACAGTTGTAAATGCAGAGGAGCAAACCTAAAAAGCGCTCATTTGTATGCGCACATGAATACAAACGCTAAGCGTTCGGGTCGCTGAATGGACTGCTAACGCTTTGTGCAGCTGCACTCGTCTCATCAATGGGGTCAGTGAAATCAGAAACAAATACTGGTGGAATTATGTGATTTACCTAAGGCCTCGGAGCAATAACTGCATTCGGTAAATAAAAAAGAACTTGGATACAAATGACTAAAATAAAGTATTTGGAGAAATTTCAAACAAAAAGAAGATTTCGATAAAAAAAACTAATGCTTCATATAGCAAAACCAAATTAATCTTAATCAGAGATTAAAATATGCAAGTCGGTGTAAAAATAAATTAAAATTCAGGGAATAGGTACCTTTAAATTATATATTTTTACATACAGGTTTGTAAAGTGTAGGTTTGTAAAGTGTTCAGGTGTGTAAAAATATATAATTTTAAATGAAAAGAAGTACATTACTTTGCTGCGAGTTAAGAGTTGAGAAAAAAATAAAATTAACTTGACAAATGTGGCAACTCGACAATCGTAAAATTAATATTTAATTTCAATACAACACAAAACATCTTGTTGGAATTGACTAAAAAAATAAACAAAACGATTGTTTTATAACAGTTTCCATGTAACAGTAAAGTTTTTTCAACTATGGGAAATAAAATAACTTTGAAAATTTCAATTCGGTATTGAATAGACGTAAAACGATAAAGAAAAGAAAGAATAAAACAATTACCCGCTGAAAACATGCATAAAATTAAGCTTATTATGTATTCATATTAGAATAAGAGGATTTAAAATATCATATTATTTGAGATGTGGAGTGACACTTAAACACGTCAGTACTTAAATGAGAATGAAAGCATTCACAAAAACTCAAAATACTATGACGGACTCGATGTTTTACTAATGAGCAAGTCACAAATTGCAAAGTTATTTCGTCATTAAAACTGAAATTTCCTAGACGTGGAAGTATTCTCAATGACTTGTTATTATTGGTCATTTTTTAACGTTGTGCTAAATAATAGAGTGGAAGCGAAAGTGTTTCCGAAAAAAATATTTAACTGACACTGCTGTCTCAGAAAACACAAAGAAAAAAGCCATAAATCAAGAGTTATTTTATGTAAGTAAAACATGTCCAGTTTCACTATTCAACTGAAAGTAATTTTTACACGTCGTTCAATTCGGAGAAATTCATTTACAAACAAAAGATTTAAAACAAGTAAAATTATTTATGAACGATCTTAAAATAGTTCGCTAAGCCCAAATATTTTAAGATATATCTACTTGACGCATTTAATTTTTTTTATATGACCCTTCACATTTTTAAATAATGACCGCAATGTTTGGTTTACAAGGGTTATTTATCTTGAGAAAGAGTTGTGTTTCTTGAGAAAGAGAGAGAAAGGGTCATAACACAACTATGAATTTCAAAAAATAAATTTGAATTCGAAGTTATACGTGCAATTCATACAAGTGAGTCGGTGTAAATCAATTTTGGTTAAATAAATTGGATGTGAAAATTATGCATTTTATCGAAGAAGAAAAAACTTAATTGGTTACCCAGGTCCATTTCATACGGAAATTTATGTGTTTTGTATCAATTTATTACACTTATGTTGTAATCTGAAGGATTTATTGCCACGTGGCAATCCAATCAACAAAAAAGATTTTGGAATGCGTGTTTGTGAAAAAATCAGACTGGGACCTTTTTTAGTAATATCGAGAATCGATCCCGAAACCCACGGGTGGAATATAAGCGCTCTACTAGGAGTAACCATATTGGATAAATTATTACAAAAAGGAATGCGGAGCGGAATTTAAAACAAGAAATATTTTTTTAAAACGTTCATTTAAATCATTCATATGCCTACGTGCATATCATTTGGCGACTACTTCAGTGATTATGGATTTTGTCATTCGAGTCTGACCAAATTAATTTTGTAATGTAATTTATTACAAAATACAACATGACCCACAGCAATGTATAATAATATGTATATCAACGTCATATAAATATGGAATATGGACATGGGTGACAGATAAATTATTAACGGTTGAGAAACAATCAATATTTGTATTGGTCATACCTACTCATATTATATTATATTGACAGATTTATCAATGATAACACCAAAAAATAATTTATCGGTACAGTAAATAGGATATTTTACTTTTATAGTGAAATTTCAGGAGACATTGTAAACGAAACCAAATATGTATTGTATATGTTCTATTTTATGAAATTATAAAGGATACATTTTTTCATTAAAAATTAGTACCAGATCCTGAGAAAAAAAAAAGTAAAATTTCTAGATTCTAATATACAAGTCAATTGAATAACATTAAAACAATTTTTTTAGATATTTGATTTTGAAAGACGAATAGTAGAATTTTTCGACAAATAGCTAAATAGGATTAGGACCTTGACGTGTTTTATGCAATTCAACGCTGCGTGTGATATATCCATGAAATTTTCAAAGGTCCCCGAGTTCATAACTACAGAAATCAAAATTTCAAGTTTAAGGACACCCGGCGAAAACGAGGTTTTATTGTGTATTTTCCACACATCGTGAAAGAAAATTATAGCAAAGCTTGTGAAGTCCAAAGTTGTTTCAAGCCCACTACATATTTGGAAGACCCGAGCAAATCAGAATAATTATTTTCCACCGCCGTTTTAATGGCTATCTATAAAAATATAAAATTAAGTGTATTTCTCATTTATTTTCTTTCTTAAAAGGCTTGAGCAACGCCGAATACCCCAGTCAGAATATGAATATTGGTCAAAACAAATGAACGGTCTGTATTTTAAAAATGTTTCTCGACTTGAAAAGGAACTCAAAATGTTATAATAATACTATCGTGTAAGTAAAATTTACAAAGTAAATTTGATCACATGTATAATAAGAGAATGTTCTGTAGTTTACAAGAGTATAATAAAAGTTTAAATGTTAGAAAAATAAATTAATTTTAATGCTCTTTGCAACGTTTTTATAAGAGTATTTTAGCTATTATAAACTATGTATACGACGAGTATATCTGGTAATCGTCTATTTGTGGTTAATGAGTTGTCAATACTGAATATAGCTTCACGTGAGAACTAGCAATCTAGTAATGTAAACGCCCGTTAAAACCCAACAAGTAACGTATTATAAATTTTTGTTATGTGGAAATACCACCTGTGAATGGCGCCCTCGCACTTGTAGAGGCGGCGGCGGTGGCAATGGGCGGGAGACGCGAACGCTTAGATTGCAATCGCAATGAGCCTCGAGTTATACTCGTATGTGAAGGATCGGCGATAGTATAAAACTCAACGATTATTATTTGTTATAAGCCTCGAGTCAAATGTGATTAATGATCACATATAATAAGTTAAAGCAATCTGTCTCGTCATAAAATGAAGGGATTAACTAAAACAATAATGTTTTTTGTAAAGAAATATAATCGTTAGGTTGCTAAGCGAACACATAACAATTATTATGTTGCTGGTAAATGAGTATTGGCTGTTATCCAGTATCCTTTTATATTTGTTTCCCAAGATTTTTTTTAAATGGAATTCCAGTCTGGTTTTCACTTAGGGCCCATTAAAACATTTTTCTGGTTGATTGGAAGAGATTGCCACATGGCAATAAAATCGCCAGGTGAAATAAAAAAAAATGTTTTACATTTTTAGGACTCTATGTTAGGTACAGAGCTTTCCATTCTTCGCATTTATAAGACGCAATACGTTTACTATGCTGAAATAGGCACTAGAATTCGTAACTCGCAAAATTATTGGGATGTCCTAAAGTCAAGGAAATAATAAGACGCTTTACTCGGTTTTCTGAAGACTTCAGCTATTAAGACAGATAATTTTTAAAGTAAATCATTATCCGAAATTCTTGTTTCCAAAGGTCCCCAAGAACTGTGAAAAACGTTTCAAAACAAAACTTTTTGAGCACCAATATCAAGAATAAATAATAAGGCACATAAGATAGGAAAATATTATATTCACACAACGCTAATAGTATAAATTTATAATAAACGGAATAATGAAGTTCTAGCACTGAAAATAGGACAACTTCTCAAATTTCAAAAAATAAACTTAATTTTTTTTTTTAAATTAACACAAATTGGGTGCTGGGTGAATGAATACTCTATATTCGTATTAGGGTTTAAAAATTATTTTATTATGACGAAAATATATTAAATTACAACGATTAAAACACTAAAGAAAAATGAAGTATGAAATCCTTCAAAAATAATTTGACGATACGCATGTCGAGACATTATATTTCGTGGCTAATGATCAACTTGATGAAAATATACAAAAAAACATTAAGATTTTTTCCGATTTTATTTTCATAATTTAAAAAAAATATCAGTTTTAAAAAAATCAATAATGAAATATATATTATTTTAAAACCCTTTTTAAGAACTTGTAAACGAGCCTTAAATTATAGATTGTATCTATCATGTACCATTTAGGAAATATCAGTCATGCATTTCCCAAACATGGAGATTTTCGCATTTTTTGTGTTGTGCAAAAAATAACTACTAGCCAATAAAAAAAATTATAATAATTTTTGACCCACTCCATAGGCCAAAATTACGAAAATTGAAAGGGAAAGTGTGTGTTGAGTTGACATAAAATAGCTCTAGATAGAAAAGTGCGGAAATATGTCCTCTATATCTACCCCAAAAGGGGCATGGCGTGATGTAATATGTTTATTAAAAGCAAAATCGTGCACTCGATTATTTTCCCTGTTGATTGAATAAACATGCAAGTGTTTTAAATAATTAAACGCATGTTTTATGCATATAATTTATGAGGTGCATGGCCTCGCGGTAACGCACTGAACTTCCGTGTGGAAGGTCGTCGGTTCGAACCCTACGCTGTGCTACTCCCCTCGAATGACCGCCATTTTTTCCGCCTAGTATTCGGATATATAAGGATACATATGACTTCGATCATATCTATTCTATTATATAAAATAAAAAAAAGGGAAAAGACATGTCGGTGTGCTCCGATCGTCTCCCTGAGGTGTGCCATCGGATCCAGTACACCGGTGAGTTTGCTGGTGTGTAACAGCTCACTCATTTAAAGAGGAGAAAAAATAGGAAAGAAACGAAAACTCCACGGCACAGCATCGCTTTTCAACCGAATAGACGTTGGAATGGCAAGGGGATTCTCGACTACGAGGCCCAGCATCAACGACGGCATATAATTTAATATAACAAACAATATCATAAAGAATTAAAAGTACACACAAATTTTAATAAAAAAGTTTCTAATTACCGAATAAATAAGTTCTCAACAACTTCTTAACTACTGTTATATATTTGGCATGTTGCAATTTTGATCGACAATCCTAATTAATGCATTGTAAGTAAGACCGAAAGAAATTAATAATCAATCAAGTTTTTTGGCGATTAAAACATGAGATGAATGTGCCTGATATAGAAGCGCTGTTAATAAGCCGTTGACATGGTCAGGTGTTAAAATATCCTTCCCCCCCCTGTCTGTATTTACTCCCACGCTGAATTCATCTTAAACCAAGTGACGTACGCTACACCATTATATAGATACATTGGCTGGATAATTAAAATGGCTCTCTTACCACGGTGACAATAATGCTGTAACCATTATGCATGAGTACACCAACCAACCGGTAAGAAAAGAACATTATATGAAGAAGAACATAAAATGTCGGTAAGGGATATACGAAAACGAAAATTTTTTTTTAAATACATCCAGTGAAAAATTGTTTATATCTAGTGAAAAATTGTTTTCCGGTGATGATTCATAGAACTGGGGAGTTTTTGTTTTCAAGTTCACATGGAGACTTCCGTCAATCTTACATGTTTTTCACTGATCAGTTTCATATGTTCGATTTCGGTAGTACCGTATTTAAAAAAAATGATATTCAAACAAAGGTAAAAATTAAATACGCAGTTAGAAATTAAATTTTCATAGACTGGGGAACACGGTCGATGTGGACATTTTCGGTTGCTACAGGGGAAATTGGAATTAGGAATATTTTAGACTTCTCAATATTGATTTTTGCATTGCTGTTTAATTAAACATGACGAATTTAAAGCAATTTTAGATGAATAGCGTAATTACAATTTTTATTTTTGATACCCTTGTGCCATACTTTTTTCTATTTTGTACATAAATGTTTTTTTTTCGTTTTGATTGTCTTCCAGCTTCGGTGTTATTTCGAGTTTGTTGTTGATTTTCATATTTGTTATGTGATATGTTTTCAAGTTTGTTTAATAGCTGTTTTTGTTTTTTTATATAATTAATATAGAATTTTCTCTTTTTGTAAATGCTGCGGCAGTTAAAAACTTATAAACAAATAAATATGACTCGTAGGAAAGAATGTCATTCTTAAGCTTCCAATCAGAAGTCAAGTGTCCTACTAATATGCCACTGAGGTCGTCATATACTCGTAAAAATAAGCAGAAAAGTTTTTGACTCTGACCCATGGCAATACAGAATAGTATTTTTTGCGAAACATAGTTAGCATTTGATTAATACAGAAGTTGATTGAAACAATAAATTGAATCGAACATTAACCAGTGTGAACGGTCGTGGGAGACGCGACGCGCGTGAGCGGCCCGGCCCGGTCCGACATAACCGCGTGGGCGGCGTGAGGTGAATGCCGAGCACCGAGCGCCGAGCAACGGGAGTGAGCACAACGATCCGTACTTGCCGGGGTCCCGGCTGTCGACAATCAGCGTACTCCTGCATACTGGGACTTTTGTCTCCAGTTAGGTAATGCAGCGGTTACCTTGTTTACCATAAGTGTGCTATTAGATTCAAATGTTACAATACTGGTCAACACAACTAGGACGTTTACCTCGCTTATCAGTAAGAGCTGTGGTTGCGGCATATACTCTGTGGGTCCAGAATCAGAATTTACAACCACCAAATAAAGTATCGGCATCTTCGATAATCTCTGCAGCATACAGTGATGCATTTTCATTATTTTCGAACATGAAAAAATATTAAAAGATAAAGCACGATAGAAATAACAACCATTTAATGAAAACATACTTATAGACAAAATAACTCGTCGGACAGTCCTATACAGGGTGTAACATGAGGTGACGATCAACGGAAGCAAGGTGACGGGGGAACTTAATACCCATCGATTTAACCCCCGTGTATGTTCAGCGATATTCAGTGGCTCTCAAGTAATTTGTATTTTTGTGAAATTTGAATAAAACCCCGATTTTAGACTAAACTTCGTAAGTGTAACTAAACTATTAGCTCTGCGATCGTAATTTTTTTCTAGGTGTAGTTTAATAATGGGCCTTACGTACAACAATACCACTTTCCGTCGCAACCCTCTAAATTTGGAAAGAAAAAAAAATTACCTTCTCAGTGCAGGTATAGGCTATGCACAGCTTACAATGGTGCTCATTTTGAACATTTGATGTAAAAAATTTTTTTTTTTTAAATCACGGTCGTGTTTTGATCAGATATCTTTGTCAACGTCAACCAACCGCTGCTACCTGATAACTCTGATAAGTATCGCAGTTACATTAGAACACCTATTTTCACCATTGAAAGTAGTCTTTGACTTAAAGAAAAAATATCGATTTTTGGGACTTGTACCATTTGAGTAAATTTTTCAACATGATACTCTAGTACAAGCCAAATGACATTTAAAGGGTTAATTTTCCATGAACGTGAGTAGTTTTTAAGATAAGTTGTAGAAAAAAAGAGGTGTGATTTTTTTTTGTCTTGAGCTCATGAAAGACAGTGGAAAAATTAGACTTGTAAAAAAATTTAAGATGATTTTTTTTCTTTCCAAATTTAGAGGGTTGCGACGGTAAATGGTATTGTTGTACGTAAGGCCCATTATTAAACTACACCTAGAAAAAAATTACGATCGCAGAGCTAATAGTTTAGTTACACTTACGAAGTTTAGTGTAAAATCGGGTTTTAATTCAAATTTCACAAAAATCCAAATTACTTGAGAGCCACTGAATATCGCTGAACATACATGGGGGTTAAATCGATAGGTATTGAGGTCCCCCATCACCTTGCTTCCGTTGATCGTCACCTCATGTTACACCCTGTATAGCTGTCAATTATATAATTTCAGTTTCATTACGAAATAAAGCAAAAATGATCATTAGGTTATAATTTCACCCAAAATAATTATAAATTAATCTAATTTCTGGCCAAAATGTCTCCCATTTTTTTTCAATTGGTGTTGTAGATTCACTCAGTGATGAAGCCCCCGTCAATATAATATCCCAATCAGTGACGAAACCCCCGACTAAGTGAGTGATATCGGCAGGTGAAATCCTTTTAAGACTACTAACGGGTGGAATGATGTGATGCGGGAATATGTAGAAAAAACCATACAGGGCTTACGTACATAAATGAGTCATGTATCTAGAGATGCCTGAGAGTAATTTATGCCCTATACTACTATTACAAGTATAAACCAAACATGGTAGTTATTAACTTTTAAAAATCTCCATTCTCCTTTATTTAGAAAATAAATCAAAATAAAAAAATACTCATAGAGAACACGTAAGTATCTATAATATCATTTTAACTTCTCCAACATCACATTAAGATGAGCTCTGTTTAGACCAATTTCTACATCAATATATAAATAATTGTACCTTTTGTATGATATTGTAAAAAACTTCCAGGCATTTAATTTTTAAACATAAGAATTCATATAAACATAAAATGAAATGAAACTACCTCAATACACGGTGGGCCAGAATAATTTGCCCCTGTTTTAAATGACGACTATTTCTTGAACGGACAGGTCAAAAATATTGAAAAAAATAAATTTATTTTATCCACTTTCCAAAAATATGTAGTTTTAAGACCCTGGAAGGAGTTGGACGGGAGTAATTGCCGTTTGAAAAAACATACCCCGAAATAAAGATGTATTTTTTCATTGCAGGTCAACCACCAACTGACAAACTCCCATAGTCAAAAAAAAGAAGTCATGTTTGACAACTTTATTCCGAGGTATGTTTTTTCAAACGGCCATAGCTCCCCTCTAACTCCTCTCAGGGGTTAAGAACCACACATTTTTGCAAAAAATAAACTTTAAATTGTTGATTCTCTACTTTTTAGGTGACCGTCACGAGAAAGTCGAGATTTAAAACAGGGAAACTATTCCTGGCTCAATTTGTACATGATATAATCAAGGAAATAATTAGTTTTGAAATATCACGTAAGTAAAAGTTTTACTGCAGCAAACTATAGGAAAATTTTACTCGGGAAGTTTATTGATGCGGAAGATGTAAATGATCGAGAGGAGAATGACTTGCGAAATATCTCAGAATTTAAATTAATAATTTGGCATGCACCATGCGCATAATCTATCTACGTTTTGATCAATTTTACGTCTGTTGGCTCTTCCTCATACTGATTGACAAGACAAAGCGAGTGGTGGACAAAGGTTCCTAATAAATTTGTTTGACGATCTGTAGCCGAACTATTGACAGGATGAGGCAAGTGGTTGATATTTTATGAAGAATACTTTTTGTGAATATAAATAGACAGCGTGATCGAATTGGCGACACGGGCGCCTGTCATATTTCAATATCCGAGACTCACGACTTCGTGAGCACACGTGAATATTGCTAATTGAAAATTATTCTTTATGAACAAACATGGAAATTGAATATCGAAAGAAAACGTACATATGAGATACGAGACAAGAAAGATAGAAGGGACTACATAAATAATGTGAAGGTATCAAAAGATCTGGAGAGAAAAGCGCCGATCCCTGAAAAACGGTTATAAAAAAATCAACTTTTTTTAACTTGGCGAGTTTATTACCATGCGACTATTTATTCCAATCAACCAGAAAGATGTTTTAAAGGGCCCTAAGTGAAAACTAGACTGAAATCCCATTTAACAAAAATCTGGGTTCTAGCGGGGATCGAACCCGCAACCTCCGGATCGGCAAACAAGCGTCTTACCACCAAGCCACGGAGGTCGTCACTTTTCAGTCATCGGACAAAATTTGATCATCCGAAACATATTGTATTCGTTGTACTCGTATACAGTATAACCTAGCGGATGTATTGCCATGTGATGATCTCTTTCAGTCACCCAGAAAAAAATAAACTCTAAACCAGACTGGAACTCATTTACAAATAAATTATGTTCCGACGGGGATCAAACCCGGAACCCCTCAGTTAGAAAACAGGCGTCTTACCAACTAAGCCATGGAAACATATGTATGTTGGACAGCCTTCATGTGTTGTCATGATTCAATTACCATTATATTATGTATAAAACAGGCCTAGTCGCTATATACGAGATCAGGCCTAGTCGCTATATCGTATATGAAAGATAAATGAAAAAATCGTGAATAAATATTCAGAAGCTACGTACAATTATGTTGTGAAAGTGTTTCAACGATGAATATATGAATCTTCCAAGGTTTTCAACTTATAATAATGCCCTTCTGATTCCTGTAATTTAGTCGAAACACTATAAAATGTAATGGACAATACTTTATGCCTCACTTCGGAGAGGCAATCAAAATGACTACTTGTTCACTTTTTACTTTAAGATTCTTTTTCTAAGATGTCAGATTTTCCGTATTATTTCGTAGTTACTTTATTTGATTCCAAAACAACTCGTTTAAAACTGACAACACATGACGAACCACAAAGTGAAATTGATTCATCACATTAGTGAGTGATACGATTGTTACATCCTAGAAATTCTACATGTACATCTTAGTATATACCTATAAAGATATTGTACATGTATACAGAAGTATTATTAAGAATTATATTCTTAATAATAAACAAATATATCAAACTTCACAGGCGTTCTAACATGATAGAGAATGTTTTTGGTGCCTAAATAAGTATTTCGATATTGTTAGATCATAAAAAATTGACATAAGGCGATATACCCATCAAGCTACGTAACGTGCAATGAGGCGTAAATATAATGCAATCATTGTCATCAATGGCAGTCATGCTAGACGGCCCTTCAGACATTTCAGATAACGGAAATCACACAGTGAAATAATTATATCGGCGAAATCAATATTAATCTCGAATTGTGTCATTGAAACAATATCGAATTGAATTGTAACTGGTTAAATAGGAACATGTCAGCTGAAGCTTGAAATCGTCTAAAAATTGTTTTTTTTAAATTTCATTTATAATATTTACTCTCATATAATAGCATTTTTGGTTTCAACAGTGATGTCACAAGTCATCAAAGTGTGGGTGTATTGCCTATATAAGAGTATGTATGTATATGTGTACATGTACCACATATACGAGTGTATATACATTGGAACTAAACACGGGGTATTGAATATATTTTAAACCATACACGAATATATTTAATAATATGAGGATTCGGTATGAACTTAATAATATGCATTCGATTGGCTTGGATGGATCACTTTAGGCAACTTTGGTTCAATTTAATCACAACATAAAAGTCTCAATAAGTTTACTGACACGGATAAACTGAGATCTAAAACGGTCAGATGCTGTTTCGGCTGTTGATTTTAGGAGCATTTTCGTAGAAGATATCAACTCTTCAATAAAGTATATTCTCATTTCTAGTCTGAATTACTTGTATAAAGATCAAAAGTCTTCAGTCAATTTTAAAATATTATGATAACGAGCTAATGCTTCTGTTATGAGGACCGATTATGTAGGGTTTTGAGTTTTGAGCGCACACACCATCAATAACAAAGATAAACAGTGTGATAATGAAGCTACATCCAGATAAAAAATTGTATTACAATTCCGTTGCATACAGTTAAACCCGACGGGTCTATTGCTGGAAAGATATTAAAACACCTTATGTGAAAAACCGGGAACTATTTGTTTTTAGTATCATCGATAATCGAACCCGAAATTCCTGAATGGGAAGACTAGTGTTCTGACAACTAATCCACGATGGTAAGCATTATCGAAAAAATTAAACTAAACTGTAGGTAAAAATACTTAATCAAAATTTTAGAAGTCTCAGCATGGTTTTCATCTAAAGTCCTCTAAACATCTTTCTGGTTGGTTGGAAGAAATTGGCATATTGAAACACGACCGATAGGTTGTGTTGTTAACAACATATGTAAGTGTCTTTACATTACAATACTTAACAATCATTTTTGCTAACTTGAGGTGTTCATAAATAAGAATAATTGATACGTTTGGTTTAATTAGATGAAAAATTAAAATACCATACATATGTTATCAACATTAAATGATTACATGGACAAAATATGCTTTAAAACACGCACTCTATTTGCTCAATGTACTGGATTTAGTTACGTTGAGGTCATTTTACCTTTAAAAAATGTCGTGTTTTACATCCTTCGCAGAAGTAAGAAATCTAATGCGCGCTTTGATGAAAATTACAGACAATGGTTGTGCAACTCAAATTGACAGAAAATTTGTACTAACACATGGTTATTTCGCAAACATATTTACAATCAGAATTTTATTCCAGGAATGATTTTGTATTTCTTTAAAAAATTAACATATAAATTTCGCATGTGACTTAGAATAAATATATTTGTCATCTAAGATTACGGTACAAATAAAAATAATCCTGACCGAAATAATAACTATTAATATAAAATAATCAACGTTTTCTGTTTAGTTTATTTACTTTTGAGTTTAATCACGTTTAAGGTCCTTCATGGCACATGGAATCGACACAAAAATAATGTTCAGAGATGAAACCCTCAGATATATGCACAATATTACACGCAAATCGTTAAAAATATAAAATCTTCCACGAAATGTGCGAAGTAGAAGGTTTTGTGAGGAAGGCAGAGGAAACTGATATTTACATGTGGTAAGGACCACCTCCGAAATGTGCGAAGTAGAAGGCTTTGTGAGGAAGGCAGAGGAAACTGATATTTACATGTGGTAAGGACCACCTCCGAAATGTGCGAAGTAGAAGGCTTTGTGAGGAAGGCAGAGGAAACTGATATTTACATGTGGTAAGGACCACCTCCGAAATGTGCGAAGTAGAAGGCTTTGTGAGGAAGGCAGAGGAAACTGATATTTACATGTGGTAAGGACCACCTCCGAAGTGTGCGAAGTAGAAGGCTTTGTGAGGAAGGCAGAGGAAACTGATATTTACATGTGGTAAGGACCACCTCCGAAATGTGCGAAGTAGAAGGCTTTGTGAGGAAGGCAGAGGAAACTGATATTTACATGTGGTAAGGACCACCTCCGAAATGTGCGAAGTAGAAGGCTTTGTGAGGAAGGCAGAGGAAACTGATATTTACATGTGGTAAGGACCACCTCCGAAAAAATTAAGAACACTTAAGAGCCTAAGTCTCAAGCAAACTCTATTCGGCTGAGTATTCTAAAATAATAAAATAAGGTTTTTTTTTCGTAAAAAAAAAAATACAAATACATTTATTTAAAATGCTGTTTAACTGACGTGATACCAACATGAACTAACTAATTGGCATAAAATTTACTCTATTTTAATAATGAAACAAAAAAGGTTGTTTTGAATAAATAACAAAAAACAATACAATTTGGATTACAATAAAATTTATAGTTTTTCTTAATTATATAATGCAAATATGAACTAACTCGTTAAATCTACTCGTACGTTCGGAATCAGTGAGTTAGTAAGTGTAACCTTGTGCGTTCACAATAGTCGAGGTGTTTGCAGCGCAATATTGTCGCAGGGGTCAGCAATCTTTGGGCTTCTATTAATACTGATACGTTACATCATTATCTGGATTTTCCCATTCCATTATTCTGATGGAATGCGTTCACATCCAAAATTCGCTAAGAAATTAATTTTTACTAAATAATTTACATACAACCCGATAAAATTGTTTTAACCGAAAAAAAACTACCTTGTTGAAAATATTGCTTATTCTCAAAATAAAAAAAACACTTTCTTGGAAAAAACAAATAATAAAAATTCAGCACGGTTCGCAATGAGTTAAACGATATCTATCTAAGATGAAAAATAAACCACCTCCGTGGCCAATTGGTAAGACGCCTGTCTTCCGACCCTGGATTGAGCATTCGATTTTTGCAGATACCCAATTTTATTAAAAAGGCTTTCAATCTGGTTTTCATTTAAGAACTCTTTAACATATTTCTGGTTGGTTGGAAGAGATCGCCATACGGAAATACATATGCCAGATTGTACTGTATGTATACAACGAAATAATAATAAAAAAAATCAATCATGCGTGCTTAAAAAATATAATTTACCGTGGCCTAGTTAGTAGAAAGCTTGTCTTCCAATTCGGGAGTTGCAAGTTCGAGTCTCAAAGGCACTCAAAAAATAGTTCCAGTCTAGTTTTTTTTAATATATTTCTTGTTGGTCAGGACAAATTCCCGCGTGGAATAGCCCGCCAGATTATATTTTATACAGTCAAAATGTTATACAATAAATTATGGCGACGTTCGTGGTCTGCTTGGTAAGACAATTTACTTTCCGCCCGGGGTTTCGCGATAGATTCCAGATGGCACAAAAAAAATATATCCCAGTCTGGTAGAGGAGTCTGTCAGGTACCTATCAATATTCGCACGCGTCGAATTCGTGTGCGACTGTTGTATCCTCAAGTTTGGTAGTCAAATGAGTGATTGATAATTCCGTGCCAATTGTGGTGGTTCTAAACTCCTCGGCTTGACTACTGGGACCGAAGACAATATTGTCTCCCGCTCACTGTTCAATATGCCCCAATCACCAATTTGAATATGTTAAAAGGTATCATACTAAAGAAAAAAAAAGCAATAAGTGATAATGTAATCATTTCAGAATACTGTATAGTTCATATAATCAGACTTAAAGGTTTTTAAGTCTTTTAAAATAATGATTGAACGATTTTTTTTCTTCCAGTAACACTTTTAATTCTTGTGTATGTTTATATGTATCAACCAAGTGTCATCGTAAAACAAACTCTGCGAGAGATCTTTACTGATCGCCGAAACTATCGGTCACTGCTGATTGCTGATGAAACATTTATCTCCAGTCGTTGCAGAGTCGGGTGAAAAACAATAGTTACTGAAATGAAAAGGCTATACGGATGAACTTCAAATGTGTACTCGTAAAACATTATGAGTAAATATTTCCTTCTTCCTTAGTTGTACTTGTGAAGATAAAATTAGCACATTGTTGCTATAAATTATTAGGATCCAGCGGATGTCTTTATATGCTAAGTAACAGGACATTGTTTTATTATTGTTCATTGTTTTTTTGATAAAAAAATCACACGGAGTGTATTTTCAATCGCAAATGTACATCGTTAAATAAAACTGATTAAATGTTGAAAAAGATGCCCAAGGTCAATCACGCTATATAAAATGTCAAGAACATAAAATTAACATAAAGAAAAGAACCAAGATGATTTTTTTTTAAGCTATCCATGAGAGCGGAGTTGTCCATGCGATGTTACAATCATGAAGGGTACACGTTCTACAAATAATTAGTTTGGAGTAAACGGTACAATCATGAAGGGTACACGTTCTACAAATAATTAGTTTGGAGTAAACGGTACAATCATGGAGGGTACACGTTCTACAAATAATTAGTTTGGAGTAAACGGTACAATCATGAAGAGTACACGTTCTACAAATAATTAGTTTGTAGTAAACGGTACAATCATGACGGGTACACGTTCTACAAATAATTAGTTTGTAGTAAATGGTACAATCATGAAGGGTACATGTTTTACAAAAAGCTTAGCGTCTCAAAATGTTATATTGTATAAAACTTTTGCTCTATACAGTACAACTTTTCCAACCAATCAGAAAGGTGTTAAATAAACCTTAAGTGAAAAGCAAACTCCGTGTTGAAAGACAGGTAGGTGTCTTATCAACCAGGTGTATAAAGATTAAAAAAAAAGAAAGGCTAAAGAACGTGCATTGAATCGTAGTCTCGCACGCTCAAGATGCATCTCGAACAGCAGCCTAGAAGAATGACAACAAATTGGCAGATCAAGATTGAGAAGGGGCAACGTCTCCATAGAGATGTCATCTCTCCAAATAGGGAACTGACGACGAACTATCCAGGATCGATGTCAGTGAGGGCGAATTCTGGAGGAAACAAGATCCGAACTGAATTGTAAGGCGAAAAATGAAGATGACGAATCCGGCTATTTTTTTCCCCTTGAAACCAGAATAAAAACATATGACCATATATAGATGAACTTCACTAATAAGAAAACATAATTGAACGTAATTATAGAATTCAATGTGCGAAGGAATTGTTGTCCGTGCAATTTTTCAAGATGCTAGTCATACAACAAATCAATTATTCCGGAAACGAAAAACTCGGGACAATGATGCACGGAGTGTAGGTTGGAGAATTGAATTCTCATTTACAGATTCGCCTCTGTCATCGGACTAATTGTGTCTTAACCTTTAGTCAGCGCTGAGTGACTCCTGATGGAAATAGGAACTGTGCAGAACGTATTACCGAGATACGAGCACCGAACACCACACGACAGATCGATGCTAGGCGTGACTAAGCGACCCACAGGCCGACCGTTCTACTGGAGAAAGACGATTACTGCGTGCAGGTCCGATATCAGGTGTTAAGTAACTATTGTAGTATATAGAAGATAATTAATTTAACAAAATGATACATCGTGGCCTAGTTGGTAAGATTTCTTACCTTCCAAGGTAAGAAATCTTGCAACTCGGGGTTACGGGTTCGATCCTTGTTGGTACCGACAATCTTAAAAAGTGTTCCAGTCTAATTCTATCTTAAGGGTTCTTTAACATGGTCGGCTGGAAAAGTTTTTCACGTAGCAAAAACTCCGCCAGGGTGAACTTGAATACAACGAAAGTGTTAAACAATACAATAAAATGACAACATTTTGATACATTTTATCTGAAACGAAGTTTTTATTACACTATGTTAAAAATGTTGACACTATGTAAATTCATATGAATATGTATATTTTGGTTATATAAATAATCTATATCGACATATACCAACGATATAAGAAGACTATCAATAATATAAAATCATGAATCTACATCACAATAAAAAAATATTTTTAAGGATTCCCAATATACAACCAGAAATAAGATAGCCAAAATAACATGTTCGGGATATGTAATGTCGTGAAAATGGTGTTAATTATTTTACAAGACTTGTGAAAGTTATTCAATAGGTTTTATCCATATAAATGAAAAGAGGAGGAAAGCCAAGTGTTTGTCCAAGGGTGACATACTGCCTGTGAACGGGTCTGCCCGCATCGCACCATCGAGAATCTGTTGTCGGAATCCGCGCGTGGGCAATCCCACCGGACTAAGCGGAATGAGTGGCGCATCTTGATTCAGCATTTGGAAATACACATACTGTATTCACGGTCTTAATATAATCAGAAACATGGAGGGAAAAAGTCGCTAATCTTGCCAAAGTAAACTTGCTTTCTGCTAACTTCAATGGGTTAAATGCCACGAGTCACGAAAATATGGGTGATACAACAAAATGTGAATTTATCATTTTCAAATTTCACACAATGTCTCGAACATTTTTGTGTGAGACAAATAAAAACATGTTTTAAACTTGGATAAGTTGTCAGGCTAGGATTCCCTATTTGGTCTTTAACATAAACTTGAACTTCATTTCCCAATAACCAGAACATATTCCAATGATTTATCTCTCCCCGAAGCCGATAAACGTTTTTTGTATCTATCTTTTATTTGCAAGTTCAGTATTTCTTTGTAATTTTTCTTAGATAATTCAAGTTTTAACAATTGTTACAGCGCATTGTCACTGGGTGAGCGAGCGAATTGTTCGGTCAAACAAAACAGCGCGGGCAAACTCGTATCGTTTTGATTCCATACAAATCAGACTATGAATATTGAACTAGTAAGCAACCGGGGTATAGTCATAGCTCTGAAAAGGAACACGTTTTAATGTTAATAATCTGATTAAGAATTAATTCCACTTTATAGAACATTTTTGGTGATTCGTCGAAATCAAATATAATTTTAAAAAAAACTGATAAATAAATATTGTACTTTCTTCATTAAACTAACACATTTTAATAGTAATTATTAATACAACAAATTTAAATAATTTGTAAATAGATAGGTGCCATTTTCATATTTAAGAGGCGAGTTTCACATTAAAATCAACGAGGAACGGGCGAAAATGCAATTACAAAATGACGTTCGTAAATCAAAACAATACTGACATTAATTAATGTATGCACATATGGATTATCCGACGTTTTGTGTTAATCTTACATTCACATTCATTTTCTACCGATATTTATTCTTTATCTTCTTTCCGCAAATCTATTCAATACTTCCGATTGTTCCTATTATATTTTTATATTTAATAAAATAGACAAACTCCATATCCTATTTGGTAAGACGCTTGTCTTCCAGCCCGTGGGTTGGTGGTTCGATTCCCGGTAGTATCTAATTATTTTTTGAAAATTGTTTCAGTATGGTTTTTGTTTAAGGCCTCTTAAATATCTTTCTGGTTGGTTAGAAGATATTGCCACACAGCGATAAACCTGTCAGGTTGTACTATATATAACTAAAAAGTGATAGTGATACAATGCAAAGTGTATTTATCAAAACAGCTGTTTGTAATTCTAACTAGCATACCGGTCAGATTTTTAGTATGCAAAAACTCGAGAAATTTAATAATACGTATAATATATGAATCGTTTAACGCCACGCTTAGTAATTTGGAGAGTTTCTGGGTTTTTTGTTGTGAAGTAAACACAATCGATTAGTTTTTTTAGCACGATGAAAAGAACTCTTCCAATCCATTTCAGAAATTACAGTCTCGTTAGCCCAAATCGAAGAAACCTTGAAGGATGGTGAGGCGATCTCTCTGTGTGGGGGGGGGGGGGTACAAAATCTCCACTACGCAGATGATAACACACTCATTACTGTAACCGAGGCTGAAATGAGTATTGTATAAAAGGGGAAAGATTGGCGCTGGGACTCGATATAAATGATAGCAAGACCAAAATAATGATTATAAGCCAAAGTAAACGTTATTAGAGAAGTTCTATGAGCCTAGACCATCTTGAAAGTGTGCACGAGCTTGTGTATCTGCTTTCTTATAACAGACAAAGGAGTTGCCATTGTAAGACGTACGATGAGTCGTCTTGAGAAGGTATAAAACAAGAGCCATAGTCTTCACCGTTTTCCTGTACGGTGTGGAAACGTTGACGTTGAGTGAATCGGATATCCCAAGTAATGATGCCTTTGAGATGTAGTGTTGTCGGCATTTACTGCATATCCCATGGACAGTCACCCTGATGGGAGTTGCAGATTGAAGAAATACTCGCCTCCACATTCATGGGATGTATACCTAATCGAGTTTTTCAGTGGTGGGTGCTGTTGAGAGTACCACATTTCGTCGACGAGTATTCACCAGATTGCGATCTTATAAAGGGTCATCGAGACCTCATAAGATGCTTGCAGCTCAGGATTGCTCTCAGTTGTGGGAGTTTATCAAAATAAGAGTGTTGTCCCTTCGAGTTCACCATCCTGATACATGCGGTGAGGACGAGAAAGAAGATTAATCAGTGTAAATATCAACTAAGCACCACCAATTGATCGATTTAGCATCATGAACAATGAAATATTTCATTAATACTGAGTCGCCTGTCAGTCGAATGTTTATCACATTACTGTTTTCGAACGATTTCTCTTTATAGCGCCCAATCAAGTTAATTTTAAAGCATAGTTCTGCGAACTTATTATAGGGACGCATATACTAGTACGTACTTGTACTTGATCCGTCAAACACCATTAAGTGACGATAGTACAAAAATATTTTTTCACAAAAAGTACTGCTTGCTTCTCAAGGCCTGAAGTACATATTTTCAAACAACCAACACGTCTTAAATTTAGTTCGTCAAGGTTTCAAATTACACACCTATTGTCTAACTTACAAATCTAACCAGGTTTCCATATCGTATAAAATAACCCGAAATCTGGCATTTAATTCATATATAAATAGTAAGAATACATTCATGTTAGAATCAAGCGAAGGAAATAGAGAAAAAATAATATATAAATCAAATAATAGCATGGCAAGGAAAACTATCGTTATTTTCACGTTTATTTCCTTACATTGGGTTATTCAAAATACTTTTCATTTTTTTGACATAGCTTATATCTGTCCTGAACTGATTTTACACATGTTTTTTATCCCACGCCCTAAACCGAAGTATTTAACGGAGAATTGGAATTTTATTTAAATTTGTGTTTTCTAATCTAATCAAAAATATTTGCAAAAAATGACAACTTAAAAATAAATTTTAGAACACAGAAGAAAACACTCTTGAGGAGCCCAGAAGATCTGTGAAACTACGGTTGGAACGAATAGCGCTATATGAAAATCAATTAAAGAGCGTGGATGTTTTTTTATTAAATAGATAAGTTAGGATTGAGACATGAAGGTTCAAAATCTAACGGTGTCAAAAGGGTCAATGTAAATTGATGGATCGAGCCATGATTCACCGCTGGACCAACAGCGGCACGCTGATGTCATGACCGATCTGACGTCGGGCGAAGTGCAAGGGAGGATATTCGGCAAATATTCAATAAGAGAGATAACACACGCATATGACACAAATGCTGCAAAAAAAAACAGGTACATAATTTATAAATATCATTAGATATTCAAGTAAAGTTTTTTTAAGTTTGCAGGAGAATAAATCTGTTCTGTCTTTTTATGTAATTAATTTTAATCATACACATTGGATGTATAAATTGTAATTAAGTAATTTAGTCTTTACATCCAGCATTTTTGAGTATGACCTAAATTTCAGACTATAAGAAATATTTCAGTAAAGTCCCACAAGGATGACTTAAACAACTGTTCTTAGTATTGACTGTTTTCTTTCAAAGAAAAAAAAATGAACGGAAAATATAAGCGATTATTAACAAAGCAAAGAAAAAATAAGCGATCATGCATTAAGCATAAAAGTGAACAATATAACTGAAAATGATCTGGGAGAAATATAAAATAGTGAGTATCGATTATTTGACGCATGCGGGAGCCCAAATCACTGAATATAATTAATATCTCCTGTTTTACTCCTGTGTGAGTCGACTTTCATACTGGAACTAATTGGCATTGTCTAGCCAAAATTTCCTTCGAAAAACTTTTACCTCTTAAATTATCACTTTTTTCTATCTGCTGTATATATTTTTTCAACTAATAGTTTATTTTGTCTTATACACTTGTGATCAAGATTAGATTAAAATAAATCAGGAATTTCCCGAATTCGAAATATAAAAATGGGAAAGGAATATTATTTAAAATAAAAACGTAAATATTTTGACACAAAAATCCGTTAATGTTTTAATGGTACGTTTTTAAAGGGAAAAGATTTTATAGCATAAGATAACACATTGATGAGGAAAAAATGTACTTAAAATACAGGAAACGGTTTATTTTGAAAGGCACAACATATACAGACATTAAATAACAAAATTAAATTTGTTACACGAATGTTAAATTCAAGTTAACTGAGTGACATTCAGAATATGAAAGTATTTATTTTAAATGAATTTTATAATTAAAATTATTGTTCCAACTTAATTTTGAACAATTTTATTTACATGATCAAAAAGCGAAATAAAATACTAAAATAAAAATATATTTCCATTAAAATCATTCAATCTGGAGGTACTAAATGTATCCTTCATAGTTGCAACGAATGACAAGAAAATCAGAGAAAAATCTTCCATTTCAAATAATTGAGCTATAAACTTATTTTACACACGTCTAATAAAAAAATCAAGCGATATTGTGTAATGTAAAGTATTTAAGTCATAAACTTACTAAGACTGGTGATAAATATTATTTCTTTTGAGTTGTATCGTAATGCAAATCGGATACTTCTTAGCCAAGACATAAAACAATCAGGCCAAAAAATACAGAAAAAAACAAAATCCGGTGCCAAAAATGTTCTATAACGAAATAAGTTACCTTAAAGGATAGGTTTCTCAGAACTAATTGAAAAAAAATATAACATTATCACCAAAAAATACATATATTTATACAATTGAGTTATGTAAGGCATTTTTGCAGGACAAGACATTCGGCCAACTGTTCGGAAAGCGTCAAATTACTTCGAGAATACGACGTTTCTTAAGAAGAGATCCAAGGCAATAGGAAAATATATTTGAAATACTAAAAATAAACATATTGCGGCATGGCAAAGAGAATAAAATGAGCTTTACCTCAGTTTTCTTTACACTGTGGTGGAAATTTGCAAAACTCTCCAAGACTTCACTCTTAACATGCAATTAATTAACAAAAACACAACTTTTCATGTATTGCTAACAAAACACTGACAAAATTATCATGGCATTATTTAATTGTAACAAGAACATTACGCGAAATTCTACATTTTCGTAGGAACGAACTCACGACAGACAGCTCGAGCTGCCATTTTTCTTTATGTCGCAAAATGTTCCTCACTCTAGCGAGATTATTGATAACTAAATTGACAATATTTTCGAGCACGGTCGGTAAAGTTCCTAGCGATTTGATCGCTGTGTATGTTCTACACTCGCCTGAAGATGCCACTAGTAAGAAGTATTTTTCCATGTGAGTGGAAATGTCGATGGTTATTTAGTAAAAACAATAGACTTTTTTTTTAAAACAAAAGTTTTTATTTGTATGAACGAATTCAGCTAATTACAAAAATTATGTAATTAAATTCCAAAATTAATGTAAAATAGTTAGTAACAAAAACATTTAGAATTAAGAAAGATTCCGAGACGTTCAATTCTTAAATGGCTTAATCACAAAAAAATATAAAATATGGATTTCACAAATAAAATTAGACGTTTGAAAAATGGCCATACAATTGACACAACACTAACACTAACAAAAATATGTTTGAAGTATTTGACGTTTCCTACAAATAACAATCCGTGTTTGTATACCATATTTATTAGGTAAACTATATGGACATAACTATGCCCAAACTATACTTTTATCTATTTTCAAGATAATTCATTTAACATCCCACTACTTTTTCTGAGTTTGTATGGAATATATATTTTTTGAACGGAATTTAACCACGATATGCATGCTTAACTTAGCTTAAAAGATTTAAGTGGTTTATGTTTTTGTGCATACAGGATCGATTTATATTTTGATATTACAGGTAAATAAAAAAAAAGTTTTATGGGTTGTGTCCTCTTTTGCAAATATACCATAGTCGTACGTGTCCTGGTAAGACGAATGTTCAAATCAGAATTTTAAAAAATATCTCGAAATCAATCAATGCTAATCGAAGGTTTGCAGGAGTTGCGTAAGTATTTAAAAAAATTTGGAAAGGAAAATAAATAATTCTGTGATAAAAAGTTTTAGAAAAAGTCGTCATTAAACGTCAATGTTATGAATGTTAAGATTTTGTATACAAAATCACACCAATGTGCCTAACCATCTGTTTGACAAATCTACGAGTAGTGTTAGGCGAATGGTTTCATTAAGTAAATAAACATTACGTTTTAATTATTTTTATTTGTTAATTCCCTGTTACAATGAAAATATAATTATGAAACCAAGATTACAACAATATTGATAATGTTTTTTTTTCGCTACAATTTTAATCAAACGAGCTTATAGAGTTATCAAAAACATCTGCATAGATTATAATTATTGAAAAATCTGAATTACGCCAAGTTTAAAAATATTGCATCTACACCAGATGTATTCTCAAACCCTGATACACTTCTATGTCCCGGGTTTGTTCACAAAAATGTAGTCTACCTACATCTTCCAGTATGCAAGAGTCTTATAGTTCGGAAATTATAGGACGAGTCCTGTGACAGCTCACAAATTTGCCCCAATACAACTTTATGTAATGTATTTACCTAAATAACTTGCTATTTATTAGAATTGAGGCTTATGTTAAAGTTGATAAAATAATTAAAATTACGGAACATCGTTACAACGTTGTATTGGGGCAAATTTGTGAGCTGTCACAGGACTCATCCTAGAATTTCCGAACTATAGTATATAGTTAAGATTTGCACAACCTTTTCACTTTAGCGCGGTATTTAAAACTGGATATTTATTGTGTTTACGAAAACGGTAATATGGTATAAACAAGAACATTTCACATTCAGGGTCAACTCTAGTTCTTTCTTCATTAATAACCTGAGTTATTAAACATCAGATTCAATCATTGATTTTTTTGGTAATTTCGTAGATGTAGATTATATTTTTATAACGACTTTCGTGATCTAGTTTTTAAGACGCTTTACTTGCAACCGGGGGGTTTCAAGTTCGATTCCCGATGGAATAAAATAAATTTAAATAAAAAGGATGCAAGTAATATAGTCCAGTAACAATACACTCGGTAGACGTGTGCGAGTGATGATGAACAACGAGTTCCGTACCTACTCCAGTTGTTTTAAGTCTGAATACTCCATAAATGGGGCTGACGGCAATGTTGTCTCTCGACCACGTTCTTCGATATGTTCAAACTCCCCATTCGGACACGTTGATGGGTTAAAATACTCGTATGAATGAATAAAGCGTTTATAACTTACAATCCATATTCCGCAGTGAAATTAGCTTCCAGCCACATCGGAGAAACTTAGCACACCGTAGTAAATGTGCTGCTAGTCAATTGCCTATTTGAAGAGAAACAAGAAAAGGAACATGGAATGTGAGAGATTTGGTGGAAATACAGTAAAATTGTACATTGTTGAAAAGAAAATTAAAAGACTTGGAATAGACATAGTCAAAGTAAGCTAGACTCACCGGATGGAATCAGCTTAGTACAGAACTGAGCTCAATAATATTGTACATTTCTCGGGAAATACCGATGATTGTTTTCATAGAGTAGAAATTATAAGAACAATAAATATAATTATAATGGGAACAAAATTTCAAAATATAGTTTTCGGATACTACTGTATAATAGTGAATTACAAAATCACTACATTCATTTCAATCCCGTGCAATTGAAACATCTTACACGTTTATGTATTCGTACCAACGTCGATACCACGGGACGTAGTGATGGAGAAATTTTAAAAAGACAAAAAACTTTTCTAAATAAGCTGAAACTTTAATAGTTTTCACCGTAAGTAACGTGAATATTTTAATTGGTAGGAACATATAAAAAAGTATGTAAGGTTTTTTTCAATGAGGGGACAATAATGAAAGAAAAGAACAGTTTTCTCAAACTGGTCATCAACCTATATAAAGTCGGTTGTACTTACGCCCGTCTGTAAGAACAGGTGTTGTCATAGTTACGGTATAATATTTACGTTTTGATTATAAATGTCATAGCGATGGTTTAGTATTGTTAATATTGTGGAAGCTTAACATAAGCGTGATTTTCGACAAGTGCAACAACAGCAAAATACTGAAGAGGAAGCCAAAAAGCGTCATGCTGAGGAAGCACAATAAAACGTGGCTTTAATCAATGTTCTGAGAGAGTACTTGAAGTTTTCCATCATGGCCACTTTAACTAGAACAGAGTTAAATTTCATAACTATGGTTTGATGAATACTGAATGCCGATTTTACCATTTTCTCAATTTTCAGCAGAAATATCTCCTGACAAAACGTTGAAATATTGTTGTCATAAAGTAAATGTTCTTCTTGAAGATGAAAATGATAGATCGAATTTCCAATGTAAAAAATGTAATACAAAAATGGCATGAGTCCAAAATCTCCGTAGTATTGTGTTTCATGAGCTACTATAAATAGTTTTACATCATAAGATGGAAGTGTTTCTTGAAAACCTTACAAGAAATGGGAGCTCCGAACCATCTTACGCACCTCATCAACTGGAATAATAAAAAAATCAAGGCACCCTTTCATAGTTTCTGAACAAAAAAAGGAGTCATACAATCTCACTGATGCTGTACAACTTATATATCATTAGAATCATTCAAGATGGTTGAGAAGGCGGCATTGAAATCGGCGGTCCAATACACTGGGGAACAATTTTGTTTTTTTTTTTGCTTCTCAAACAAATTGACGTAATTATAATTGAGCATACACTACGTTACAATAATATGTATTTTTTATTATCCTGGCACGTCAGTATTCCAAGAAATATCTAAAAAACTGTTTTAGGCAAAATTTATTTTTAAATTAAATCCAATACTGGCAACACCGTTACCGTATTGCAAAACTGTTATTTACCATTAATTCAGGTTATGCCAAAGTGATATTAATATGTATTATGTGATTTAAGCGAGAAATTTTGTGATTTTAAGTGAAAAAACTTATTTTGAAAGGATAAATATGTCAAGGAAGTGCATTAATAGCCCAAACTCTTTTTGTTACGTTTGTGAGGGGTTTGCGTTCAAGCAACAACATAGAAATATAGCACCTTTAATACGGAAGGCATATGAGTTATATTTTGCCTGTAAGATCGGAGACCAGGATAAATCATGGGCGCCTCATATTTGCTGCGCTACTTGTATGGTAAATTTGCGAGCTTGGCTTAAAGGTGCCACAAAATCAATGCCATTTGCTGTTCCGATGGTATGGACAGAGCAAAAAGATCACGCAACTGATTGCTACTTTTGTTTCAGTAATGTGATTGGGTTCTCTTCCAAAAATAAAAAAGAGTATTGAATACCCGAATCTTCATTCCGCAATTCGACCTATCGCTCACAGAGATATGCTACCAATTCCAATACCGCCTTCATTTTGGACACTAGATGAAGAAGATGATGACAACCATGCGGTAAACGAACATTATACGGATATGGAATACCACCTACCATCAACTTCCAATGAACCACACTTAATAACTTGGTGATATAAGCGACGAACATGGAGAGCGCTTTCATCAGGATATATCAGTGATGGAAAAACGATACTAGGGAAAATGGAATCCAACCATGCTAGCGGATTATCGCTGGACTACAATTAAAGACAATCAAAGAGCGCAATATAAAAGAAACCTTCCAAAAAAATGTAAAATTGGTGACAAGTAGATATATTTCCTTTGTACTATGTAGAGCATAAGTTTTATTTTCAAATATATGATCAATTAAAAACTATACGTGATACAGACTTTTTAATGATACCAATAAAATCAGTGCCCGAAACTGCATTCAAAATATGTATCGGACTCCAGGAAGCAAAAACATTGTTCCCAGTGAATCAATGTTTTAGATTTCTTTATTTTTTTAAATAAAAAAATATGACATGGAAATAAAATCCTTATTACCAGGTTCGTACTTTCTCTCATTACGGAGCCCTCTCGGTGAGAAAACAACCTCCCCACGACAACTTTAAAAATCCTCGCCTATCGCACCAAATGACTTATTCTTGCTTGAACAATAACACCACCCAGTGAGAAAACACTGATGACACTTTCATAAAAACAAAAATCGACCACCTAACACGAAAAAAAATATTTTCAAAGCTTCAATGAGAACGTCAACCCGTCCCACCGATAGGCACCCCGCCACTCAGTACTAGATGATACCGCTTTCCTTGCAGTTGATAAAAAATAAATGACAGACTTACTGAAATAAATAGAAAACGAACATTTTGAATACGGGTTAGTTATACCGAAATACAATTATTCAGATGTTAATATATATAAAATCAAAACTTATTAGTTAGCAATTAAAGAGAAGATTTAGAAACCGTACACGAGTTTGAATATTTTCTCGGAGCTGTTTAAGACGAAGGTTGAAATGAGAAAGAAGTCAAGGGTCGCTACAGTGGCCAAATGTGCTATAACAAAGCTTATAAAATATGGCAGGACTGCAAAACGTTTGAAGGCACATACGTGGAATTAGTTAGAGCTCTTGCATTTCCATTACATCTTCATGGGCGCTGAGGGTAAGTGATCGCCATCGCCAAGGAATAGACTCCATCAATATGTGGTGTTAGCGATCAATGCACCGGATTCCATAGGCCGCTGGAAAAACAATCTATTCCATTCTGCAAGAGCTCGATTTGAAAGTTCGAACGTGAGCGATCTACAATAAACGAAAATAATGCAAACGAAAATTGATCAGAAATTTCACAGATAAGTAAATGTGAAGTTGTGAAAGGGCATTTGGGTGGTTTCTCTCGTTTCAAACACGAGTGACTAAGGAAATGAAAATTATTGAATACTTACAGAAACGAGATCTATTGGGAGAATTTCGGAAAGATAATTCTACAGAAAAATGTGTGCACTTTCTAGCATTTCCACTTAATTTGGACGTTGCTAAGAGATGTACCCTGAAATCACAAGATCGTCACACATGTAACTTTTTTCAAATGTAGAAGTGTATATAATTGTTCAAAGTATGTACCCCAAAGAGTATGATAAAAAATCAGATTTATCATATTGAACATGAAAGAGCAGCGTGTATCGACAATTCAAAGATTCGTTGATACTTAAGCCCTTTCAATGGTAGAAAAGTGATCTTCTCTCGGTGAAAGTTGAAGGTAAGTGACCTGTTTCCCAGACGTATAGATATAGTAAATTACGTGACAAATTATATATATCAGGAATGCTTCAGAGAGGTTGGAAACTGCGCGAGTTGGAGACAAACAAGGAGGGATGTGTTGTACTAAGGCATACTTCATTATAGCCACTATCACGAATATTAAGAAAAAATAAACAGGTATTCGTAGCCACTTTTTCAAGATCATTTGCTTTGTGATTCCATCGAGTTGGTAATCTGTCTCGACTTCTGTTTTTCGGAATACTACCTACAACTAGTATTATTTTCCGGGTCTCTCCTGGTAATTTATCAAAAACACTGATCGATTCTCGTTTGTCCGGTCTAATATATAACTGCTATGAACATGAACTAAAAAAAATCTAGTGTACTAAATTTAATAAATGTTTTAGGGTTTCCGTCTCTACCAAGATTTTTCAAAAAAATCCCATTCCATCGTATCGTTTTTTTTTATAAACGAACGAAATCAAAAGGAGTTGACCTAAATCACCTTTATTCCTGTATTTTTTTTGTGATAAATTCAATATCTGCTTATTCTAAAAAAATTAAAAACTTATTGATTTTATAATACAAAAAGAGTAAAGCAATTTTATGTTATTATGTGTGTATCTAATAAAATTGTTGGTACTGAAGATGACATTTTGTGGGATAATATGATAAATATGTGTAAGCTTTAAATTAATGTTATTGTCAAATTAGTAATAACGCTTTTTTTATTTATTCCTTAAAGTAGTCTTATAATACTCGTACACACATTTGCCAAAGGCTATATATAATATATCCATACACAAATTTATTACTTAAGAACTAGAGGACTAATCTTATTTCTGTATTTTAACTATGAGCTAACTTAATTAAAATTTCCTACTTGTAATTTTTTCTTAATAATCTTGATGTACGATAAAAAGTAGTTTTTTTTTCCAAAAGGTAGATTAAAACATTGTTACTCGTCTTATGACAGATTTTTATTTTCAAAAACAGATTTACAAAAATCAGAGTGGCCGACTAATCAGAGTCGGCTTGAGGTCGGGCCAATACGATAATGATATGTTAAATGGTGGTTCGTGATAGTGCAATAAACCCTATATCTTGGAGAAGGATGTCATCAGGCTGAAATTCACGTTAACCTTATATCTCATGGATGATAGTACAAGGATATTTTCTCTTAGTTTTCAAGGAATATGAGTTATGACGACGCAGATTTTGAAAAAACCTACAACATGCCTAAAAATGATTCTATGTGGTGTATTTTCTCAGATCTCCGCCGATCGCGATGTTTGCACCAATATAACACTGTATTGTGGATAATCTCGGAATTAAAAATTGGAGCGCTAATGGCCATTGTTATCGACGATGAACTCGATCGCAGGTTTCTTGAAATTGGTAGGAGACGGCCACTTGTACCGCCGGAGTGGGACAGTGCCGCATTAAGAATAAATTAATTCGTATAATTCTCTTGTCCAGCGATCACACGAAACAAGTTAACTTGGCAGGTAACGAACAAGATTCAACCGGACAGGTTTTGTCGTCGAGTATTTTCTACTTGGTGGCCCCGATTTGTTGACTTGCGAGACATGTTGCTCGAGGCTTTGTATCGGTTCTTTCACATGACGATTTCCACCGTCTGCAACGGAGCTTGCAGTCACCGAGCAGACTTCACTGGGCTCGTAGCCTACGTCGTTTTTCCCGTTGACGTTAGTTTTTCGCGTGTACGAGTTTTTTGACTATTTACTTACTTAACGCGTCATTTTTACATGTGCACACTTTTATTTATTGAAGATTTCAAACTTCATTCATAAACTTTTGAAGATATTTTTGAAATAAAATTTTATGCAAGTGATATTAAAACGGCAAAAACGTTGATGAGTGGAAAGTGAATTTAACTGAAAACAATTTAACTGAATGTAAGTGTAAATATTTCAAATTCTAAAAGCAAGTGAAGATGCATATAAATAGTTTAGTTTTATATTTTCAAAGCATGTACTCATTTGTGTCATATAATTTTTAAAACGTTTGTTTATTTCCATTTTGAATTGACAGATCAATTTGTTTTTAAAACTTTTTAGTCAACAAAATTTTAGCAATTTCAATAAAATATTTCAACTGTAATTTACTAAACAAATAATAACCAATTAAGCATCTATAAAACAGTGTGCAGAGAGAATGTATGTAAAAAAAAATTAACTGTCAATGCCAAAAGGACAAGTATGCAAAATAAGTTTTTACGGTCATGTAAACAAATTAATTATACATTGAATAATAATTGCTAAAAAATTCACAAATATATTTCAAAACATTTGAGTAAGTGTTGTGAGAGAGTAAATATTAATAACTGTTTACAGGTGCGAAAATTAACCATACCAGATTAACAGTTTTATTTATTTTCGTAAGATCTTATTTCGATGAAACTTGTATATTAATGCATCTAGCGAGAAAAATCACAACCACCTATATTTATTTCACGTGTTTTGTTGAATCCAAATTTTATAAAAACAAATGTTTCTTTATAAATTCCTCTAAAATTAAAGTTAGTTTAGATGTAAAACTCACCACATTTAACTTATTTACGTGTGATTTTTTATAATCAAGTTTTCTACTTGTATTATGGCTAACACATATTTTTTGCATTTTATAACTTAGTTTTTTCGATGGCTGGCAAGCTACACATTACGACCTGTAAAATACAAGAACTACTTAATAATACCATACTTAAATATCTGAAATATAAAAGAGTTTATACATCATATAATTTATACTTTTTTCACATATAGCCTTTTAATATCCTTCTAGTTGGTTGAAAGAAATTCATAATGTCAATTCTACTATTGTATTTCCAACACAAGGGTAAAATAATAAAATATCGCTTTTTACATCTTTATAAAATGCTGAATCTGACAAGTCATTGTTATTAAAAAAAAAAACCCGAAATAATAGAATTGTATCACTTCTTCATCTTCTAAATTAAATTATATCGAAACAACATCTAATTATTATTTTCGTAAATATAATGGACGATTTTAATACACTTTGGAAAGAAAAACTATGTATCGAAGAACGTCATTTTATTATCAGTATATTAGAAAAATGGACAAAATCATCATCACTCAATAAGTCCCATCAGGAATACAGAAATGCCATGAAACGCATTCATTCAGGTTGGTCCAAGTCCAGCACTCCACGTTCTCTCATTTCAGGCCAAGACTGTGTATTTCGTTATTATAATATCAAGGTTTTGAATGGGCATCTGATTCATAGAGTCTTTTGCAATCGATGAAACAGCACAGTTCTTGCTCAGCTACCAAGCAGCATCTTCAATACGCGATCCACCACTCCTAGCATCTCAGCCTTGTTGTAGTGGTTTTAGGCTGCCACTGCGTCCGAAAATGAACCGTCACGTGGTCATGTCACCTAATTTCTATCATTCTCCTAAAGCATCTCCAAGAGATTTATCTTTATGTCCTGGGTAACATGTCAAGATTCAGAGTCGCAAAGTAAAATAAACAAGATGCAAAATAACCAACAGGTCATCTTCAAACTGAACATTAAGAAGTGTTTCACGGTCTTCGTATAGTTAAAATATTACCTTTGTAAATTAAATCCTACGTATCTTTTAAAACAAAAAAATGTTTTTCAAAGGTTATTTTCTAGGATATATTCAAACATACTCGTACATACATATACGGTGTTTTTTGTCATGGTGGACACAGAAGACGGCGTAAATCATCCTTCATTTTCTGTTAATCCATATACTTGTACCTTCTCAGAGTCCTTTCATTTCCAACTTTCAAAATTTTTCATTCATCCACTTAGTTTAAACATTATTTTATTTGTATAACTTTATCATGTCTTATTCCCGTTTTCATATTGGCATTTATCTTGTCTTATTTTAGATCAATACATCCCCAGTTAATAGTACTTTTGACTTTGATGTGGTGGCACAAATTATCCTAGTATGGATGGATTGCCTTGTAAAAAAATACGTCTTCCAATATTCTATCGTTCACTGACAAATCAAGATTTTATTGTTTTCATCCACTTCCTGCATTAGCATTCGAAACATATCAAAGGCATTTTTCAATTAAAGGTATCTTTATAAATTTGTACAGTAACGAATCAAAAAGAAAAACAATCTGTTAATATTGTACTTTTTTTTTGTTTTCGAGATACGTATTTTATTTAATCTAATATATCTTCACTATAAAATATCTGCATATTTCATACTTTAATTAGTTTTCAAACCTTATTGGCCCCTATCCGTTTTAAAAGGCGATGGATATGCAGTGAGTAAATGATCATTGAGGGAAAGTTTAAGACTGGCGGCATCTTTTTTGATAACTGTTAAAACCAATTCTCAATCTACAAATACAGCCATACAATAAAGTCACGTCGAGTTTTGATCCGAGGGCACTCCACGCTTCACCCTCTCTTACTTGAATTTGAGATCTTCAAGCAAATTTTCATCACAGACTTCCTTGCCTCGACGAAACACTGCACTTGAAATCCATGTTACATGTTTTTTTCGTGTCTATTTTACAGACATCCTTGTAACGTAGGTGCTGCCCGCAGTGGGGTATTTTGGCCTTACATATTTTGCCGGAGAATATGGTTCTTTGGTAACGGGTCGTCATCCATTTGACGTAGATATCCAAGCCTATTTTCGTCTATTTTCGTAGAGAAGCGCTACAACTGATTATATACTTCCTCATTGCCAAGTATTCGAGGTAAACATCGCATGTGGAAGGCATTTATTCTCTTCTCCTGGAATATATGCTGGCCAGGTTTCAATACTTTAGAGGAGGATGCCTAGGACATAAGCTTAATAAACCTGAATTTAGGTTTTCAAGTGTAGGTTTTTAATGTGCCATTCTTTATTATTCAGTCAGCCAAATGTTATCGCAGATTTACCAATGCGTGAATTTATTTCCTGGTCTAATGAAAAGTTGCTATGTACATTCAATCCAAAGTAACAAAATGTACATCATATATTTACAGCTCAAAAAGAGATCGTATGTAAAGGCGAATAAATTGAGATCAAAAGTTTGCTATAATCCTTTAAGGAAAGCTATGAAAAATTAAATGTTATGTTCCACGATCGGTGTTATTCAGAAAGCTTTAACAATAATTTTACAAAATCCACGTTTTCCATGACCATTTAAATTGATTTTACTTGGAAATCATTAGATCGGTTCAATTTAAAAATCTTTTTAGCTTAATGTTGTATGCCACCAAGCAAAATGGGTTGAGTTGAAAAAAGCACTGTCACATTTTTATTCAAGGCAATTAACACAACAATATACGTAATGTAGCATCTCTTAGCTACAGCCGCTCGTGAGATGTTAGAGTTTATTGTTTTTATGTGATTTTTAAAAAAATATATTTTTTAAGTTTTATTTTATATTAAAAATTATACATAATCGTTTGTCATATTTTTTTACTTCATTAAAAATATATTTCTAGATGTATAGATAGACAAGACTTAATATTACCTAAAAGAAACATCTTCAAGAGAATGAACATTTTCACACGATATTTAATTTCATTTGTTGATTTTCTCATGATATTTTTTTTTTCTTTTGAAATTTAATTGCAATTAATTAATTAATTGAAATTTGCAATTAATAAGCGAAATTTCACCACTTAGCATGAATGTCCACGTGCAATTTCTAATTTTACCCACTACTATATGTATCACAGGAAAAAAGTAAACCATTTGTTGATAGATAAACTTTTGTTCAATGCACATAATAATTATTTATGCCTTTCATTTTCGCTGGCGTATTCATGAACGCCTTGTACTCGTACACGAAATGCCCTTATTAAACCAATTCGCCGATAATTATATCTTTCTCCTTAATAAATTACGTACGAGTACCTATTAAGCTCCTTATTTTTTTATGCATAACTGTAGGCGTAACTTAGTCACTTCACAGGTTAGCATGATTAATTGTGTTTTCCGATTGTTATTATTTTTACATTTTTATCTATTTCAACTCATGCATTTTATTTGACATAATTGGGCTAAATCTGTATAAAATTTAAAATAAAACGAGTGTCAAGATATTAAAGAAAGTTTCGATATTCAATGTTATACTACAGTTTAGAATATGTATCAAATATCTAACTAATATAATTTACAGCTTATAAAGAAAAGTTTTCCATTATTATTAAAGATATCGTTTTTGTTTTGAAAAAGTGCATGAACGTGCATATTTACTTTATCTCGTGCTATTATATTCCTAATTAATTGTATGATGCTATTGTTTTAAAACTCTTTTACACAAAAATTTGCATAAAGAATACTCATCTCCAATTAGCGTTACTTTTTTTCAGAGGTCAACTATTGTTTTACACTCCTAATGCCCCATCTTTCTTATACAGTATCAAGATCAATTTACTTACTTGGTACATCTCTATTAATCTCATTCATTAACCTTGTTTCTCTGACGTGTAAAAGTGTGCCGAAACTCCATCTTAAAATTGTATAGGGTGAGCTTAAATTATATTTACAGCTTTGATTGGTTTCTAAAATAATATTTATTTATTTAATAATATTAATGTGTTTATCGCATCAAGTATGCAAGAGCGCGCGATGTAACACAAGTCATATAAATATACATAAATAATAATAAAAAATAGGAAATATGGATGTACATATATAATTATATAATAGTAACATAAGAAAAACTGAAAAGCAATTATTTAAAAGAAAAAAACATTGAACGAAGAACAATTAAAATAAAAAAATAAAATTAAATCAAAATACTATTAACTTCTCATGACAATACACAGATATCTAGTCGCCAACAGCATTCTCCAGTGCCCCAGCTTAAAATTTTTGACTTGAAATCAGTCAAACTAATCATTTGTCAGTTTACATCATACACTCATGTATACTTTCCATATATGATTTGCCTCAGTTGTGCATGAAAACTGGAAAAACGTCCTTGGATAAACATCTCTGAAACACTACAGTATGTTGGCAGTCTAAATATAATATAATTCTGCATCTATCGGTTTTGTTGATTTATGTCAGTTGTAACTCAACTTTTAAAGCATGCAGTTGTAGGAATTGCTCAGTATTCTATAACTTGTGTTCATTGGGAAAACATTTTACATGACAACTTTTCTTCTCAAGTGAAAGTTTACAAGAAACATTTTTGTCTCAGTGTATTAAACCTAGATATATATTTGGAGAAGAATATTTTAGCTATAAATTTTCTTTAAGTTCGCCTGTATACTCGTATGTTATTTACTTGCCAGACACTGCTCAGATAATATAAAACTAACGGAGACCAGGAATCGTGACGAGAATAGTGACGAGCAATCGAAATGTGAATACCGATTTCGATCGAAATTAGTACACCCATATTTTAAATCCATTACTTACTCGTACATTCACCAACCAGTTGCCGTTAGGTTAAGAGTAATTTCATTGTTGAAACTATAAATTAAACCAAATAAATCTGTACTGAAAATATGATTAGTAGCAGAATTAACTTTTTTATTATCAGTACTAGATATCTGTGTATTGTCATGAGAAGTTAATAGTATTATGATTTCATCTTATTTTTTTTTTATTTTACTATGGAGACTTACGAAAAACAATCGAAAAATTACGATTAAAAAAGCAAAATGCGTCAAATGTTACCTACAAAATTAAAAAGTAATAACTTTATTTTATTATGGAGATATCAGGTATATGCATGTTGGGAAATACGCTATACATGCTGTTTAATCGATTTTTCTCTCTTAAATTATCCAATATCGAGCAATCAATTGATGTCGTCAATTACTTGCCAGTAATTGTTTATTAATTATTTATCCGGATGAACTTCAGAATATTCAACGAAATATTAAAACGGGCCCATGTCAGCAACCTGATATACTGACCGAATCCGGCTCAAAGAAATATTTTTGGGATCTATTCATAGGTACACTGAGAGTTCAGTTCAAATTTATTTAAAATTTTGAAAGCTAATAGGAATAATAATATTTTTTGCTGCATAGAATGCTGATAAGATTCATTATTTTAATAAACCAACATAATATTATATATTTAATTACGGCACTCAATTTAAGAGACAATGAACACATTAATAAAATCTTAACCTCGTTTCGTGAGACCGGTTAAAGACTTTATAGTTCAAGCGGTTCTTCTTTAAGTTTTTAAGTTCACACCAACTAAAACTGTAAATAGTCATGATCCTTTTGAAACTAAGCCAAATTAAAGTTAACTCTATCCTAGGGAAAGTAGCTTAGTGCACACTCGACGGTTTTACAAAATTGGAACTGATTTTAGGGGTACAAAGAATATAAAAATATTAATATTAATCGATAATATTTTTTTTTAAATTACTGCTCATAGAGTAAGGATTAAACGATATTGTATTATGTTAGGTTAGTGGTCATACCGCGAAAAATTCACGCTTACTTCAATTTGATCAATCAGTGGTCAACAACATACAATTTAATTATTTGACTTGTCTCACCACAAGAAAGAAATGTTTGTCAGCCCTATATTCACGTGGATTTGGTACGGTTAGCTCAAAGTACTTCACGTGGACACTCTAAGGGCAGCTCGGGATTAAACAGCGGTTTAATAGGAATCCAGCCTATTCACTTTTGCCCTTCACAGTCAAGTTTATTGTTTTATTGCAATTTCTTCCAACTCAATAAAAAGAAATACATGAAAAAAGGTAAGTGCATAAACCAAAAACTGGGAGATATGTTTTTTATTTTATTTTCCTGACCATCGAGAATGAAATCCCCGCGGGAAAGAGAAACATTCCACCACTAAATCATGAAGGTAGATAGATACCTGTTCTCATTACTTTATTGCAGTTTGTTAATTTATTGCTTTAAAAAACGTTCCAGGCAAGATAAACAATAAATGTTGATCGTTTACTAAAGATTTACTCTACAAGCGATATACTTTGAGAGGATAAAGTGTTTAATGAACTGTTTGCGTGTTCCCTTAGAACACTTACAATACATACTCGTTAATTGACGTTAACTACATTAGCGAGTATAAATAACACTTCTACTTTCACTCTCAGAATTTCGTTACTTTCATCCTTACACCAAGTTTATTTTAAATTATTACACATGAAGGTAATTCACAAAAAAAACGAATTCTTACATATTCTGTGACTAATGAGGAAATAACAGATTTTGTAAAATATTTTTACAATTTATTTATTTATTATTACACATGACAAGAAATATACATAATTTGCGAAAAAACAACAGGTAATTTAATTTGGACACACTATTTTAATGGATCTGGGTTTGTTGCCTTTCATTTGTCGTATCCCCAGTAAACTACGCTTTTGCCTGTATCTCACTGAGGATGAATCACAATCAACCCAGTATTTAAATGACGCATATTTTTTAATAAATAAACAAAATTGGTGAAGTTATTCTCGATTCAAACTATGTGTTAGCTATAAATAAGTAAAACACCATTGTGAAAAATGTGGCAATCAATATTCACAAAATTATTCAAGACTTATATTAGTTACATAGTAAATAAATTCAAATTAAAATACGATACGACAGGCTATGCCTCGTGATCGAGAATAATTGTCAGCCATTTTGTGAATAGAAGACGCATGTGCATGTATTGTGTTAGTGTGTGCAAGCTGTTGCACTTCAGCAAACACATAGATTGCCAAATCTAACTCAAAATTTCGATGGCAAAGAGATCATACTTTCATGAACATTGGCATGTTTAGTCTGTTGCATCCTTTCGCGTTCGCAGGAGTTTTTTGTATAACGTTACGTATTGTATCGCTTAGTGATAAGCATCATATAAGCTTTAGAAAATCATACTTCAGATGTTAAAGACTAAAACCAATCCTAAACTGAATCCGCTAGGAATCGAATCTGAGGTACCCGCTTGTTTAGTGTGAGTGCTAACTTTTAGACTACGGCCACCGATTCCAAAAATATCAAAATAACAAGACGAGTGATCATTGCTAACATAATACGTTATTTTGCATTTTTTTTCGTCTTAATCATAACCTAACATAACAATTAAAGACTTAAAATAATAACTTTAATTAAAATATTTTTCAGAGTATCATTACCTCAGTGACCCACTCGTTGATATCTCTGTTGAACAATTATTCCTGATGATTTAAAAATGCACAGGAAATATACACATTACTTTTATAACGTTGGCTTTTATAATAGTTTATGTATTTAACCTGAAAGTGGGTCAATAATAAAGGTTAATCTTGTTTTACATTTATCACCAGTCTTTGTTATTTTGTTTAATTTTGTTCTCTTGGGCTATACAAATATATGTTTATTAAAGTGATTTTATAAAGTTGGGTGAATGTTGACCATATTATATACATTAATTTTATTTATAAAAA